>OY735198.1:18050964-18088464 GCA_963457665.1 Thysanoteuthis rhombus | reverse complement strand
GGATACTGAATACTTATTCACATTTTTGTGTTTTCACTTTTCTGCGAATCTGGAATATCAATTAGCATCATTAATGATTCACTACTCCTTCCAGGTAAACTGAGCATCCGATTATAAAAAGAGTGGTCCGGGTTTCTACTTGATGAATTTGCCAAAGAAATAGTGAAAGTTTCAGAATTTTTAGTTCTGATATCTGGACCAGAAATGTCGAAGAGAGATAAATAAGCGATAACTAGAATAAGACAGTTCTGCAGAATACGCTGTAGCAAGGGGCAAAAGAAATAAGCTAAGCATCATTTGTTTAATTGTTTTGTTTTTTTATCCATCTTCTCATCAATGGTTATAATTTAGCTCTAAGTTGCATATTTGGCAATGTTAAACAACAGTGCATCTAGTGTTTGTATAGTTTCTAGTCTTAAGTGGCAAACTGCTTATGAGAAAGATCATTTTTTTCAAACGTCGGTGAAAGAAATCCTCTTCAGACAGTATGACACCTAATCCTACGTCTGTGTGTCAGCTCGATTAGCCAACACGTAATCTGTTATCCTCTGAACCACTGTGAATTTTGTACTAAGTATATAGGTGAATGTTTTATATAGGAAGAGTTGAAAAGTGATGGACAGTTGTTGTGAAGGTTTCAATTATCTCCTCCCTTTGAATAAACATCAGTTTTCCCACACAGGGGTGTTGAGATAGACAAAAAACGTATCGTATATTCTTCCTGGACTGTAATTGAGTTTGTCAGGACAAATATCTGGTCGTTTGCTGTCTGGATTAAGATAGCACCTGGGCTTTATTTGTCAGGGTGGTTATAACTGTTCCTATCGTAGACTTATAAGTTGCTATTCAAAAGTTCGGGGTTAAAAAACAACTCAGGAGAACCAAATGCAGAACAGACTTTCAATGCTACCATTTGTGAGCAAAGAGAAGGCTAAAATTAGGTAAATGACTTCGTGATTTTTTTTTTCATAGCCGTTACCAAGACTCTGGAGAGCAATTTGTGTGTATGATTTATTTGTTTATGAAGTGACCTCAGAAATATCCGGTAGGTATCTCATTAACAAGATATATATACTTTTATATCTTATAACATAAATCTTTTCTAGAATAAATATGGACTTAGATTCTAAAACTAACACACACATACACACACACACACGCTCACACACACACACACACACGCTCACACACATACATCACACTAAAAAACACGAATAATCCTGTGCACGAGTCATGTATTCACCCAATAGAAATGGTCACTGTCTTTTCGAATCAGTCCATGTTGGGACTTATCAATTAAACAATTTGACAAAGTAATGATCGATGGATAAGTTATTGCACTTGTTTTTTTATTGGATCATTAAAAATAATTGAACTACAACAATTTATGAGAGAATTAAGCAAGGCACAAAGTAGGGGGCGGTTTGTTACATGCATATATTTACTCTGAATTAGGTTTTGGGGATGGGTTGAAGAAGCAAAAACCTTATCGTATATAAACGTTCAAATTTCCAATCCGCTTAGAATATTAGTGTGTCTTATATGAATGATGCATATATAGCCAGTCAGGCGAAAAAAAAAATTATTTGAAAACTTGAGAAGAATGATCGACATTTTTTAAATTCAATCTGCCGTGGATGTTCACACTAATTCAGTATCCTATTTAGTGTTCGGTAGCATCTGCACGCACTTCTATAAAAATCACACTTTCCAATGATCACTGCCAAAACAATGTGAGGGAACAAAACTTATTCATTGATCGCATCTTATTTTTCATATTTCTAAATCCATCACCCTCCACGCAGCATGCTGCAAGCTGAGGATGGCCACGTAATGGGTTCTGTTAGCGATTACCTGGACTCATCTCAGAACAGACAAAACATAGCTTTAAGCGTCAGGACTATTCCCCTCTTTTACTGGATATAACAGTGCCAGTTCAGTCTGAGATACAGACGAACGGAAGGATGGACAGACGGACTCACACACACTATATATATATATATATATATATATATATATATATATATATATATATATATATATATATATTTGTTTGTTTGTGTGTGTGTGTGTGTGTATACATACACATAATGCTCCTCTATTCAGGGTTGAGCACTCTTTAAGTGAGGTAACCCATCCACCGTAAGCTCATGCAATGATCTTCAATTGGAATGGAGCACTCTGCTGGATGAGGGGTTTCTGTGTGAATGAATATATCGCTTGAATTGAGCCTTACTGACTGTCGAGTTCTGTAGTCCAGAGGTACGATATAAGCCTTTGGGTCTGAAGTGAACGTTTCAATTCTACCACGCAGTACTTGTTGGGACGATGCATGCAAATGAACTCACATGCATACCTACATGCACACACATTTATCATTCTTTTGGAGAGATAGCGAGTTACAGTTGTTGTCCTTGTGTTCAGTCAGACATCAGAATTATCCCCAGTGAAAACTTTCCAGATATCATGAAGAAAAACTATATTTCGAATAGAAAATTCTTATCTGATGATTGTAAAATAAGCTGCAATAAATGTCAGTACCATATCATTAAATCAGGAAAACTCTTTTACATTTTGACTCCCAGAGCAATTCTCCAGATTTTCAAGTCAAGTGAGCGTTTTATGATCAGAGTTTTATTGCTTAAGTATGATTGCAAATGAATAAAATACATAAAAATGAGCACATAGCAAATGTTATTGAGATGCATCTGCAAAAGCAGGTTGGAAATAAATTTTAATACAATCAGAAAGGAAGTTTAGAATATTCAAATTTAAGTGAAGTGTTTTTTAAGATTTATTCGATATGTATTGGGAATAAATTTTGCAGGACTGTTTTAAGCAACATGTCAGCCATAGCCATAGATCACACTGATAAGACTGTATTTACTTGGATTTTTAAATTTATTTTTTGTTTTATGAAACCCATGACATAACGACTAAGCCAATCCGTGGGAATCTGTGTCCTCTTCCCAAATTTCCGATTTCGGCCTATTATCACCCTTTTTCAGTTTCTTCAGCCCCTTGCTACTTTGTCACCAATCTAATGTTTGTGCTTCTAATCCTCATCTCAACCCTTTTCTTTATCTCTTTTGGCCAGTTTTACTGCTGCATCAAGTGGCTTCAGCATCTCTTACCCGGTTGGTGATTTGGAACAATGGTATGGCAGAAGCTGGCTGGTCGCTTCATGTCTGCATCAAGTCGCCCATATCGCTTACAATGTGTCCAGATCTGGAGGGGTGCAGCTGTTTGCTGAAAGATTTTGCTGCGCTGGATCAAAGACCACCAGAAGTGTCACAAATTGAAGATGAACAATTGATTCTTGGTGTATAGTATGCAACAAGCTTCACATCTGTATCATTGAATACTGGAATACTAGTAAAAATTATTGTTGGTACTGATGAGAGCATTGTCGATATACTTCCAGGCTGTTTTGTCAACTTGTGTCTCTCGGCAAGCCTATTTGTACAGCTTCAGCAGATCACTTGAGTCAAAAGTATGATTCTTTCGGGATTACCCACTCTATTTCTTTTGGTATATCCATCTTTGAAGCTTCACCAAAGATCTTGTCCTGTGGGTCAAGACTAATCGCGGTGACTAAGCCCTTTGCAGTATCTTGGTGGCGGCTCATTTCACTTTGCCACTACTTAAAGATGGTTAACTTTTTAATGGTCGGCTCCCTTTGATGCTGGTGGATATAGGGTTGATCTTCCTTTCTCACTGGTTAAATATTGACATTGTGCTAACCTATACAATTTTCATTCAGCCCTTTTCAAATTTGGGAATAAATAATTTTCCTTTGCAATATGCATTCACGATTGGCAATAAATTTTTACCTACCCCCGGGGAATTGAAGTATTTTTCTAAATCAGGGATTCTCAAATCTCTCACGTATAGGCAACGTCTGACCTTTTTTACTAGTTCACTCCTCTTTTCGATTGCTTTACAGTTAAGATTTCAATCTTCTTCCTGTGCAAGTTTAGCTTCTCTCAATAACTCCCTGGGTGACCGTTCTGAATTCTAAGTACACTCAACCATGCAAGAGGTCCCACTTTAAGATATTTCTGATTAACCTTTGACTACAATGATGTCACAAACAAACAGACACAAACACGCAATTATATATGTATATATATATGTGTGTGTGTGTGTGTGTGTGTGTGTAATAAAGGGGGGGAGTATGGGAGAGAGGAAAAAATAAGTAAATTAATGAAAGTAAAAGAGATAAAAAGGCTGACAAGGGATATAAATTTGTGTTTCAAGAAATAGCATATTCACTTAACACACGTTGGAAAATGCTGACGCTATCTCAGCGAGACTTTTCATACAGGAAAAGCTGTTATAACTTATTTTTTCAGAAATAGCGCAATTTAAAATGTAAGCAGCTTTACCTTGCGATGCATTGTTCAAGTTATAATGAGATGTGTTTTTTAGCTCAAAGTTAGCTCTGCTTTATATCGAAACCAGCATTGATCGGAATTGCACTTCGCGAGATATTGTTGCATCAAGATGATTTTATTCCTCTATGTATGTTATAGTAACACGCAATTGTATTCTGACACGCTTACGTCATTGGTGACAGAACATCATTCTAATATAATTGCGTCACTTTCAAATTGATCATTTTTTTCCGTACTCAATTTCACCATTGCATTAGTTTATAATTAGGTAAGTATGGATCAAGCCTGAGAACGCTACGCAACATATATTATTCGAAATTTTATAAGTATAACGCACATGCAAAATTACATAATTATTGCCATCATTTATTGGTGCACATGAGTAAAGCAGTAATTTATATGTCTTTTGATTACTTTAGTTCCTTTCTGACCTTAAAGAATTCGGAAAAAAGAATCAAACTTTTTGCAAGAATAGTTCAACTGATGGATTAGAAAAACAACTTACGAAACTGATGGAAAAGAATCTAGTTGGCTCTTGATTTTATTTCTATTTCATATCTTTCCCTCGAGTTGATGTTGTTACGCACTGTTCTTTGGGGAAGTGTTCTCCTAGTTCCTCTAAAGAAAAAAAATAATCGCAGAAAAAAGTGTTGGTAATCAATAAGACGGTAAATTGAGAGTTATCTGTGATACGATGGATAGTTTTGAAAATAGTACTTTGCCAATACCCTGTCTAGTACTTCTGCTATTGGCACAGGTTAATAACATAGCGTGTCAATATCACAAAGGGGGCTAATTAATTTGATGGCTAATTGAGGCCAACGCTAATAAAACATCGACTGAATCTTGATAATAGATGGAGGAAGACATTTTGACAGAAGGGAGAATTATTTCATTGCTGTTATTCAACATCATTAACTGGAGAGTTGTTTACTTCTACCGTTAAATTGAAATGTAATTCTATGATAACGAAATAATTGGATATTCACTTTCTTTTTTTAACCATGCAGAATTAGATGAAAATGTAGGCAGTGCAATACACAAATAATAGCTTTGCAGTATGTATGCATGCATGTCCGTCTGTCTGTTGTCTGTATGTATGTATGTATGTATGTATGTATCCATCCATCTATCGATCCATCAATCTATCTATCTATATATCTATTGTCATCACCGGGTAAATATAATTTTTTTTATGAAATGAACAATAAAAATCAAAATTCATGTGTATTGAAACACGTATATAGATATGCAGGGTGTCAATTCTACGTTTGTTGAATTTAAACTGACGATCAATCAGTCCAGTTCATTTTCTACGACTTTCTTCATTCCTGTGATCATTAATTTCGAGCTCAACATTTCCCATTATAAGCTCAAAATATGCAAGATTCTATAAGTATTGCAGCTTGCATAAAATTAGGCAACATAGTGACCCTGAAACCTTTCAACTCAAAACAGGAGTAAGACAAGGAGATATCAACTCACCCAATTTCTATACAGCCTACTTTGAAATGATCTACCAAAACCTGGACTGGGTGAATAGTGGAATCAAAATAGATGGCAAATATCTGGATAACCTCAGATTGGCAGATGACATCGTCTTTTTCGCAGGGAACCTCCACAACTCAACTTAATGCTAGATGAACAGCCTTAAGATAAACTTCAGTAGAGCAGAAGTCATGTGCAACGATCACATCGAGAAAAAAGACATAACTATCAAAAAATATTGAATGGGAAAAGTAGACCACTACATCTATCGTGGACAACACATCTCTCTGAAACACACGAAAGAAGAAGAAATCAAGCAGAGAATTACTCTAGGCTGGTAAGCCTTCGGCAGAGCAAGCTCATCCTTCTAAAGTAAGACGACCCCAATAATCCTAAAAAGAAAACTATACAACAAATGCATCCTCCCGATAGCCATTGATAGAGCCAAAACACAGAACTTAACCGATGGATGAACCTGCAAACTGAGAAGCATGCACAATCTCACATGGAGAAATCATAAGACAACTCCATAGATCAGACGGAAAAAAAAGGATCTGAAACATCATCGAATCTATTAGAGAACACAAATGGCAATTGGCTGGTCATGTTGCAAGAATGACAGACAATGAGGGGATATCTGGACTCACAACATGGATCCCTAAAGATAACACGCTGAAGAAGGAGCCAACAAAGATGGAGAGAAGAAATAGACAAATTCAGAAAATACTGACTCCATCGTGCCCACGATAGAGAAATGTGACAGATCAAGGGGGAGGTCTATGATGATGATGATGATGATGCTGATACTTTAACGTCACAGATATATGCTCACGCATGCATATGAACGAATCATCAGTGACGCCTTCCTCCATGAGTGAGTTTGTGTATGTGTGTATTTCTTTTTCTATTTGTGTTTGTGTGCATGTGTGCTTGCGTCGGTTTTTGTGCATGTGCCAGTTTGTGAGTGCATGTGATATGTGGGAATGTACTTTTACGCATTTCTCTTCTCACATATAGAATCAATGGAGCCTGATATTATTTCAAAGATATATAAACACTCACATGATATTGCTGAACAGCTGGTTGTGTGATTTTGTGTTTCTTATCTCGAGAAGATCTCTCCGTCAAAAAAGTTTATTTCCTCAAGTCTAAGAGATTACAAAAATAATTTTTTTAAGGTTAAATAATCGAATCTATTTTCAAAAAGTGAAATCCGAAATCCGATAAACATCTTTGATTTTCGAAGATATTTGTACGTAAACATTGATATAAATCTCCATCGTTAATCCTTTTTCCTCCTGCATCGTTCTAAAAAAAAAATTATCCTTCTCCCTTTCCCCTCTCCCTTCTCCCCCTCTACACTTAACGCAACCCATGTGGGAAGAACATAAAATAATAATTCTAACTCGTCTAAATACAACCTGACGCAAAGTTATATAAAAAAAACAAAAAAAAAACAGTCTGATAATCTTTATCATCTCATTAGAGCTGTTATGATATTCTGGTATCATTAAGATGCAATGTAAATTGGAGAAGTAAAATATAGGTATATATTACCGGTATCTCAAACCCTAATCAATCGAACCCCTAACCTTTTTACTTCTGAGCCTTATCCTCCATTATTTGATCACCATGAATCCTTGTCTGTATATGCATGCATTGTGTTTTCTTGACAACTATGCACTGTATAAACTTGACATTTGCTAAATGTATCACTCAGTACACATGGGTTTGCAGTGTCAAGTTCAAGTTTGTTTGGATCAACGGTTCTTACAAAATCCAAAGGGAACAAAAATTATAGATTATCAATCTACTTTCTGGGATCTGAATCCAGATATGAAATATCACAATTGACATTATATTTGAATTTTCATATAGCATACCTGAATTGGCGACGATGTAGAGATGTGACCAAAATACTAGGAAGCTGTATATTCGCACGATAGACGGATAAATATCACTATCAGAACACACTGCTCAACCCACTCTAGAGCCTGGGCCATTCCATATTTTTTCATTCCTTTTTGCAATTGATTTCGTTTTCAATTCATAAAGAAAGAATAACGATGCCTACTATAACGAGGAGTGCATAGCAACATTTGACCACCGTGATTTGAACTCACTATAAATGATTAGCAGAAGGGTATCTTACTGGCTGAGCTAAATTGACAATTTATAGATACTGGCCAATAATTCTTTTTACAAATGTTTTTTTTTAAATTCTTGTAAATATATTTATGTGTGTATGAGCGTGTGCACGTGCATGCATGTGCGTGTGTGTAAGTGTGTATGTCTTTGTGACCCTTGTGATCTATTCATTCGAGAAGCCGGTATAATCATCTTTTATTGAAATAGAATTCGGAACGAGGTTCGAGTTTTCAGAAACCGAGTTTTTTGTGCTTGATGTGCCAATTTATGTATTGTCATCGTCTATATACTCTAATGAGTTCGAAATAAAATCAATAGTGATATCATGGGGTCAGTGAAATTTTTTCATGATGTATTTAATCAGCTCATTGAAAACTACTGACTAGATGTGTGTATCGAATTCCCCAGCCGTTATCGCAAACGGATATCACTGGCAGCTTTTCAGTTTCGTGCCAATAGTACTGATTTAATTAGTTCGTATGCATACTTGATTGGGGATCGATAGAAAATAGTTTTTCCGTGTCATGAAGGCCAGTCTTTGAGTAGATGCTTCCCTGTTTACGTTCTTTCCAGTTGATACTTCGTATTTATGCGAAAAATATATGACAGCCAATGACATTATGCACCATTGTTACGTAGAGAAAATGGTAGTTACTTGGTTACTAATGTGGAAGCCCCTTGTATCCAAGCCTAGAAGTGTGTTACAGAGGAAGCTTTACCATAAGATCCTATCATGAAACATTGATTTTTTGCGCTGATGCTGTTAAAAAGGATTATCCCTGGAAACAAATAACTGCTCCCTCTGTATGTATACCAATTTTCACTTTTGATTGCAAAGTTTGTAATGATGATAGGTGTTCTGTTTAATAAGGAATCGGTTCATTGTGAAAGACTTAAACATGATCTTGAACTGCACAGAAGTTGCGCTCTGCATATATCCACACATGTCATTTTCTGAGGAGTGCTTGTACATTTGTTCTTCCTAGATCCAACGATTTACCATGAAAGTTCGAGATATAAATTCAATTCAGTCAATACGTTCAAGTTATGAGCTCAATTATATGCTTAGGTCGTATATATATTTATAGACATGATACTAGTCATAGCTTACGTAAACCCAAAGAGGTGATAAGTCAAAATGTAAAAAGCATCAAAAGGAAACAATTGGTGACGTGCTCACATCTAAAAAGATTTTAGCAAAAAATAAATAAAATAAAATACTTCATAAATGACGTGTAAATAATACTGCAGAGAGAAAAGTATATCTTATAAATATATTGTTACCGTAAAAAACTCAAATGAAGAAACTTAGATTATGATGGCGTCACAATGATCATCAACATTTTCTTTCCCAACTTTCTCTCGAAAATAAAAAGACATGAATCGTGTCTTCACAGTATTTGAAATCCTAAGGACGTTTACATAGAATAGAAGAAGGAAAATTTACTCATAAAAAAAAAAAATTACTACACATCTTTCAGTGACTATGTATTCTGATTTTTTTTTCTATTTTGAATAGAGGTCGGGGAGGCTACTAAAAAAAGAAAACGAATCATATGTAAATTACGTCTCTAAAGCACATTCATGTATATATATATATATATATATATATATATATATATATATATATATATATATATATATATATATACACACACACACACAACATCTAAGCGTTTTTCCTGATATCCTTTTAAACTACGAGTCTTTTAAGAAAAAAATACGTACAATGTATATGCTTTTTGAGAATATTAAAAAAGATGTTTCTTTTCCTTCAAACAGAAGGAGTCCAACTACTCTCTTCTACGTCCAACAACCTCAATGCTGTGATCAATAAATACCAGAGACAAAAAAAGCTTCGGGGGGTTGCATTACAGATCACAGATTTTGACAAGCTTCAAAAATATCAATCATTCTCTCTGGGAGCAAAAATTGATCTAAAAACGTATCTCAGTATTCATATTCCCTGAAAAATTCAACCCATTTTGTTACTATTTCTTTTGCAAACAATTTCTTCTACATCCTGCTGGATAGTCTTGCGTCTTGGATATGGAGAGAATCATACAAACACTTGCCTACCATTTGTTTCATGCTGAGTCCATCGGGAAAGGTGGGAATTAACATCCTGTGCCATGTTCCATTGCTATATATATATATATATATATATATATATATATATATATATATATATATATATATATATATATATATATATATAAAAATATATATATATGAATGTAAGTATGAATGTACTATATATACAATTGTGCGTGTTTGTGGAGTCATCTGATTTAAAGATATGGATAAAATGAATCCGTACTCACCTTTATTAGATTTCCTGTGTCTCTTTTTCATTTTATATCTCTCTCAAAAATTATTGCCTTCGGTTTGAAGAAACTGCTCCGAATCATCGTTTACATTTTATTTGCAGGTGAGTAAAAATGAATAATATATAATATTTTCCTTATCAAACCAATAAAAATTGTACTGAGAAGAATACACTGTTTGTAATCTCTGTTACCCACTTATCATTCCTTGTTTCTCATTCTGCAACAAAATTTTTGGAAGTTCAGCAGCGTGCGACATAAATCATGCATCATATAAAATACAGTGCGCAGTATAAAAACATGAATGTATCATATAATCATATATGCATCCATTGTGATAAGATATAAACCATGCCTGACTTCTTTAATTGCACTTATTGATAGAATCGCTAGGAGCTTATAAGCCACGAGTTTTATCGTGATCATTTTTGGTATCAATGACAAATTATTCATGTGCACAACGTAAAACCAGAAATAATATTTTTCTGACATTAGTTTACACTCACAAACTGATTGACTATAGAAATCAAAGGGAAAAAATATCCTAATACACTGCACTTGTATTTTAAAGAATTTACAGTTTATCTACTGAATGTTGTTTTATCTTTACCGTGAACTTTACAGTATTCCTTTATCTATTTGTAGGTTTGATATTTTGGAACATTGACGTGGTTGTTGATGAAAACTTTTTCAGTTTTGTCTAAAGTGTTGGGGTTATTGGAAGTTCAGCAAAATTATTCGTGAGTTTGAAAGAATAACAGTAAAAGTGGGGAGATCATGTGATGTACGACCAGCAAAAAGTTTCATGTTCATCAAAAGAATATGCAGGAACACCTTCAATCCAACAATGAGGCTGAGGATAGGAGTCTTGAAAAACGATCTAAATAGGCATTGATTTGCAAAACTAATTTAAAAATTTGGTGTCTGAAACACCTACGAGTGAAAAAAAATGAAGTCAAGGTCAAGGGATTGAATTGTAAGTCAAGAAATGGGGTCTTGTATCATACTGAGGGAATCATTTTCTTATATACACATATTATAAGCTCTACTACGATGAGTAAGAAAATCATATGACCAACTCAGCTGTTCAGCCTGAAAATGACTGCAGATACATCGTTAGACAGTACTTACTCAATAAAACCCACCTTGGCATACCCTGATCAAAGAACTTATCGCTAACAGCCCAAACAAAATGAACACCACAATAAAAAGTCGGTTCATCACACCATAGATACTGACACTTGACCCATTTTTCTTTGCAGCATGCCGTATTGGGGGGAATTGATGATCAGAATTAAATCAGTAAAAGATCGAACAATATATAAGTAATTCTTGCATATACAGCAGGGCAGTGATTTCTGAAAAAGTATTGATTATTGAAAAAGAAAAATGAATGGAAGCAGGCTTAAGATGAGAGATCAATTTGGCATACCCAACATTTCATACAGAAACCCCCATTGAAATCCTTTTCAGGGGGACTGTATCTCTTGAAAAAATAAGGGAAACTTTCGAAACATTATAAAGATTCAATGTTCAAAAATTCAGCCCTTTAGCTCGGTAGATGTGGCTTCAATGTGTGATACATAAGTAGCTAATTAGTCAGCAAGGAAGAATGACTAGAGAACATTGAAGAAATTTGTATTGAAAGCTTTCATTGCAGTTTTTGTTGACTCTCCCCAATATGGTATAATATTAGTTAAAGGTTTTATTGAAAGTAATAAATTCCATTGATGCCCGTTTGATGTTAGGCTGGATTGAAAAAAAAAAAAAAATTTTCAAAAGAAATCGCAGATAATCAGAATGTTTCAATACTATCTGACATCAGATTTATCAATATTAACAACTTGATATAACATTGTTTTACTGCACATGATTTATTCATGTTAAAATACATAGAAATCAGGAAAAAAAATAAAACAATGTAATCCCTTGGTCGTTTAAGAAATAAGTAAATTGAATTATGATTTCAAATTATATAACAATATACTTGTGTCCTTATACCAAGTGTGTCTTGTTTTTTTTTCTCGCTTCCGCTTTCTCTCTCTCTTTCTTTCTCGTTCTTTTTCACTATATCTCTCTCCATTTTTTTTTGAGTATCCGACTCGCAGAAAAAAATGCAAAAAAGAGGACTCATGAAAGCAAATGATAATTTGAAATGTTTTCATAAATTTGGTTCATTTGGAATGATTAGTTTGTAAGTAAGAACAGATCATCAGATTTAGATAGAACCAATATTTCATTGTCTGGCTTAAGTCAATATAAGAGTCATGGATAGGGTTATGGGTTTTCAGAATATTAAGGAAATTATCTAAAGCGCAAACTGAAAGTTGATTGATTGAAAAGCATTAGTTTGCATGCTGATCTTTCGAATATCTACTGAGTTTTACGTCCTTGGATATTTGGGCTGTTTGACAATGTCAGATTTGAAGATGACATTAAATGTCACAATATCGGGTGCTCTCTCGCTTCTTTTGATGCTCTGTGTATCGACAATACAATATTATCGGTGCAATGCTCTTCTTTTTATGGTATGTAAAAACACAACGGAGCCTGATTGATAAAAATGTGGTACTTTAATAAACAGAAAAGAGCTTCAAAATTGAATAATTTCATTTTCAATGTATTGATTCATTTAAAATCTGAGATAAAAAGATTTGAAAAATGATGGATGTTTAGATACAAATCTGTTGGAATTGCTTTCTCTTCGAAAGGAATAATTCGAATGCCAAGGGAGTCGGATAGTCAAAATTCGATTGAAAACATTTCAAAGCAAATTTCGATTAACTTTAATAGACTTTGGAGATTTATTGTCTGGCAGCAGACAAAGCACTTAAATCATATAAAAGGTAATGCTTTTTCTTTCAGACTCTTGTTCAGGGAAAGGTCTTTGTTCTGCTTCGACTTTCATGTCTCTTCCTTTACCCTTTTTTCTAAAAGTGTTAATCTCTGCTACCCACAACAGAGCAGTTTAAACCCTGTTGTTCGGCATGGGGTATTCATATTTGATGACATTTATACATATTCATGTATCGAAAATTTGTATGACCCTAATGTGCCAGAGAAACTCGAAGCTTTAAAATGTTTGAGTTCGATTTTACTTTCCCTCTGAAACGATCTTATTCAAATGTTGGGGAGGAGCTTTACACTGGAAGTTTAAGCCATGTTCTTTTTTATCCTGTGCCTGGCAATAAATCTATTATAAAAACTATATTTGCAGTTATTCAAAAACGGTGATTCTCAGGTGATTGATAAATTCCATTCGTTCCTTTTGTTTATTTTCCTCGTTTCAACCTTCTTACTCGATTCCTGAATGGTTCACTTTTTGTACCCTTCTCAAAATTTGACGTAATTCTATTTTCCAGGGGTTGTTTTCTCACTTGTCTTATATAACATTTCCCAGTATTGCTAATTCTCCTACTGAACGATGTTCCGCCGATATTTGAAGCTCTATTCAGGAAGAGACCGAAATAAAAACAAACCAAGAGCGTTCTGGCTATAAAAATTTCAAAAATGTTCACTCAGAACCTATCATGAACGACCCTCTCATTGAATCTATCAATTAGTATATCAATGATTTATATCATTGTGCCACTTTTTTTTTTACATCTTCCACGTTATAAGTGGAATTGTTTCAAATAGAGTTCAAATAATTCAGCGCATCCATAATTATTCTGTTGAATTGTGCATCCATTTCTTGATTGTACATATAGATCAGTTCCATCACTTACTGTTATACTTTGGTTATTTAAAATCAGCACAAAAATGGAAACACCTTCTTTTTGCTTAAGTTTTACTAAACTTCTGTCTTTATCGAGGAGTTAAAAATTGCATCACCGACGAAAAGCAATCTTAATTTTCATATTCAAAACTTATCGTGCGATATCTGTACAAAAAAAGATATAAACAAACATTCATCGTATTCATAGTATTAGAGGTAATATATTATTGATTGACTTCCAAATTTGTTTGCAAATAGTTCGACCCAATAGCACCATCTCTTCCGGATATGAGCACAGTATCTTAGTTCCATATCTCCATCATCTACAGTCGTATGTTATTCTTTTTCAGTTTATAAACAGCTGACACCTGCGTGGGTACGATTTACTCAAGAATAAAGATATTCCGAATTCTGATTGGATCTTCAATTTCTGTTCAACTAAATCTGGTACTCAGAATGTATCTTCAACTTAGTGAAAGGTAATTCAAAATGAAAATGCAGTCATACAGATAGAAAGAAAATGAAATTAATATTTTCCTCAAAATGCTTAGAAAAGAGAAATGCCTATCCTGGTGATTAATCAGAAGAATAGAAACTTGCATACAGGTCTGGCAATTGTGATTAAGCTTATAAAAAATCCGGATTCTGATTCCCAAAGCAATAAAACTCTGTTTGGAAGTTTGATGCGAAGGAATCCCCTAGCTTTGCATTTTTCAACATATTTGTCACAATGGTCTCCTAGTATCCCGAAAAATAGAGTATTGTTCTGTAATTATCGAACTAATATGAGGCTTCATTTCCATCGAACCAACATTCAAGATTCAACAATAGATTGAACTCGAGGCTCATTGTAGGGTGATTTCAGACATCCTGATTCATGAACAAAGTATGAATATTGACAGGACAATCACGGTTTTATATACAGGACAGTTTGTCTTAGGAATTTATGATTAAACATTCTACGTATATATATATATATATATATATATTCATACCTTAGTCCATCAAAACCAGTAACAAAGTTAGAAAAGTTGAAAAATGGTATAAACTTTTTGACTGAAAAATAATGTCCATCCACTTTCAAAATTATCAATGATAAAACAAATCCCCCGCCTCGAGTGCAACATCTCTGAACTCTTACTGAAAAATACCTAGAAAAGATTAAGTATAACCAAACTAAAACTACTCATCGAAATATTCGTGAAACAAATGCTTAGGATCAATTAGTGAATTATCCACTCACGAGAGAATGATTGATCCTGATGTGAACACTTTTGCACACGTATTAACTATGCCAAGCTAACTTTTTATTTTGATACTTTATAGTTGACTAGGATTGAAATCACAATAAAGAAACGGCACTCTTATATTTCATATCAAAATTGTATTCCGTATAGCGCTGCTCATACCCATATCTACAATATCTATCAATAACCAAAGAGCTGCTATCTTCTTCAAAACTTCGGAAAAAGGAAAGTTAGCGAGAGCACTCTCATCAAAAAGGGATTTAAAGACAACGTTTAAAGCTACAACCCTGTTTCAGGTCACATTGCCAATGTCACTGTTCCACTGTTAGAAACGTACCGATTCATCATCTTCAAATTCTATGTCCCCTTTGCAGGTTACCGGAGGGAAAATCGGAAAATTTTACGATGATTTAAACTCCTTGCTCCAAGGTAATAAGGAATAATTCAATCTTTCGGGGCACAAACGTATAAACTTTATAGATTACTGCAACTCAGACTCCACATGAGTTATTTTTAGTTGTAAAGCAAGTAGATGTCCCCTCATCAAAAGTATCATTATTCAAGTCTTTTGATTTTTCTGCAGAGATTGCACTTATTGTAACACATCTAATAGAACTGATCCGTATAGAAGATATCACGGAATCTGAAAGAAAGATTTCTGATAATTGTGCCCAAATTGAGTGTTTTCATGTATATCATATTGCAAAGATTTACTTAGAATAATGAACTTTTCAAAGAGATGTTGCGTTAGCGAAATGAAAATATTGTTTTTGTTGCTTAATTTGTATAACTTAGTCTACTGAGATGCTGCAATCTAAAACTATTTTAATGAAAGGAGGGGATGGAGGTAAGAATTTGCTCTGGAATCCAAAATTTTTGATTATGATAATGGATATTGGAAGTATCCATGCTACATTCTGTCGAAATATGACTTATCTCTCATTCTGAGGGTTCATATGAGTGAATGTATTTTTGTCATTAATGAATGATTCTTTCTTCAGGTTTTGTTTGTTATCGGTAGTTGCGATTTCGGGCAAATTTTCTGCAATATTTCGACTTTTACGAACCATTTCAATGATCAGCAATCTTGGAAACTTATCGAAAAAAAAAACGTAGTTACGCTTACAATAACGAACAAAGAAAAAAAACGAATCCAAATGTGTTAATTGATCTTCTTTGGAGTAACGCAATGCATGATAAAAAAGCGAGGTCTGCATAGTCACTCGATAGAAAACACCATGCTACAAACATCATTTGGTAGCATAATGTGTTGGAATTGCTCATTGTTCATCACCATGGATGTCTGAATTGAAGATGAGAACAAGCTGAGATACGATCATGCGCAAAAAAGGAATCAATATAGCAAAGGCTTACATTGGGAATCAGAACCCCGCCAAAAATTAGAGGAGGTGGTGTCGATGAAACAAAACGATTTTTTAGACATAATCAATAGCACATGTTTACATTTTTACCCCTATTTCTCTATTGCTACAATATGCATGTGCATAGAAAAGAAAGGGACGAGACGAGCAAAATACAGCTGTAAGGAAAAAAGGGTAACTATGGAGATGGAAAAAAAAAGAAAAACTAATCGAAAAAAAAAAGAAAAATGTCCGAAAAATTTTGGAAAATAGACAGTAAAATAGAGCAAACTTGAACGAAAAGATTGGAGAAGATAATTAAGTAAATATGAAAACAAAAAGAGGAAGGGAATGTGATTACAACGAGAACGAACTAAAAACGACAATAGAGTGAAAAGAAAGAGATGTCACAAATATATATAAGGAGGAGAATGGAGAATTTAAAAGAATGAAAACTAGGAATAAAGAGAAAAATACCCAAAGAAGCAATGAACTGAAAACAGACAAGTGTAGAGGAAGAAAGGAGAAAAAGAGGACAAAAAATAAGTAAGAAGATTCATTCAAAGGGAACTAAAAAAAGGGGCAAATTAGGAAAATATCTAAAATAAAGAAAACGAAAAATAAATGAGAAACAATAAAAAATCAGCAAAATATAATTTTGTATCAACAATGAACAAATAGGTTATAGCGCACGTTCAGGCTAGCAGTAATTAGATTCTTTCATCGAATTTATATTCATATTTACAGTACTGAACTGATAAATATTGACCATTCCTAACTCTTGAAAAAATGATGCGAACCTTCTTCATTTTGAAACAGTGACATTAAGAGTCAGTTTAATGACAAAATTGACAAGATGGTTCGAGGACAAGATTGAATCTCAATGTTCAAATTTCATAGTTTATTGAGTATGCAAGAAAATTACAAAACAATGGCAATATGTTTTCGTGACGTTGACAGCTTGAAGAAATGATAAAATATAGAATTCAAATCATTTCATGGCGTTGGATTCTGAGTTTTGATTTTCTTATCTCTTAGAAATAGTAAATAAATTTCTAAAAGACACTGGTTACATAGCCTCTCTAACATCTATTGTTCATTTCACGATTACATAGATTGATGGAAAGTTTAAAAATGCGGTCAATCATGTTGCTGTATAGGTTATTGTTATCAATAGAATACTGCTGTTATTTTTTATCTACTTCGGCAAAAAGGTAACCTAAGAAGATGAATCAGGTTCTGTAATTTGATTGCACTATGGCCGTGTATAATTTCAGCGCACCTTGGTAGGAAAAATCCTCTTGATTTTATTGTGGTTGCTTCAATGTCAGCTTAAGGCTGAATATTCCCAAAATGATGTTTCTTGGCTATTGATTCTACTTTTTAGATATGGGAAAATATAAACAACATTTTAGAGGTGGGAGGATCCTTTCCTTCTGGGATATTGGTGTAATGAAGATCTCGTACTTTCATACCCTTTGCATTTACTTTTGTGTCAAGCTAAGCTCAACGGACGTTTAATATAAATGTGGGGAATTGCCCAGAAGGGGACAGTGGAATTCATATAGATATTGGAAGATATTTGTTGAATTTTTGAATTGATCTAGCTAATTGTGAGTGGGAGAATATCAAGAAAGAACAAGTTATACCCATCACATCTATTTTCTGGTTTATTTATCCTTATGATTGGCAAATTTTATATTTTCTTTCTCTCTCTCCCCATCTATCTATCTATCAATCTATCTATCTATCTATCTCTCTCTCTCTATATATATTTCTTTCTATCTCTCTCCGTCTCTCTATCTATGTCTGTCTCTATGTCTGTCTCTTTCTCTCCCTGTCTCCATACATGCATACGCAGTAGTTCACACGTCGAAAAAGATTATTGAATGTTAAATTGCATTTATGTTTTAAACTGAATTAGTTGTATTGAAAAGGGAGGATATCAAGTTGATTTTGTCTTTGCGCATCTCTCATCATTAGGCTTCCAAAATTGATTTACCAACCCCTCTATTACTTACTCCTTCCTTTTCCGTCCCTTGATATGTATCGTTATTTCATCGTAGGGTTGTTTCTTTTCCTCTCTCTAAAGAACATGCACGTGCCATTGTCATGGCAAATGTCTTTTTTTTAATAAGATATTTTACGGACTGTCAACTTGATCACAAACAACCAAAAACTATCGAACTGAAAATAAAATGTCGTTGAAAACTCAATAGTTTGTTTTAATGTCTGTAATAGAGAAGTTTGGCCAATCTTTGGGAGAGTAACTGCTGAATGTTTGAAGTTAGACGGCTGCTACAGCTGATAGAGTCAAACTTAACAAATATCTAGATGATTGGATGCAAAAGAGATTATTCTCACTTTTAACTTTCTCCTTCTTTCACTGTCTTTAAATTCATTTTTCACTCCTCTTTTTCACCATCAATTGTATTTTCCAAATCGCCTGTCCGTTTCTAAATCACCAATGCTGCGTCTCTTTTTGTCCTCTCTTTTTTCTTATTTACGTCCTCTTATACTTCCTTACTGTTACATCTTGATGTTCTTTTTTTCTTATTTCTAAAGGCTTTCCATTTCTCCTTCCAATCTATTGCTTTTTCTATCAGCATTTATTTTTCTCCTTTACTTTCTTTTCTTCACTGCTCTTTTCCTGCCATCGTCATTGTTATAGCACCCTTTTCTCTATTTTAATCCTCTCCCTCCTCCCCTCTCTCCCCTCTCTCTCTCTGTCCGTCTCACCCTCTCTTTTTCAATCATGTTGAGATGAAATGACAAGCCAAATTCGATCTTCACCTTCTCAATCAGGTTGATTAAAATCTTCTTCAAGATAATTATACATTTTGCAACTTACCCGGCACTTTTTCTTAGTTTATGGGGTCGATATCTTGTATAACACAACATTTCTAATTAATAAATACTCATACGGTCTAAAATAATCGTGCATTGAACTAATAATATAAAAGGAAACATGGTGACAGAATATATTTACCTTGAATTAACCCCATTCAACATGTTTTGCTGTACTTATATTGATTTAAAGCATTTGCCATAATCTTTATTAAGGCTGATAAACCAGGAAAAAACTTTAGTCCGTATCAACAGTCTGATTCAGTGTTAGCTGCTGTCATTGACAAAATTGGAAAGGAACACATCTTCACACGTCTCAATATTAGCACAGATGGAGCTGATTATACATGCATGTCTATAAGGATTGTTTATTTTGGTATCATGTGAATGTGTATGAACATGTTATGATACCTGACATTCTGACATTTACCCGTTTCCTTTCACTGTTATCTCCATTGTAAAGTCTGAGAGTCCTTTCCTGCTTGTAACAACTTATGAATAAGTATTTGATCATTATTGTGCCTTTACGAAAATTCATTTGAATGTTTCAATCAGCTTATCGACTTGATTTTGCACGGCAAAATTCACAAAAGGTGCAATAAACTGAGAGAATGAAACTGTATCATCAGTTGGGGAATTCACGTGTCAGCTAATTGATGTCTCGCACAAAGTTGTTCCATGGACATGAATGCGACGTTTTCTGACGCCTGTGACTTGCAATTATCTATTTATTGGAAATTAGTGAATACAGAAAAAAAAGGAAAAAGAAGAAAGAAAAATGAGCATAATTAGGAACTTATAATCATGTATGAAATGTGTTCCCTTGTTACAAACAGCTGTATTTCTCAGTATGCAATGATTGCCGGTTTAGATCACTTTGTAAAAGAACAGACTTCTATTGACGTGTTTGTGATTTTGAATCGTGTTTGGGGAATTTTCATTGTTTTCAAAAGTTTTTATAAATGATAAATTGAAAAAAATTGACGATAAAAAACAGATCTTTCTTTTCGTGTCTGGAAGGACAACATCAACTTCAAAATTGGATTACAGTTTGAAATCATCTTTACCAGTATTCGCTTTTTCCATTTCATTGTTCTGATCTATTTATTTTTGTGTGAAGATTCATGGATGGATAAATACAAGGTTCATGAATATACCAGGTTATACAACATAATATATTTCAAAACTTCTCGGGGAATCAACGCTCAATGCGACTCTGAGAATATCATAATGGTTAATATTAAGCTTTTGTAAAGGTCACCTATTCATATTATCAGTGCATCAGACGCGATATTTTCTTGGATTTTATTCCGATAAAATGACCTTTCTACCGAAAAATTCATACTATTTTGACCCCAAATACAGGGATCTTCACCTCAACCCTATCATCTCTTAACTAATTCATATAAAGATAATTGTTGGACGATCCATGACAATAACAAGCCGAAGAGCTTCAGCGCATCCTTTTCAAAGACACTTTCCATATCATATCATTTTCTCTTATTCATCTCTTTTTGAATTTGAGAGACGGACGGGTGCACCAATATCTTACTGTATGAGCGCCATCATGTTAACAGCAGAATGGATACGTTGGAATCTTGATAGTAAGCCATGAAATCGACGTCAGTACTCTCTAAGAAGATGGTAGGTTCGATTTGAGAACATAATTTCAACCTACTAAGGTCAACTTCCATGGAAGTCGATCTATTCTAAAGTAGATGAATTCAAGCAATTGTATCCTCATAATATAATAATAATGATACAGAGGTACCTATTTACGTATTTCGGAGAAGGGAATTATCGAAGAAGTGTTTCTCCAATATGCAACCTCATGAACAATTATTGAGCATGAATATAAGGTAATAACAGGTCTGAGATGATAAAATCAGGGTTGTTAGAAACTGAACAATTGCTCTATGGATAATATCTAGAATGTGCTAACTTCTGTTTGTATATCATTGCTCAGATCAGCTGAGATTGCAACATCGTAATTGGGAACCACGATTGTTTGCCAATATTTGTGTGGTATTACTTAGACAATCACAGTTGGTATAATGATGCCCTAAAAATCATTTACTAATAAAAGTTTTATGAACAGCATAGTTATTGTCTTTCTCAGCATGTGCATTGAGTTTCATGTACAAATCAACATATTAGGTGTGAATGTATAAAACTGAACCATACCCGAAATTCAGGTATATATATATATATATATATATATATATATATATATATATATATATATATATATATATGTGTGTGTGTGTGTGTGTGCGTGTGTGTGTGTGTGTGTGTATTGAACAATATTTAGTATATGTATATAAATGTTCAAAAATACATCTGACCGAACGCAGTAGGCACGTTCCACGATTTTAAGATATATATAATATATATCAATGATTGGCCAAACGCTTCACACCATCCCATGCTGGATTAATACATGTTTTGTGATAAATGTATATCTATCAATGTTATTTTTATTTTGATATAAATTTTCACAATTAACCGATTCTGACAGATGGTGTCTAGAATCACTTCTTGCATAACTTCTAAGTTGATTGCATAATTTCTTTATGATTGTTTGAAAATAGAAAGAAAAACCAAAACTGTTTAAACTGTTGTCAATTATCAGTTTCTCTACCGAGCAAAAGTAACAACAAAATCTTCATAAGCTCAAAAAGATAATATTTTCTCTGCAACAGCAGCTGAGTCTGTTATATCCGTCAACAACATTGCAATATCAAATATGATTAGTTTGTGAAGATTTATATTTATATTTTATGCTGTGTTTTCATTGATAGAAACTTTTCCTGAGATTCTATGCTTTTGGGATTTTTGGTTTCTTTCCATTACCCTTCTGATTTTTCATCTGAAGTTTATATTTTTGAGTATGAGATGTTTTCATTTGGTTTTGGTTTTCAGAACTTAGAATGATATCGTTCAAACACTTAAAAAAATCATTAATTTTGTAAACAATATAGAGAACGCCGAATAGTTCAAATAATGCATACATCCTAAGGTATGATTGGTGGAATGTCTCCAATACGCCTGCATACACAATCATAAAATATGATATCTTAATGCATGATTCGCTTGTGCATGAAGGAACGTATTCAATCCATGGTGCATACTATCGATCAATAGACAAATACATGGCTGGATTGTTTGATGTTCCTATCACATACGTTGTAAGAACAGCAGCCTATTGTGAGTACATTTTTCTTTACAATAGTCAAAAACCTTCATAGCTTTGAAAACTAAGCGTAAAGAAACCTTCCAAAATTGCATTTTCTCACTATAATTGATTCAATTCCTGATATTTGCCTATGCTATTCATATAATTTTCCTCAGTATTCCTTCCCTGTTTAAATTGTTGAATAGTCATCGTCAAACTAGTGTCAGTATCTTCAAAGGGATGTGATTTTTCATTTTATTTTAGTACCTGCAGCATTAAACTGATACAATAATTTATGCTTGAGGTGAAACTAAAGGAGACTACACTAACCTAAACTGAACCATTATTTTGCATTTAGCTACTAATTTTTGTTTACCTTTCTAATTTGTAACTGATAATTCTGTGATGGAGGGGAATCATCAAAACTTGAGTGAATGATTGGTACTTCCTGACTTTTTACCGATGACAGGTCGGAACTCTCTTTATGTTTTTGTTCTTTATCTTGGTCGTTTCTCTCTGTGTTTCATTTTTTTCTTTTTAATCCATATTTGTAATGATATCTCCCTCATTCAAGATATGAAAATATACATGAGCAAGGATATCATAACATTGTTAACTACGTAACACGACAGGTAATAGATAACCTATTATCAATCGTACCAAGAATTGAACACTTAGGTACCGATTAGTATTCTCTATAGTCATGGTCTACCGGTGTCAAAATTATACTTCCGGATCATAATACTCATAAATACAAATACAAGTCTCATATTGCTAGTTAAGTCTCTTTTCAGGCTCTATTTCAACATTTGATACCTTTATCTTTTAATTTCCTCCAGTGTTAACATCAACTAACCATTTCACCACTTATTTTCTGTTTTTCTTTTAAAGAGCAGAATATTCCTCTACTTTTTTTCCGTCCCATGTAAAAAATGACTTTGAAGTCTTGCTTTTATGAAACCAAAATAAGTTTTTAAAATATGTTGTAGAAAAAATACAAGCAATCGTCACGTATTTTTGTCATCTTAACCAAATGTGCTGAATCCGTGGACATAGGTTGATGAAAAAGAAAATGATATATCCTTCCTATTCCATTAACCAGATATTTGCCAGTATATTGGCCGTGTATATTCAGAATTAAAACTAGCTGATGGTGCATTTTACAACGAATAAAAACCTTTATAGTTAGTTTTCTACCGTCAGACAACATTGATATTCACACGGAGGAAATCATTCATCCTGGAGTTTCGCTTTGAGAAGTATTTTTATATAGGGTATTCTTTCTCCGTTGAAAAGGTAAAAGACAGCTTTCATTACAAAATGTAACTTCCGTTTATCTTACTGGGATAATTTTTCTTTCATGATGGCGTAAGATCTATTGAATTTTCTCGAATCAACAACCTAATAGCTTTTATCAAACTATGACATCCATTTGGAGAATTGATCTCTGAAGCCAAATAAGGAGACAGGAAATACATTAGTTTAGGCTTCCAAAATGCTGAGATTGGACTGAGAAACGGAAATGCATATTGTGTAGAAGCTATCAAAAAATACACGTTGAAGAGTTGAAGAAAAGCCTGATAATGTGCTTATGTACGCCCTCGACGGTACGTCCATATGATCGTTAATGTATAATATAGATTGAAACGTGCAAAGAGGATGAAGAAGTCGAATAAACGAGGACATTTATGCTGTTGCAAAATAATTTAATTCAGAAATGACATTAAAATCTGAAGAAAAAAAAAACATTTGGAAGAAGAGAAGAAAACAGAAGAAAAAGGCAAGTAAAATAGAAAGTTCTAGGGAATAGAGAGTTGTGAGAACAAACAACCTTAATATGTAAAAAAACCTATGCTAATATACATAGAAAAGTAATTGCAAAAATGGTATTTATTTCCCATTTCTATGAATTGCTCGACTGACATTTATGGAGACCGTTCAATGGCACCCCTTTAAGGACCCTGTCTACCCAACTGGTATTGAGTATTGTCTGTATTCACTGTATATGCTGAAATTAGTAATTGTGATAGAAATGGAAACGGTTATGTTTAGCCCGAGGAAATGCAACAGGTAAATTTAATTGAGAAGAGATTATCTTGTTAATTTCCGTTCAGCATAAACTTGGCAAGACGTACGTAACAAAATTATATATTGGAAGACAAAGAAGGATGTTTGAGTATAAACTGTTAAACAATCATGGAATTATGCTCCTGATACGGTAGAACTCTTCTTTTAAATAAGATTATTCGAATCACGTACATTATGGAAAACTATCTGTGAATTACTTCGGTGTAAAGAACCAAAAATATGAAATATCATACCGACTCCCATGAATTTGAATTCAAATTTGGAATAATTCCAAGCAAAATGGTAATCATTGTTAGTACGTCTGGACGTAGTTAGGTAAAAGAAGAGAAAAGTAAGGAGGAACAAATAAAAAATTAGATATAATAAAAGAGCCAAGATATAGAGGAAAAGGAATGCATTTCTCTAGCTCAGGTAATACAACAGGGGGAAGGTAGGGAAAAAGACGGTGCATGACGATTTGCTGGATATCACTTGCTATTCATAGAGACATAATAAAGATTAAAGTGACTCTACACTGCAACATAAAGTTTACAATCAGTTTATAATACCAACTGTGATGTATGGCTGCATGAACGTAAAAATAATAAGAAATTAACCAAGAATAGCGCAGGGGGCAATGATAAGAGCCATGTCAGGAATAACCCCTTAGTGATAGAATGGGCGGGGGCAGTCAGAATAGATCGTTTATGACTGGCTGGGCACTTCTATCAAAACATTAAAAAGAATTCTGAGGAGGCAATTGGTAACAGGAACGAACCCGTGTAAATTGAATGTAGCATGTTATCCGGAGGGATATTTGTCTGAGCAAGCTTGGATGTTTTATCCCTCGTTTACTATGACATCCTATGTTCAGTCCGTATTATTGAATTGTGAAATCATGAATATATTCCCGAGTAATTACTCCTGAAATAAATCTGAAGACGAAGAAATCATCATTCTTTGACAGCTCATTGTGGTCAAACGTGACAAATCATCAGCCAATTTGTCCGATTAAATAGAACGTGTTCAGTGTTAAAATGAAAAAGGCTACAAAGATAATAGTTCGGTGTCAATAGACAAGCATGGTGGTGGGAGTGTCATATATTGGGGTTCATAGGTTGTAATGGTATTAGTGAGTTACATTTCATCGAAAGGTTTGGGAAAGCTGAACGAAACACCAATATGAATTGAAATAAAATACACGTTACCGTATCATTTTTTTTTCGTTTGGGGTGTACTTTCAAGTGGATTGGCTCAAGTCATACTTTTTTTTACAGAAATACAATGTTGTAGAGTTTGGTTATAAATATTACCAAGTTATATCCGACATAATTGAGCATTTCTTACGACTAAACATTATAGTATTGAAACACTCGCCACAATCATTTTATCGTGGAAATGAATAAATTTGGGCTGCAGTATATTAGTACTTTAGGCAACAAACGCTGCACAACAACATCACACTTCTGCTATTTTCAGTTCAGAAGGAAAACTATCTTTCAATGCAAACTGACAGAGGAATATTTATTTGCATGTGATATTGTACGTTTACATGTGTTTTAGAGCGTGTATGTGTTTTTGGGAACGATTGCACACACATGCATCCGTGTTTGAAGGCATGTCGGTATGCTTATGTGCTAGAGTATGGGTGTGTAACGCAGGAGGTTTCATGAATGCAACGCTAGATTTTAAAGATGTTCTTAACACCTGCTTTTCCCCTCGCATACAAATAAAAGCAACCAGGGCAGTTTCATGTACTGCAACGGATGAAAAAAATGAATTTTGCACTTCTTTTGGAGTGAAATATCAGGATCAGTAGAAAGACAGAGATACAGAGACTGAGAGACAAACAGACAGACGGACAGGGAAAATGACAAACACAGAGACAGATGGACAGAGGGGCAGAAAGAGACAAAGAGAGGCAAGGAGAGACAGAGAGAGACAGAAATAGGGAGGAGAACAGATAAAAACATTAATCCTCAACGTGGCTGAAAGTAAAAAACAACATTTATTCTGCCGAGTCAATTGCATAAGGTTGACAATAATGTTTTACAGTACTTTCCTTTGAATTAGATGTTTCCATTTTTTTCAATGTTTTCTCCTCAGATCTGTTTCAAATTTGAAAGCTTTACATTTACTTAGTCTCTTTTATCTGTAACAATTGCTGTGACAATCAAATAGATTTATGAAAATACGTGGAAGCTAATGGATCCATTCAGTAAAGAATTACATTGTGAATTCAACTCTCCAATGAAGATGTACATATGAACATCAAAGGGATTATTTAAATAAAATTAAACGAAAACGTTGTCCGGCAATAAAACTTGCTGCAATTATCTTTGATAAGATTTTATTATCAGTACATGCTTAAACTTGTTATTGATTCTATATGATCATTGGGGAATATTGGTAAAGATTCCAACGGTTGAAAATTATAGCCTATTTTGGATATCATGAAACGAGTTGAACTATATTTGAAAATGGACATTTTTTTGGCTCCAGATATGGAGCCAATATCATTTTCAAATATTATAAAGCAATCTGATTGATATTCTACAACCCTCACATATAAACTTGCACAATATGATTAATAATTTTCCTACATAAAAAGAATGGTCTTCAAAATTGTCATTCTGGATTTTCTGCTTTCAAACTTAATAACAAATAAATATAATCCACGTAGGGTTTGTGCCATACAGTTTATTCTATTTTATACCAAAATAATGATACATATGCACCTGCCCTGCTGAGTGATTCCTGAAGGATTCAAAAATAGTTTGAAAAACGCACGATGTGAAGAACCTTATTTCATTCAAAGCAGCACAAATTTTTGAACCCGGTCAAAGTTCTTTTTTTTTTTATCTGCTGTCTTTTTCACTTTTACGTGTTGCCCTACCATAACATATATCTTTGTAGATCCATCGTGTCTCATGTCTGTCTTCAGCTTTGACTTCGTTGATTTCTTCACGTCATCTGGAAAAAAAATATTTGACAATGATTCCTTCATTTCCTTGAAACCAAGATGATCATTTTGAGACAAGTTGTGAATAGTTTGGGTTGACTTGGGTCGTTGTGTCTGATTCCTTAATCAAGAAAGTTGACAAAGGATTTTTTATACGTGAAATTTCAAAGATTCCCAGGGAGTAAATTAGGCGACTGATCAATCACAGAATGGAAATGCTACTAAACCAAATAGCATCACAAACTTAAACAAATATGCATTCTATGACAAGTACCTCAAATACATAGGGGTTCTTTGTACTACAGATATATAAGTCTATTCAACAGTACATGAAAGCTTTTAATCCTCAAACAGTTCACCGAAGCACAGCTCGAATATAAACACAAGTTGTTGAAGTGCAAGATGGATGGATCTAAATAGGAATTCTGTCGAGGTTAGAGTGGGTAGATTGGTATTGTAAGGAACATTTTTAGGTATCAAAATTTGAAAGTCGCCCTGGTTACAACGCCACAAATCACAAACATACTTGCCAAGAACCTAAGAACGATCTTTTTTCTCGATGACTCCAGCCAATAGTACAGCAGAAATTTTGTGATAGAGAAAGGAATATGAGGAAACTAATTCAATTAAGGCACATGTATCAATACAAAAAGACACTGGTGCCAATGGGTTTCTTGGCTTTCCCGTTTGTTCTGCTCAAAAAGTCACAGTGCAAAGGATTGAATGTGCATTTGCGACCAAATACGTTGGGAACTGAATTTGTGGCTCTTTTTCAACATTCCTAGCCAATAACGTCCGAGTGATACGATGAAAAAAACCTTGCTACATCTCGAATACAAAGAAAAGCCCATTAATATAATGATGGGGGTAACCACAGGGAAAATTATAAACAAAGACAGTTTTACGTGAGGACAAAGAGACGTCATCGAACTGGTTTAAACCTATAGATTCATGATCGACCTCTTTTTATTTGTTTCTTCCATTTTTATACATTTTAGTGATTAAAAAAAAACAGAATAATTCAAAATAAATAAATAAAACACTTAAAGAATAAAAAGATACCGTAATTTACGTGAGATTGAATTCATGGAAATGAAGCTTACATTAATTGAAATGAAAATGAGAGACTAGCAAAGAACAAACGGATCGGCAATATCATTCTGGGCACGACACTTGGACAATAAAACCCTGCTATAGCAATGAAATAAGAGGCAATTGGATTGACACAAAAAATGCTACATAATATTCAACGGAGGAAAGGGAATGACGGCCATGAATAACAGAATGTTCATCAGAGCATCCTAACAACGAGGAACAGACATAAAGTGTGTGTTAGTATGTGTGTGGGAGAGAGGGAGACACATAGAGGGTGAGTGATGAAGAAGACTGGGAAAACATATGAGATCGAGATAGATGTGACAAAGCCCAAATGTGAATCAACTGATTTAAACTTTTTTTCACATAAAAAACAAAATGAATGTGTTCCACTGAAACATGGGTTCCATACAAATCTTTCAGGATATGTAATCATCAAATTATTTTGATCCGATTTTGTCCTTCCATTAAATTCTGATTATTGTTTTGTTTTTTTTGCTTTTTTTTTGACGAGAAAACCTCCCTCGCATTGACTTCTCACACCTCACCGTCTATCCTCATTGTCTTCAACTTCAAATTGTAGAGAATCACAAATGAACACATGGACGACCAAATAATTAAATATTGATAAACATTGAAAAAAATTGCTACTTGAAAACTTATGTGTGAACGTACATGAAAAAAAATTAAATTTTTTCAACCATCATCAACATGGAACCGACCAGAAAAATATAAACACGTTGAAAGTCAACATTAGCTGCAAAAAAAGATGATAAATTCAAAATAAACACAATCAGAACACCCTTACAATAAAGGTAAAACTCATAAAAAAATAATTTATTACCAAAAATGCCTACAGTGCAGAACTCTCCGAATACATAAGGAAGCTCAAAATACAAATTGATACTAAAAATACTGCAAATATCATTGAAAACGAGAGAAAATAGCGCCAACATTTTGGAAAGCAGAGAAAAATTATGTAATTATTTTCATGCACAATACGTACACACTCTCACACACACAGATACACACATACCGACATACACACACACACACTCTCACACACACTCAGAAACACACACACACACGCACGCACACACACACACACACACACACATATATATATATATATATATATATATATATATATATATATATATATATATATAACCTGATAGTGGTGCTTTGCCCTCTGTTCTGGAAATCAATACTGTTTTTCTCTAGTCGCTTACGATGAAAACATTGCCTTTCAAGTTGTTGGAACGATTGTTGATTAGACCAGCATAATTGTCTCTTCTCTCCAGCACCCAGACGTTCTAGCTTGGGGCAATATCGATTGAAACTTTAAAAAAAAAATTGAATTCAAGAATTTGAGGAAAATATCTTCTGTTTTCGAAGACAATATATACTCGTTCCCCCTAGATAGATTTTGCGAGGCATCGAAAACTTTTCAGAGTCGGCGCATCTATGTGATTCAATTTGGTGGTAAACTATTCTATTGGTTAAATTAAATACATCCGCATGGAGGAAATTAAGTTAGAAAATGTACATTAACTGAGTCGGATAGACATTCTTCCCATCATAAATCCATGGACTTTTAATAAATAAATAGGATTTTTCAGTTCTGCCCATGACTACTACAATGCTTAACCTTACTGATATTTCAGTCCTATTGGCCAGGGAAAGATATCAGCATCTGGGTCTGAAGAGAACGTCTTGATCCTATTTCGTGATACTGGATGGGATAATGGATAGTCTATAGCCAAAATGAAAAATTTTAATACAGCAAAACAGCTGTCTGTGGATGACACAATGATATATATACCAGGGGCATTTGTTTCATTGTGTTTGGCTACAGACGATCCAGTAGAAGAAATCAAAGAAGTCGTTGAGATGAACTTTCTAATACCACACATATATATATATATATATATATATATATATATATATATATATATATATATATATATATATATATATATATATATATATTACCGTTATATCATGATTCATAATTGGAATTCAAAAAATCAACTTGCTATACTGAAAATCAACTCTCAAAAAATGGTTCGTCTGGGAGTTTTCATATGCAGCTTTACCCATGTAATTTGTCACTTTATTCCAGAAATACGAAAGTTTTTTTCAAAGAATTAACAATTTTCCACGGATTCAGAGTTGCAAAATAAACACTGGATATTTTTGGATGGATGAAAAAGAAGCCAAAAATTGAAAAAGACACACACCACAATATTTGTAGATGTGTAAAAAGATTGAATCTAGCCAAATCAGGACAGAAATTATCACTGATATAGAAAAAAAAAACAATAAATTTATAGAGGTATGTGGAACAGAAGGGATCATATTGAACCTAGCAAGAGATGGTTCAATATACATCAGGAAGAGTAACATAACCTTACACGGAGTTTGAATCATCTTAATATGATTTTTTCCTGCATAATGAATAAAGATCACAATCTTTGATTTGTATTAGAATAATAAATATTTTCTGAAAGGAAAGCAGGAAAACAGGGAATAGAGAAAATAATGATGAAAGTAGTGATGGCAGTAATACTTACAGAAATGTTTTTTTTCTTTTTGTTCTTTGAAGGAGAACAATGAATGCTGATAAAGTTGCTTTAAACAAACATTGAAAATCAGAAGTCTCATAATTTTTTTTTTCGTTTTTTTTTTCTATTCTTGTCATATTCCTTGTTCATTTTGATAGAAAAAACTCAACTTCCTGATTGCTAGGACTATTAGGGTTCCACCCGTTAACTTACCATATCGGTGATGTATTCCCTATTTTGTCAGTTGCTTACTTTTGGTGACGCTGGATGACTGGATAGACTCAGGCGTGTATCCCAAAAGCTCAATTGCTTTGATTTTAACAAGTGAATATGAATGCTACATCATGTCTTTTTCAACAGTGATGCAAACTGAACACCAAATGCCCTAATCGATTCAATCGATCATGATGTTAACCGTTAGGCTAAGTTCACCTTCTAGGATGCATTTATTGTTTTTCTCCATCATCCTCAGAGAAAACACTCAGTATTGATTTGTTGAACCAGTCCTTTTCTTTTCGACCGGGCTTTTATCATCCTTATTTTGAAAATGTCTTTCTTTCATCTTGAGCTACGCAAGGTCAAGTAATCTTCTATCAGAATGACACTTTACATTCCTTCACCGACACGACTGCGTTCCTCTTTGATAATAACTCTCAGAAAACTTTAGCAGTTTCATGTAGGAAACAATTCAGTCAATTCATGCTATGAGGACAAAAACATGCAACAGCCTGGCTGGACCCAAAGAGAGCAATGGAATGATGGGAGCAACTGGATATTATTGGGAAACTCTGAATCAATTCCCGGGTTGAATATTCAGCAGGCCTTGTTCCAATTGTTTCATTTTTCAAGCATTTTTCTGAGTTTCATTTTCATTATAGTTATACTGAGTTTGTTGTATCGCAATTGATTTTTTTTTTTTGCATTCAACAAGCAATTGTAAACTGTTTTGTTACAAATTGAGATTCCTTCATAAGAAAAAAACACGATATTCACAACGAAAAAAAAAAAATTCAAAAAGGAAGAAAGAATCCTGGCTTCAGTTTTTCTTTAATTGTACTGATTCTCTCGCTCCGTGAATTTATTGACAGAAGGAGCAAGGTAGGTTAACACTCCTATGCCCCCCACCCCAAAAAATTATAATCAAGAAAAGTTGGTACAGCAAGTACAAAATATAATTGTTGTACATTGATTGGCTGGCGTAAACACACGCACACACACAGACACACATACACGCATACACACACACACATACACATATATATACATATATATATATATATACATATATATACATATATACATATATATGTATATATATATACACACAAACACACACACATACATACATATATATATATATATATATATATATATATATATATATATATATATATATATATATATATGCGTGTGTGTGTATACTATAATTGCGTTTTTTTTACGAGATTTATCAATAAAAAGAGACTACAATAGATACACTGATAGACGGATAGATCGATACATTGACGGTTGATGTTTAGTTGCTGAGCATATCCCTGAAAACGTTTTTTAACGGTTTATATTCTTTTGATTATCTCGATGATACATTCCTCTACTTAGTATTATTTCATATTAATAATAAGGAAATTCTATTTCGAGATTTTTTCAGGGTGCCCATGTATGCGATCTTGGTTTCTTTGGGAGCAATATTTCTGAAGTGCGTTCCCACAAGTTAACATCCTCCTCCAACAATAGGTGATACAGAAAAGAACACCAAATGAAACATTGACGGCCAACAACTTATCCATGTATTTACACCCGTATGGGATCAGCTCAGTCCAATCATTCTGCATGGTGCAAAATTTATTGAATAAAATCAACGGATTTTTGGTGACCTTGCAAAGAAAATTAACAGATTGCAAATATTGAAAGTTCTGCCTCTGGATCTCAATATATATCTTTAATTGCCTCTCTTTGTTAAGCAACTATCATAACCTGGAGTTAACACAGTCATCAAGAACAGTCAGCATCCAATTCAGATGAGTAGAAAATTACCATTCCATTACCATACATTGAAATTGCAATGAAGGATCATGACATAATGAATGGTACGCTGTTCTCTTGTTGATGGAGCAAAATCTTACAAATATATGGAATTTATCATGCGGAAACGCAAGGGCTTGTTTCTTTCTAATAAAAGCATCGATACTAAAATAATTGTGAAAATATATTTTTTATCCATCATACATGCAATATAAAACATTCACGAATCATCTTCAGTCGGAATATAAATCGGAGTGGACTACAAGCTTTCGTTTCAGTATATTTTGCTCGAGTAATCTACGCTCATGTATCGTAATATTTGCTGTTTGTTTTGATTAGCTGCTAGCATGGATGAATGTACCATCTGAACTATTGGTTTCTGCATGAAAAAAGCGATATATTAGTAATCTATCTCACATTGTCTTGGCATAGTACTTCGCCAGAGGATAAGCTTAATCAATCATTTTATGTTACGCATTATTCAACAGCTTTACATAGAAGATTAGTCAGTCTGGTTCAGATTTTGATTCGTTACTCCAAGAAAATATTCGAAAATAAATGAGAGCTCATTATCTGAAATCCTAATTCTTTACAGAGATAAAAGAACTGTTCAATCAGAACTGATCAAAATGATGTCAAATTCGTTTCTTGTGTTCTGAAGTCTTTTACAACCGATTATTCAATTAGTGAAATCATTAGAGTGAGACATATCTCTCTTAATCCCAAGCCAAAATATCCATCATGACATTTATTTTTATATAGTTGTTTTTTTTTCTTATCGAACTACCCAAATCCCAACTTTTAGGTGAATTCCCTCCATGTTGAAAACACTTATGTATATAATGGATATCATACTCCAAAAACTAATGATAATAATGAGTATCTCTGAAAGTTAACTATATAGAAAGTCCATATAGAATGATAAAATAATGTCAGATGTTTGATACAACATAAGTTTCTAAACAGATAAGCAAGTTGACAGGAATAATATTTAAATTCTGCAATAACATGCCATATGGATACCGCGTATTTTTCAATGAGTCTTATGTATATAAGTTGTTATTATTGTATCTTCCAACTGATCAAGTCCCGTGTCCATATAAACATACTTTTGAACATCTCTTTGCTTCAATCTGTGAAATTCTGCAAACATCTCATTATCTTGAGCTCTCTTTCGATGATTTGAAGAATCTGCTTGTCTATCTCAACCAACATTTCCCACATCTACCAAATAATTATTTTATAACAGCTGTTTCTCCATCTGTTTCATTATAAGAAATATTTCATTTGACACGGTCGCCATAATATTCTTCAGAGGTGATAACCGTTGTCCAAGACAAGGTATTAGACTACATTATCTACAATTTGCATTGTCAACAGCAATAATTATCACAAAAGCGTTAAATTCTCCCGTACACATACGTTGTGTGTGTTGGTTTAGATATTCACCTCAATGTGTTTGTCCATGCATGAGTGTTTGTCCTGGGTTATGGACACATAACATAATTGTACATATATGCATAAAAATATGAACATCTATCAATACGGGCACGCATAAAATCGTCTTTCCCTCGTGGTATGCTTGCAGTTTCCTCCAGGTTACCTGGGAATGCTATCTTTGACTCGAATCACCGTAAACAAATCTGGAGAGAAATCCTGCTGAAATGAGTAACGAGCCACTTCATCGAACAAACGCCCCTTGGCTTGTCTTTGATGACACATTTGGAACAGCGTTACTGGCATGTCCCTTGAAATGAGGCTATGCACATCACCTGACGACCATATATATTTTTTTTAAAACACGTACCATAGAACATCCATTTGGTTTCATGAATCCGGTGTTATTTCTCCATAATCCATAATCCATAAATACGAAAATGTGAATAACTGTATAAATGTATGTGGCACACACACATGCACACTTTTGCATTAATATGCTATATGTTTCTGAATATCTGTTACAGTTATCAACTGAAGAAATAACCACACTGTCTTATTGTAATGAAAACATATTTAGAAATATTTGAAAGAAAAGTATTAGATCACTTTTAGGAATACTCGTGTTTCCTCCAAGGAAATAGCCTAAATAGAATCAAACAAGAGGAACAGTTTTTTCAATATATTTCTTTTTTACATTATACATGAAATTTGAATGATATCATTTACACTTCCATGCATGAAATTGTAGTTGTGACTAGAAATAATACTTAGATGCCCAAAACGAAATAACTGAGGTTAACATCGGCTTACTAATCATTCTAAAAGTATGAGTTATGAGGGTATGCTAAAGAAGTTAAGGATATCAGCGTTATAAGATCAGCACAATTGGGAAAACTTGACAGGAATGTCAAGAATCATGCCTGTTTTTAGAATTGAGAGAACTAGGTGTATCTAAGAAATGCTATGAAATGCTTCAAAAGGTGTGCATATGTGATTGTTCTGATGTGTACTGGTATATACAATTTGTACGTATATTTTACCCTTGATTAGATGTTCTAAATGTTCTAAACTATCAGCATAGGTGGTTCCCTGATCAGGTGCCAGCATGAAAAGTTGTTCAGAGATCGAACCCAAGATCAACTGAAAGAGTATAAGTCAGGACAAAATGACACAAAAAACGTGGAAATGTCAAGATGTTGCCAACGTTTTGAAGCGATGCTCTTGTGCCTCGTTATATTTTTTTTTGGATTCGGCACAGCATTCTACAAACAAAACAGAAAAGTGTTTTCAATATTTGATTTTTTTTTTAACTGAGAAGGCTATTCTTATTCAAAATTGACGTCTACTGACCTTGGTGGTAATTCTAGCCTTTCTCAGTAGTTCTTTGGGCAAATATTTTTAATGGGTGCAATAAGGGTATTCGCTTAACGTATATAGTGTTTAATACTTTGAGTCAAATTGACTTTGAGTCAAATCAAGATTGAGTAAAACTGATTTTCGAAATTTTCTTCATCAGTGTTTTTGATCAAAATTATTTTACATTCAGTTCTAGTTCCATGTTTTGGCATTTTGTTCAATTAATTATTAACCTGTAAGAAAAAAAACAGCTTTGCTCTCTTCAATTGTATTCTATCAGTCCTCTTTTTATTCTTTCTGTAGCACACTTTTTGGTTAAGTGTTAAATTCCAAACCCCTCTTTATAGCAAGGTATCAGGCGTCACACCAAGCGACAACCCCCATGAAAAAGCCTGAGCACAGGGGATCATTTGTTCCTTGGCCCTGGCACTTTTAACCAGCTACACCTTTTCCCTCTTTTTGCAAGCCTCTAAGCCGAATGGAACCATACCATTTTTCTGCCCTTATCCTAACTCTGCCTATCTCAATCCACAGACGTTAAGTGCACAGCTACATAGCTGCTCAATCACGTGTTATAAATGTGTACACATCTTTAACCCCCATGAATGAAATCCCAAGGCTTTTTACTACATGATGGTAACAATGATCTGTGTCTTTAACAATCTTACTTCAAAAGCCCATATGAATTCAACAGTATAATTTCCCTGTCTCACAAAAGACCGTCCGTCATGTGCTAAGCAGCGTCAGAGAATGGCCTCAAAGATGCACACGCAAACTGGCAATGTGCCTCCGCACTGAACTTGAACATATAATCTTGGTACGCTTGTGCCTTATGGATTCAAAAGCAGTTCAGAACCCTCTGCTCCCAATCTAATGACTTTGCTAGCATGGCAATACAAGATCTCATCTCTCACTCTGTATCTATCACTGCCGTTCTTTTTACACTATCCATAGTATTAATGTTTTCAATACATGAAATCAATTTTTGTTCTTAATTCATCACTTATGTACCTATATTAAATATACATTTTATCAGTCCATCCATATATTTGTATGTGTCGTCTAACTTTATTTCATTTCCTTGTCTACGTTAATACTCGGCTGCATTCTCTTTGCATATCTCCCTTCTTTCTTCAACCGACGGCCATGTAAGCCTTCTTGATCTCAGCAGGTGCCCATTCATCAACCAACACATGATAAGAGGCATATATCTTATAGATCCTTTTTTTCTCTGTAAGTATAATGAATATTGCTTTAAAACCAGAAAAGCAATTTAAAGTAGC
>OY735198.1:17840964-18045964 GCA_963457665.1 Thysanoteuthis rhombus | reverse complement strand
TATAGTTTATGCTTGTAAGAGTCTCATTCTGGCAAATTTGTGCCTCTATCAGTAAGAGGGTGAAGTATTGATAATCTGACAGTCTTGCTTATTCCACACGTGTTTTATGTTTGCTTTGGTGTACACTTTGAAATTCCTGAATAGATATACACACACACTCATATATATATATATATATATATATATATATATATATATATATATATATATATACATACATACATACATACATACATATGTATATTACATTTTCAATCATTTACAAACTTAAAATGTTCATGTTTGCATTTTCGAAATTATTTTTCACAATACAGAACATTAATGATTTAGTATATGTTTATATATATAATTGAATACAATGTTTTTCTGAGAGTAAATGTTCCTGCACATGTACACAAACACTCCCTTATACGTATACGTATATTAAACAGGGATGTAATTGTTATGAATGATTGAATCTATACAATTTTCTGATATAATCTTGAAAGTCTGAGTTGAAAACTTTTCGATGAGAAGAAAGAAACGTTGATCGAGTAATCTCAATTGATGTGGGAATCGGTAATGAAAACAGGATCAAATTTAAATCTGAGAGATGTAATTGCCTCGAAGTTGGAGGAAAGTGACAGGTTTGCGAGATTCGAACGACTCAAAACAATATTTTTTGATGATTTAAAATTTCAATGATTATAAGACCGATTTCATTAGTCGAACGGAGAATGTTTTTTGTTTTTTTTTAAATTTATTATTGATTAAATCGGACATAAACATTTTGATATCACCATTGATATTCTATTGCAATCCCAATCAAAGAGCAGAAGAGGGTGAACTCGTCGGAATAATTGCTATTAGGGTGTTCATTTTCTGTCCCATGCTGTGTTTACAACGTGATTGTGTTATCTATCCATCCATCTATCTATCTATTTAACAACCCAACACGCTTGTGTATTGGCTATTTTTCACATACGCTGCATTTTTTTTCTCCGCATTTGATCGTATTTTCCGGATCGCAAAAGAGCTAAAAAGAATTTTTTCTAGTGTCTGCAAACGAAATGACAGGGAAACAAGTTTGATTGGGGAAGAATTCTTGTGATTTTATCGCAGCACGCAGGTGTAAAAGGTGGTTTGTGTAAAAGGTGAGATTGATATGAATGAGAACACATTTCTTTCAATGCTTTCGGAAATCAACATGAGTCTAGTGCGTGATCTGTGTACTAGCTGAGAGTGTTATGAATTCCAAATCGGTATTACTGGTCATTGATCGAAATAATAAGTAAAGTCTATATGAATCACTCGTATCATTATACAAAACATTACATCGAAAGCAACACGTTCGAATAACTGTTCGACACCAGGCAAAATGTACGATTTAGTGTGCTGATTTGTGAGGCAAAAATGCAGGTACTACCCAATAATTGTGGTGCAATCTTCCCATTCGTATTTTGGTTTTGTGTTGGAATAACCTGAATTTCATTGAGATGTAAAATACAATACAAGTCAACTGTTCAGTGGCAAGACCAGTTGAACATAATTATTTTTGATAGAAAAAATGTTGATCACTGAAGTAAGCGTATAGGGAATATTGAATTCTATCAGCAGGATTTCATAAATGGAATACAATCGATGCATTTATAGCTCTTTTTTAAATGTTTTATACATTAGATAATCATTGACTGGATAGCATTATCTGGTTAATTCATTTGCATACTTCATATTTTGAAAGTAAAAATGCCGCCAGAGTTCTTGCTAAATTAATTACCAGCTTGTAAGAAAAGGGGAACATTTATTGATCACCTGCAGTTCATTTTTTTAATTATGAAATAAAGAATTCTGCTGGTCGTTGTCCGTCCCCTCCCTCATTTATACACCTATTTTATCTTCCAATGTATCCCCTGTTTAGGCAATTATGACTTCTTTTCACTGTCTTCCGGTAATTATCGAAGCCATATTCTTTGTCCCTTTGCCTGTTATGTTACTTTCTCTATGGAGGCATGGAATTTTCCAATTTCCACTGTGTAAATTTCAAATGACAATTTAGTGTTAGCGATTGTGCAAACAAATCACTTTATAAATAAGGATTTTTGCATGCCATGGAATAGATTAATACAACTTAATATTCCATTATATATATATATATATATATATATATATATATATATATATATATATATATATATATATATATATATATATATATATATACACATATATATATATTTATATTTATATATATATATATATATATATATCTTTATATATGTATATATATATGTATATATGTATATATATATATACATATATATATATATATATATTTATATTTATATATATATATATATATATCTATCTTTATATATATATATATATATATATATATATATATGTATGTATGTATATATATATATATATATATATATATATATATATATATATATATATATATATATATATATATATATATATATAAGTATAGTCATGAGTGATGGCAACCAGTATACGCAGTTAACTTTTTATAGATAATGTAACGTACCAAAGAAAAACCAATTCCATGTCTACATACATGACTGAGTATAATATATATCAATAAATTTATATTTCAAATATCTACTATCCACTCATATATGTTTGTATATATATATGTTTGTATATATATATGTTTGTATATATATATGTTTGTATATATATATGTTTGTATATATATATATATATATATATATATATATATATATATATATATATATATATATATATATATATATATTAGGGTGTCATCAAAATACATGGATAAACTAACTCGAAACTCATTCCTATAATGGAGTCAATTCTAAACTTGACAAATCTAATCACACAGATATTTATATAATGAACCTCCCACTAATAATAGGTTCAAACATCTAACCCCTCTAAAGTATTTCTATTATTTGGAAATCAGTTACTCAGACAAGAACAATTTAAACCTTGGCTGGGTAACTTACTCGTATCGATCGGAGCTAACATACTTCGAATGACCTGTAAGATTTATATAAATGAAGTTCCTCATCATCCCTCTATCAATATTGTCCTTTACACATCCACACAATCTAACATTACACCACTCCCCTTCTATCCTAACAAATTATGTCTTATACAAACTTAATACTGCTACGAACACCGCAGGCTTCATCACAGATTGTACCAAGTCCTGCACAACAGGATGATCCTTATAGATGCGATCCTATTTTTTGTTCACTAAGCAAAGTTTCTGATGGTGGTCTTACGTTCCACAGCAAACCTATAACCATTACATGGTACACAAACACTCAGCACACATTACCCCACCAAAACATCTCTAGATCATCAATGGAAACATACGCGTATTATTAGATATAGTTTCCCTACATTTCCTTTCCTGAATCCGTCTCACTTCCTATACTTCGATTTATATATATATATATATATATATATATATATATATATATATATATATATATATATATATACAGGTCCGTGCGGTGTGTGTTTGTATGTGTGGATATGAATCTGTTTCTAAGAGAATGTGTTTCCACTGGATATTTTTCCTGATATATGAACAGAAGGGTATTTACCATCCGATTACATGGTTTCGTGCCGCAACAGTAAGAACATTCAGTGATAAAAAAAATCAAACATCAGTGATGAACATAACAACACATGCATTTAGTGTTGGTTTATGGTTCCAAAACTAAATTCGTTAAACCTGTAATTTCAATGGAATTCAGTTGTTAAACAAAGAAATAACAGGTTTTCGTTTTGCTATCTCTCTCAAATTCGTTCAAAATCAATCTAGAAGGTTGAATCATGAGCTTGCATTGCTAAAAGGAAGTGGTGCTAAAATGTTACATTAATTTTAACCCATCTTTGGCACAGAACCCAGACAAACACCTGCAATCTCAGGCAATAAAACCGATGTTGTGCTTATCCAAATACTTATGAGCAGTGAATTATATATTTACAAAATATCCGGCTAATTTGGGGGAGATCTATTCGTCGATGATGATGATGATGATGATGATGATGATGATGTCAGTACAAGTTATTCAGTGAGACGTGTATAGATTGACTGGTCTCATAGCTAGGAAAGAAAATCATGATACGGTACGGCTAGGAATGGAGAAATGGCTATCCTTCAAGAATGCGCCAACAATGAATGATGATAATGATGGTGATAATAGTCATATACGTGCTAGTGGCTATTCATAATTGTGCGCATGTGAATGGATTGTGTCAGTGACGTGTATTCACACATACACACACACACACACACGCACCTATATATACATACAATATAAATATATTCATTTATTATTTATTTGATGGTCCTATGTATTCATGTTATATGTATATGAGTGTGTGCTTGTGAGTGTAAGTGTGCGTGTGTATATCTTCTTATATCTTTACTGATATTCTGATGGACTATTCATAGAGAAAATCTAACACTAAATCACCAACGACTATACAAAAATGTTTTTCTTCAATTACCATTGTAACTGTACGAAGTGTTTATTTGATTTTGAATTCACTGATGCATTTGGCTACCATATGTGCCATTCATTTATCTACCTGACGTTATCAACATCCGACATTAATGAAAAGATAATTGAGTCCCTGAGCTTTCACTCCACCCTCCAACAACATTCTAGGGAGACCACGCGTTCAATAATAGAATTTTTTTCCACTCCTCTCTCCCAGACTAGAGCACCTGAACAAACGAAAACATTCCATGAGACCAATGTATCTTGCAATAGTTTCCATCAGTTTTTTTACTTCCGTCCTAATATTTTCTTGCTATCTGTCTACCAAAATAGCCCAACTTGAAAACTTGTCAATATAAATAAGGAAACATTGAATTGAAATTCATTTCATGGTTCATGTTATGTTTGTTTTCAAGTTGAGTGATTGAGTCCTAGTTTATGTTGGGTTTAGGGTCGGAGTTTCTGGGAGGGATTTTCATAAGACAATCTAGTTGTGATATTTCTTTTTCCTTCTTTGTTCGTTGTTTGTATCACAACAACCTTTTAGTTCTCCCCTGTTTCTCGTTCCTCCTTTTTTCGTGATTTTTTTTTTTGTCCTCTCTTCACTTTCAATTTTCTTTCTCACCATCTTCTATTTTCGGTTCAATTTCCTTTTTACATCTCTATTTCTTTATCTCCTTTATAAGAATATTCATCAGGTGGCATTTTCGGTCGGGTATTTAGCTTATCATCATATAACTCAACCAAATAAACAACCAGCGAACTTTCTGAAGATTTGACAGAACTCCTATCGGAGAAATTATAATGAATAAATGCAATCTATGCGTACACACCAAAAAAGGCAGCTTATTTGCGACTCGAGTAGACATAGGCTTCTAGAAGTAATATTCGGAAAAATATGATTTTTGTGCTTTCTGAATATATATAGAGAGATAGGTTGACAGATAAATAGATGGATAACTATGCTTGCAATGCTGGACTCTTTTGTCATGAGATGGCGAGCAGACAGAATCTAATACAACCCATTATCACTATGATCGCATTGTTTGGTTGCTAATTGCTTGGCAAATATTGAGCTCAAACACCAATATTTCCTTTCGAATAGGGCACGAAGCGTTAATCGAATTTGTTTGACTTAATGCATTGGTTGTCTCAAATCACTAATTCATGATTGTAATTCAATATACTTAATGTTGACGAACGGTAAATGATTATCAAGGAAGATAATGAAAGTGTGGGGACAGGAAAGTCGAAAGTGATAGCAATGCTGAAGAATAAGTATTTTATGAATCCTTCTGGTAAAATCATCGATGTCCTATTTTTTTTATTATAGGGACCAATCTTTCTTAATGGATTCTCATATATGTGAATGGAGGTGCCTTTATTTGTTAGTGCACAATATTTAAGCATTTTTTCTTAAAAAATCTTCTTGCCCATATATCCTATATTTTCAGAAATCTATTACTTCACCATGCCTTCTTTTGGACCGTTCGAAGTGAGTGACGCCCTCGCTATGGGCCCAAAAGGGACACAGGATATCCGTTACCATCAGCTGAACAGAAATGTCAGTTTTACCGAGCTATGTGAGTATCATTCATCAGAGATTTAAGTATATTGCAAATGAAGGACATCATGTTGAGAACTGAATACAGTATCGCCTATAAATGAGAACTACCTAATAATTTCTCATGAAGAAGTCAATTTTCTTCTGAACTGAACACATAAAGATTTTATAATTTGCAGTGGGAAATGGAAACTATCATGGAGTATTTACACTACAGCATCAAAGCTCAGGTGATAAAAAAATGAATAGGTTGCCGTCGAAACTGAGTACATGACTGTGGATGAGTATTTATGACAATAGTTCTGATGCTTGGAGGCATAGTATAGAATAAATGGTTATGATGAAGCTGTTTTTGTACATGCTCGTACATGTGAACTCTCGTTAAAACATACTTGCAGAAAAATCATTACACTTCAACAGCATTGGTTCCGTTCTCTAAAGACTTTGATGAGATTGATTCAAACATGTACAGATGTATCGATATAAAATTTTGCAAAAGCTCATTTCAAACAATACTTGTTGCTTTGGGCTTCTAAAGACACGGAGCAAAGCAAGAATCTTTTGAGTTCACTGTTTTTGTATAATATATCTCTTTAGATCTTGCACTTGTTTATTCATGGTACTCACCATTTTCCATATCATTGGACCAATGAATAATTGATTACTGTTATGTTTTGGCCATTGGCTCATTGTTGTAATTATGGTACGTACCTGTTGCACAGTGATTATTCTGGTTGTGTTTCTTGTTTCTTTGATGATTTTGGTGCACATGTTATCGTCCAATCGATATGTGATCTCATTGTTTGCCTATCAGTGTTTTGCATATTATTCCTTGCTACCCATGCTGATAGTCTTGAGGTTTGGTAGGTATTTGCACATCCACACAACATGACCTGTGCATTGCTTTTTTAGTTTTCCCATGGTGTCTTGGATATCTATGACTCCCGTTTTTTTAATATACTGTGCCATCTTGTAATATCCCTATGTGATTTTTATCTCCAATCTCCTTTGGGAACGACGTATATTATCAATTTGAGAGCCATTCTGTTGGTTGTGTTCTAAAATTCAGCTCAAGTGACCATGAGACATTTCTTGTCAATCACGTTCGATCCTCATGGAGCGACTTACGCTTCCAGCTGATACTACAGACTAATCGAATATGATTGAGAGTGCCGACACAGCTTCATACATATGATTCGAAACAGTCAACAAAAACTGTCACCAAAACTAATTGCAAAGGTTTATCCAAATAAGAGCCTGGTTAGACGCTTATGCATATATGAATAAGCCTCTGTGCAACAACACTAATAGTTGAGCCACTCTAACAGAATATTTGCATCCACAACGTATAGTTCTCTAACGTAACAACAGTTCTATGCAAGTTTTTCATTGAAATCAAATTTTGATGATTTTATAGAATCTATAAAAATGGACGGATAGAAAGAGTCGGCAGAGAGAAAAAAGTACTTTTTTTCTATTCATTACATAACATTTTTTTCTCCAAGTTTAAAACGAAACTGTGCCGATCATTTACACTGAAAATATCAGTCTGCTTTTTTTATCTCAGTTGATGCAGTTATTGTGGGCTTCATATTATTGTTGACATTAAGAGAAAAACCCGGAAAAAAAGGACAAAAATCAGGTATGGTTAGTCACTCTGTAGATGCATTTTGTGGGAGCAAGACCCATTACCTCTTCATTTGACAAGTTGTGTATAGCTACTTAAGTTTAAAAATATTAAAGAGTGTAGCCAGTATGTCCCTACTTTGTGTAACAAAATAAGATTTCCAATCTTTGACAAGATTTCAGGCTATGTCTTCGTGGACAATAACTTGGCCACAGACGAAGATTTTCAATTATTTCCTATGATGTGTCTGTGTCCTTGCGTGTAAAGGCGATCATGGGTGATTTGTGACGCATGAAACCATCAACCACTCCACTGACATTATTTGAATGCGATCCTTTCAAATTGCAAAACTATTTTTATGAACCACTATAGTATTAACTTGAAGATCCATAAACTGTCAATGTGGGCTGAAATGACGATATTTGTGATGGATAAAGAGAGAAGGAAAGAGAGATCTAAATGGATAGGCATGGTAGATAATAAACGGACGTAAATCAACTGCTATGGAAAAAAAGATTATGTAGTGAGAACAGACTTGTTAACTTTTAATTATTGGAATCATGACTACGGCACTAAAACATTTGCAACTGAATAGTTATAGGAACAAATTTATCATCGATATGCTTTTTGAAAGCATGCATCGATAGATAAATGGCTTCCATTCATTTTCTCAGCAGAGAATAGAACGCTCTGCCCCAGGGTTGCATGCCTTGGCGAAGCGAATTGAGATCCTTCGATGCCAATTCGCCAGAATCCCATTTTCAGCCTAACGGGGGTAGTCCAGGTGAATGCAAAGACTTATAAACCGGGCATCAATTTGGTTGCCGGGTATTCTTGGAAGACGTACTCTTCAGCTTCAAGCAACATTTGAAAGGTTTCCCTTTTCCAGCTTCAAATCTGAGTAATCTTACTCCTAGGCTTGTTACCTTCCCGATCTGCCTTTCAGTCTCCCCTTTAGTTGGGCTTAAGAAACGGATTAATCCATTTCTAAAAATCGGTAGTGCAAATAGAAAAAATGTCGGAGTTTCAATGCAGATTGCCGATTCCATCGTTGGATCTTTTACCAATGATGTCAATGGCATTTCATTCCTTACAAAAATGCATGCATAAAAGGAGTGGAGTGATTTTGCTGTGAAGAGCTTATGCAAATATTACCATGCATCATTCAATTCGTTCAGCCGAAAAGAAACCGATACTGATAAGTTTCAGCCTGAAAAAAGCCACTTACAAGTGAAGTAAAAATATTACAGGGATTCGTGACATGTTGTTATCCAATCATTTCGTTGTGTTTACTCGTTATCAGATGAAGAGCAACGAGCAAATCCTATCAAGAATAGTGCATGGAACTCTAGACGCAACTGTATGAAGTGTCAAGATAGGAACCCTTTCTAACGAGTGTTTTTGTGAAGATTAGAATTTTTGCGTCCGACTGCCAACAATCTGAATGGACAATCATATCAACCGACCGAAAAAAAGGTTGAGGAAACAAATGGAATTGGGTTAATTTTTTAAATTGTATTTCACGCCTTTACCTACTATCTAAATCTAAGCTTTTTTATCTATTGTTTATGTGAAACAACTTATTTAGATGGAAACACACACGTGAAAAAAGGATTCTTCAAACAAATTCCTTAAAAAAAAAATACGTTTATTTCGCTATTTCAACTTCAACTATGTCCACAGTTCCATGATGCCCTTTTTTTTCGGACTGATGGGATTTTCTTAATTTTAGGAGTCGACTTTGCTCTACAGAAAACTTTCAAAATTAGTGAAATTCTTTGCTTTATTCCCCCTTCTTTTGATGACTTCATGGAGATTCACTGAGTTAGTAGACCTCCTCCCCCAGTATAGTCAATTTCGATCATTATGTCTTCATCCCAAACATGGAAGTTAAACACATTTATTTTGTTTATATGGAAGCCAACTTTCTTGATTTGCTTCTTTTATTTCATCCATCATTATTTGGAGAGCAGTAAGGTTTTTAATGAAAAAGACGTGTCAGGAAATCAGAAGTAACAAAGGTATTAATTGTCTATCCTGAATCCTCTGTCCCCTCGTTCTATGTTTTGGGAGATCATTTTGAGGAGGATTGGGAAGAGATTACGTGAGCAGGAGGAATACTTAATGCGTTATACACGATTTAGGAAGGGGCAAGTGTTTCAATGTTCCTCATTTGTTCCTTCTTACTTCAAAATTCCGACAGACAGTAGCTGTAAGAGATTGTGCATCCCTAAAAGTGCACCATCAATTATATCATCGTCCTCCAGTTCTTTCGATTATTTGGTATATACGAAACATCAATGTTTGGGCTGAGGACAATTGGAACCCTCAGAAAGATCATATATTGGCCGATTATGATATTGTACTTGAATACTCCTCTTCCTCTCGTTATCCTATTGCCTCTCTCACATTAGCCGAACCACAAAATAAAAGTTTGCAAAAATCCTTGTGAACACTCCCAGATTTCCTTTACAAAAGAGGGATTGCAAATCTAGCACTTAGTCAATAAAAGGTTCTCAGTTTACATGTATTCTTTGAAATAGAAAACTGAATATCTTCATAGCAAACATGCCCAAAGTCAACTACCCGAACTCTCCAAAATATCTCATCTTCACAAATGCCAATTCATTATTTGAGTAAGAAACCCTTTCTAGGGTTTTCTTATTAGAATGTGTACATCCTCTTTCATTCATTTTATACATCATCACTTTAGACTGAAAGTAGTTTCCCTCCAAAAAATATCCGTATTTGTTTTTTTTACATTTTGAAAATGACTTTACAACAGTCTTTTTTCTTTCCCCTCCGTTGTGTTTATGCTATGTACAGTTTGGCAGGTTGAACCTTATAGAAATGACAAGCTTTCAAATTCGTTTTATCGGTAATCTGTGAATGTCTGTGTTCCTTACACTATTTGAGCACACCTTACGGACTAAAATAAACGAGTCTACACCAGCAGAAGGGGAAAAATCGTAATCAAACATCGGCCAGGTAGGCAAATAATGAAATATTCAAACTAAATAGATTATCATTCAAATGCCTGGAAAAAATGATGCATGTGTACAAAGGTCCATGTATAAGCACATAAGAATGTTATAATACTAAATTGACTCTGTTACCAAGACTGGCAAAGTATAATCAATCAAGTGTGGGTAGCATTGTGGAAACTCGCTCTATTTTAATGGTTGAACCTCCGTTTTCTTATTTTCAGCTCATCAGAGAGTCAGTCTACGGGCTCATTGGATATACATCATTTACACACACGCATGCACACACATACACACAGACACACGCACACACACACACACACACACACACACACACACACACACACACACATATATATATATATATATATATATATATACATACACACACACACATTTATCTCACCGTCTCTCTATCTGTCTATCTCTCTCCGTCTTTACTGTCTCGTTCAACACAATGCTCCATCCAGTCAAAATTTTCAATAAAGCCAAAACTAAAACTTTAGGATAATTAAGATGTATCGGGGTAATTATGCATGGATCCATCCAAAATTCTCAGGAATTATATCGTAGGTAATTGCTCATTCCGACAAATTCCATTGAATCCATGGCGGATAAATGGATATATTATGTTGGCTAGCAGATAGGAAACTGAAAAAAAGAAATGCACAGGGTATTGTATATATTTCTGTAACTTTGAAGGGAAAATGTATTGGGCATCTGATCCTGAAATGTGTCCTTCGTTCTGAAAGAATCCTGTTAGTTTCATTGGACGTGACTGCCAAAAAGGTGAATATAATCTTATTTTACCGTTTATCCCCAATATCTACTTGTCTATATCTCTATCTCTGGATCTCTTTGTCTGTCCACCTGTCTTATTCTCTTTGTATCACTCTTTTACTCTCTTAATTTTACTTTAAAATTACTATATATATATATATATATATATATATACACACACACATTTATATATATACACGTATATACATATATAAACACACATATCTACATACATTTATATTCACACACACACGCACACACACACGCACACACATATATATATATATATGCGTGTATATACATATATATATATATATATATATGTCTGATTCTTTTTATAATTTTAAGCTGGTTTCATTTGTTACTCCTTCATTTCTCCACATTCTCGCACCCCGTGTACATATTTTGCACTCTTCTTTAAAACTATAAAAAATACTGCCTCCTACCCATCTCTCCCTACGTCTTCTCTATTCATTAATATGCAATGCTTATTTCTAGCATAAACACGCCCGTACATCTTCCATGCGGGCCCGACGTATACACAGATGCACAAACATGCTGCCAACCGACACAGAAGAGCATATATGCACACACCTTTGCTCAACCACTCTTACATATGCGAAGCTATTAGAGGGGGGAGGAAAAGAGAAAGATATCGAAAGTTTTCCTCAATCATTGTACATTCTTACTTTTTCATCGGCTAATATTTTATCACGTCGAACACAATGAGGATCAGGTAATTTTCTTTTAGTTGACCTCTCTTTCAAGTGAATATATTTGATAAAAATTGATTCCTTTGTTACTCGAACTTATTTCTTCTTGTTTGAAAAGAAACATTTCTTCAATGGAAAGTGTTAAGGCAGGATACGATCATTTCTTTGTTATGCAGATTATAATCTTTTCAAATTTATGCCAAGCAACAGCTGGGTGCACAAAATCAAATTCAAAGTCATATGTAGCAGCTAAGAAATAAATTTAACCCCTGAAATGAGAATGATGAGAATCTACACAATATGCTACCAAGAAACAAGTCCATTTATTCGGCAAACCTAAAATCTGGTGATATTTAAACCAATGAATTTTCTGCAGGCATTTTTAGCTGATGATCATTCGTTGAAGACTTTCCCCTGCAGGGAATGCTCGAAATACTTGTGTATATATACGTCTCTAATGGAAATTTGGAGGGAAAGTTTTGTCTATTCTATTCATTGTTGACAGTCATTCGTATGACATACCAAGATTTTTTTGGATTTCAAATGTGGTTCAGATGTCAAACAGCTGATGAATTTCAAACTTTATATCCTCTACCATCACTCCAATCATCTGTATTGATCTGCCTCAATTTTAGTCCTCAGGTTATGCTATCAAACACAGTAGAACGTCAACACCTCTGAAGCTCCCTTTTGCGTTTTAAATCAGAGTTTTAGAACCAACATGGACTTTATGTTTGCATTTTCTGCTACTTTTCATCCTGTTTTGAATTCATACGGAGAGATAATTTGTTTCTCTTCGATGCCAATGATAGAGCGCTATAGATAGGAAAACAATTAACCGAAACGAATACAGCCAAACTCGTGTTTTAAAATTGTGTATTCAAGTAACGTAATTTGATTGAAGATTAATCTAAGAATAAGCATTATAGTCTTTAAAAAAAAGTTTTAACTGTTCGACTCCAATGTAATAGATAAAAATACATGATGGAGGTATTTTAAATTCAAGGCTTCTTTTTTTTTTTTACTAAATGTAGGGGAATATCCTGTTCCACTCTGGGTTTTTGATACATCTTTGAGGCAATCATATATTCAATTATTCATCTGGACTCTGAAAGCTTTGAATAGATTTATGCCCTTCTGCATTTACGGCTGGGAAAATGCCTGTTCTGCTTATGTCTACGTTTGAAAAATAACCTGGAGTAATAAGATAAAGCAACGGGGGTGAAAAACAACCTGAATTATTCATGAATGAAAGGATTACAACAAAGTTTTATTCGATTGAAGTTCAATGTAACGGCGTAGAAGGTAACTCAATATAACTAATCATGAATGAAAGTAGATTCGAAATTAGAAGGTAGAAGAACCCAAGAAGCATACGTGTTTTGTGAAAAATGAAGAATAAACCCCAAGGAAAATAAATACTTTTTTAGAGATTCCTTATTCTCGCTAGGTGACCTCCAATCTAATCAACCATTGTGTCAAGGGGTACAACATCAGCACACTGGTCATTTGACTGAAATCTCCCCGATGACATACTGCCCGAGACGGTCTGTATTTAAAACAAGTTGTGTGGATGGGTGTTTGTGTGGGTGTGTATATATTTATATGTTTGAATCGATATATTCACGTATACTCACACTCTTTCCAAAAAATACAAAAATATACATCTTCATTCAGGTGAGTGCATACGTATATCGATATGAATATGTCCATAAAACTGCATACAAAAAGCAATACATCTCGTTCAAATCATCTTACCCACATTAACACATATACACTTATGTTAATATCACACAATACCATAATTACACATATTCCTTTTTTGGTTGAATATGACGCTTTCATTTAGTTTTGCAAAATGGGTTGTTTTCATATATAATGTTAGTTACTACCCTTGTTAAAATTCACGGAAATATCCAAATGTTTGCGAGATGATTTGGTAAAAATGAAACGTGACCATTGTATAGATGATTCCCGTGAACTGATCATGTCCCTTGCTTTTAATCAATCACGTATAATACAGACATATCACATAGATGTGTATCATGACCATCTGAGTTCAAGCCATAAATTACAGTATTTTCTTTTTTATCACCTCAAGTTCGAATTCCTACTGAAAACATCTTGTTACATAATATTATTATTAATTAAGTACTTGAATATTTGGAGATAATCCTAATGCCTGATAAAAATGATCGCTTTTTTCTGCTTAAATCATAGATGATTAAGATAATTCAATTTACTGCTTTCTTACACGTCAACAATTTAAGCAGATAAAAAAAAATGAAGTTGTTGTTACCAGGTAAAACCCAAGTTTTGTCAGTTATATAATGTTTAGCTGTGTGCTTTGCTACCCAGGTACATATGTTGTATACCAGGAATGTATATATCCGGTTGACACTTTAAATTAGATTCTACGATTTGAAATTCCCTCTTTATTGATAAAATAAAACGTGGTTGAGATGGAAAAACGAGCTCTCCCCAAAATGGTATCTACCACAATCACCATCATTGGGCTTACTGAATAGACGTGCTCAATATATTCTAATTTAAACCAAGAAGATGAACGATATATGTGAAGTAATCTAATGATCGTGCAAATGCGTATGATATAACAGGATGAATAGTGAATACACATCCCTCATTTACGTATTTTTCACGAATTCAGAACTACTTAGTGTGCTAAAGAAAAAATTGTAAGTATGTTTTTATTTCTTATGCAAATGTAAGGGGGCAAATATGCATTCAATTTCTTATTGAAACTGTGAATTGTCAAATGTTGGTTTAATCTCAAATTGGATCCCCCCTAATGTCTATGATTACTGATTTCTGAAAGAATTATCCACGCATTTATTTACTTCGAAAATTGCAAACAAATTTTTACAACTTTATAAGAAAAGAATTATAAATAGCATTGGCATTTTTAATCAAATTATTTGATTGGGAAATCGTAAACGATTAGAATATGAACAAAATATCCAACAACCTGTTATGGGTGTTATGGCTCTCCCTTAACAATCGTGTTATAGATTAGCTTCAGGCGAATAAAGTAGTCTTTTCTATATATGTGTTTACTAAATTTTTCCTGTACATAATTCCATAATCCATTTATTCTATAAATTGGAAAATATTCCATTTTCTTGTGTTACTGCCTGTCAAAAATGATAACACACATTTAAAGATTTAATTCACCTCCATCGTACTTAATGACTACTGGGCGTGACGGTAAAAGTTAGCTCCTCCACAACAATGGTCTTGTTACAAGGTTTGAGCCCCAGTCTCGACCATTCAATAATTTTTGTTGTGTGTTTTAGTATACGTATACAAATCTTTGATGTAAGGATGTCTATTCATTTTTGATGCTTTTAATTACTGTCTTTCATGTCCGTCTTATTGATAAAATATAGTTGATTCAGATACTGAAATGTATCCAGAGTGAAATTAAAAGAAAAATTAAAGAATATTCCAAAATACATAAGCATCGCACACAAATTCACCGAGCTAACGAAGTGTGCAGGCTGATACTCAACAATAATCATTCTATACCAAGATAAAGGACGATCTACATGAAACATTCATTAATAAACATCATGTAAATTTGTATGAAATAGCATTAAAAGATATAATATGTTCCGCTCATTTACCTATTTCTTATATATTAAAATTTATTTAGTTTACCCGTGCAGTATCTGTAAAATAGATAGATGATTTATGCCGATGTAAGGGGACACTAACTGGATTCGACTTTACATGGCATTCCTAAGAGACAAATATTAGTCTAATCTCTAAGTGGTTAATACCCAACAAAATGACTAAAATTACCCATATTCAAAAAGCCATTGTACACATTGATTTACTTGTGAATAGTAGTTTTCACACTTATTTGGATAAGAAAATCATAACAATCAACTGAACTTTAGATTAAATTGTTCGATTAAAAAATTCTCATTTTCGCACAAAATTGAATTTCAGTTGTTGTTAAAAGTGTCTCTCTGCTTTCGATGCTGCCACGGAAGATACTGATGATTAAAATCAAATGTATAGCAAAATGGATAACTAATCCGAAAATATAAATTGATATACGTGTATATGCAAATAAAAATGAACGTAGTTGTCTATAAATAAACCAAATTTGTTTCATACATATATGTATGTACGTACACACATCTATATATGTATAAACATATATATATATATTCATGCATGCATGTTTATATATATATATATATATATATATGTATATATATATATATATATATATATGTATATATATATATGTATATATATATATATATATATATATATATGCATGCATGTATATATATATGTATATATGTATGTATATATATATATATATATATATATATATATATATATATATATATATATATATATATATATATATTGCGTCATCAACACAGCTGTTTCGATGTATTACATCTCTCCAGTGTGGCTATAGACAATCCCTGAACCCATCCCCTAAGGCTGAAATTAAGTGATATATTCATATACACATAACTTCCCCATCCACCAGAGTGCTCTATTCCTCTGGAAGATATATATATATATATATATATATATATATATTTATATATATATATATATATATGTATATATATATATATGTATATATATATATATATATATATATATATATATATATAAATATATATATATATATATCATTGTGTCATCCACAGACCGCTGTTTCGTTGTATCACAACTCTTCAGTGTGGCTATAGACTATCTGTTATCTCATCCAGTACCACGAAGCAGGATTAATACCTTTGCTTCAGACCCAAAGATCGATATCCTATCCCAGTGCTGGGGAAATCTACAGTCAGTGTCCGAATATAAGCAATATATTTATTTAGTTTAAAATCCTCGTCCACCTGCGTGATCTATTCCTACGGAAGCATATATATATATATATATATATATATATATATATATATATATATATATATATATATATATTTCTCATCGGTGGAGTAGATTGGGCTAAGTTGAAACAGAAATAGGTCAAAGTGGGGAAATGGTCAAGATCCAATCAGCTTAGGAGTAGGCGAAATGATAACAAACTTTGGGGGAGAGAGGCAGAAAGACAGAGGGAGAGAGAGAGGAAGAGAGAGAGGAAGAGAGAGAGAGAGAGTAGCTGGCAACAAATAGTGGAGCCAAAGACGTAACTAGTTGGGGTGCAGATTTTAATAGGCACTGGACCACGTGCGTCCAGGGCGTTTATAGGGGCTGTTTAGAAATTTCCGATATGTAGCCAAAAGAAGGGTTACGTATTTAATTCTAAGCTTAAAGTGTACAAGGCACCACAATAGTATGTGCCATTACTTCAGGTCCGGGGGCAATCTCTTTTGGGCATTAACCACAAATGACCTTGATATAAAGACTGTCCATGGCTCGAAATCGGGATATTTTTAGTTCATTTACTCCAATAGTTCGCTGAATTTACAGAATTTAGTTTGCTGAATCTGACGTCTATTTGGGGAAGATCAACTTAACCGTTAGAGCTGAAATTCATTAAATTGAAATAAGTTATTGCAGTATGTTACTGCGTATATTGAACATAATTCAATCAAATGAACATATTTTTTCAAGTCAACTAACTATATAACCACATTTATCACCGTTATTATTGCTGCTGTCGGACGCCTTTCCAAAAATAAATAAAATAACTGGTTGATTTTTTCTGTAAAATTCAGCAATCGCTATTTGTTATTTTGGGGGGTTTTTGCTGGCTGCTACTACTGTTCCATTCGTGTCATAAAGAAATACCACCCCTCTCTAAAAGTCGATAAAAATGACCAAGTTTTTTTTTTTTTTTATTCCCCATCTGTAAATAATAGAATGATAAACACTCTTTATGTTTATACAAAAATGAACATTCCAGTACTTCCCCTTCTTTATTCTTCGAAAATAAACATTTTCCTCTCTGTTTTTATATATATATATATATATATATGTATATATATATAAGTGTCATCCATAGGCTGCTGTTACGGGGTATTAAATCTCTTCAGTGTTGATATAGATTTTCCATCATCACATCCAGTGCTGCGGGGCAGGATTGAAACCTTCATTTCAGACCCGGATGCCAGTATCCTACCTGTAGACTACGGATCTAAGGTTGATTTTTAAGCAATATATATTTATTTACCCTGAGATTACTCAACCATTTTAATTTTCAAACGATAGATTAGCTGAGATAGAGGAATATCCATTTTAGTATCTCACAGAGAGAATGTATATATATGGCTAGGAGATTTGATTTTCACTTTTTCTCTTTATCCATCGATCATAAACAAATACAAGTCTACCAAGCTTCCTATGTGTGCTTCTCCTGCTAGATCAACTGGGAAAATAAAAGAATCTATGTTGATGCTGACATCAATAATTTTTGATGTAAGTTTTTTTCATAGTTTAAAAAACGAGACGAACGACTGGTAAGATTTCCTGGGGTATCCTGAATTTTATCAATGGATGGAATCTTCAAAGCATGAAAATAGCGGCTTACTTTCCTCAGCTCCAACAAAACTAACCCATTTTTAGTCCATTCGTAATGTTATGAATAATAAATAATCAATAGTGGTATTGCAGACCATTTTTTTTCAAAAATGCCTTTTTTGTTCTTGCCTTCCCAATTTTTTCTGTGTCCATGTTATTGCACGTTAATTTAATCCATGCTCAATCCATACCAGGTGGTGCCCTAAGGTTCGAAGAATACGAAGTGTGAACTGCTTTCTTCAATATGAAGAAATAAAAAGCTATAGAAACCGAGTTTGCTTAGTTCTCAGTGCTATTTCGAGAAATGTGTAAAACATTCCGGAAGACTTAAGAAATGCATGACTCGAGCAACAAGCATTATATACATGTGAACGTTTGTATCCTTGCGCCTACAAACTCATACATACTTGTTTGAATGAGCCAGTTATACGTAAGGCACAAAACATTCAAGAACATGTAAATATCCTATGACTGCTTTGCCAAACGATTGACTCAAATTTCGAATCTGAATTAAGTACTTTCGGTCGTAAGAATCCATTCCTGACCATCATTTCTAAAAATTCCCTGTTCACTCGATCAATTGGCTGGTATATTTTTTATCTAAATTGTTGATATCTTCGGTCATGAAAGTCATATCTGATAAATCGCACATCGAAAGAGAGCGAAGTGACACCTCTCAAATGAAAACCCATTGAAAAATTTCCATGTCTCGACGTCATCAGTAGAGTCTAATTGTTCTTGAAAACACTTGAATCTTTACACATATAGGTCACAATCAATTCATGAGTATGATTTAAAGATATGATAACCACCTCCCTGTTAGAAAATATCCTGTTTCTGTCACCGGGCGTTTGACGTTAAGCAACACTCTAGAATCAATTGCTAGAAATCACGATATCTGTTTCTTTCGATTTTTTTCTGCATTATAAATGTCTGTTCCTTTGCAAAATACAATATTTACAACGTTAGGTTTCTTGCAAACTGCATCCATCCACTTGACCAATTATGATTCACCATACCTGTTTTGTTAACAGGTTGAGAAAGTCTTTAGAGTGCAAATGTCAATTTAACGTTATTTTGATGATCTTGTAGGAAAATGAAGCTATAAAATAAAACAGAGGAACGATAAGGAGAAACTAGTTCCATGAATTGGTCGATTTCATCTACACAGTATCGGTCAACGGTAGAAAACATAAGTCACCAGTGCAAATTCAACTATCTAACATATAACCAAAAAGCAAAGTCAACTATTGTCGTATGTAAAAGTCTAATGTATTGGCCATGCATTATGCGAACATTCATTTAAAAAAACATTTGAGGTTTTCTTTCATTTGAGGTAAATCATCAAACAAGAAGAACAATTTATCAAATACAGTTCCTGAATAGAATCATCAGAATTCTCAACAACCAGAAAGGGACAGCAACTGTTATTTCTCAATGTAGTTATGAATTTCATTTTCTTAAGTGGGAATCTTAAGTTTTTATAGCTTATACAGCCTCATATGATTTAATAAAAATTTCATGGAGGTCGAAGTTATTCATGTTTGTCCGAGGAAACTGGTCACAGATATTTACGTCTGTATTGGTTGGCCTTTGGATGTCTGTATTGATTGGCCTTTGGATGAGACAGAGTCCAAGATATGGAATGTCTTTGAATCTTGACTCAAATAAACCAATAAAATCATAATGAATATTCATTTTTAGACATCAACACGCATCGTAAAGTGTAGACATCATATTTTATAAAGCAGTTCCCCTTATCTACAACAGCTGGATAAAAGCTCGATTAGACTTTTGGGCTCAAGATTAAAATTCAGTAAATGAAGAACTTTTCCCCCAGAAAAGCATATTTGGTTGAATAATATTGCTAGGGTCTCTCTTGAGTCACTTTTTGTACAGATTTAGAGGGAGGATGGGAGTGAGAGGGAAATAGATAGTGGGTATTAGAATGAAGATAGTAATGCAATAGTAATGATACAAGTAAATATATGTCATCCTCAATAATGATAAAAAACAACAACAAAAATATTTGAGATTATGTTCGAAATAAAGATACTGTCACTCATAAGGGAATCGTGTTCATGATAAATGAATGGAAAAAAATCAAATGGGAAAGGGAAAACATGAAAAAGACTTTTGAAAAAATTGAAAATAGGAAAAAAAGTGTTCGATGAATAAAAAAAATGGAAAAATAACGGATACAAGAAAAAAATGCCGAAGCGAAGAAACAAAACGTGGTAAAGAATGAGAATTAAAACGAAGAGGAAAAAAAATGACAAAGTGTGAATGGCGAAAATAAGGAATGATGATGGAAAAGAAAGAATTTTTGGTCTGGATAGTGTCTCAATTGAAGTTGGCATGTAAACAAATTCGTCTGTTTACATGAAATGCCAAAATAATCAATTATAATGACAAAATGCCCTCTGTTTAACATTGATAAGTTGAAGTTTCTAGCATTTCAAAAAGCAAGTGAAAATGCTATTGGACCAGGACTAAAGTAAAACTATTTTGCATGAATATTAGGAGAATGATTCCCTTCTAAAAATATGATTATGGATGGGATATGATAAATGAATAAATAAAAACATTCTGTAACCTGAAAAAAATATTTCGGGTGATATTTTTGGTAACTATTTTCGAATGGATGAAGGAAGTTTTATAGAAAAAATATACACTGCATACAAATGAATGAATACACACACATACACACACGCACCCACACACACATCAACTTATAACGACTGATGATTAAAATCATGATGATAATCATGAATTCAGAAAGGGTCAGCAATGCATTTGCAAATTCGATGATACAACCAGAGTGTAATGTACCAAATATAAAATGAGGATACGTGCATTGAATCGCATCACAGAACTGTATCCACGGATAAACATATGAACGTACATGGAGAAGTAGATAAAACTAAACGTATATATATATATATATATATATATATATATATATATATATATATATACATATATATACATATATATATATATATATATATATATATATATATATATATATATATATATATATATATATATATATGTATATATATATATATATATTATCTGTGTGTTTATATGCATGTTTCTGCACTCGCATTCCGATGTAGATTGGTACAAACTGACATATTGAAGCGTATGTGTCACATATTCAAAAATTTACAAACATTTATATCTGATTTTTGTTACGTGGATGCATAATCAAAATTCCAATTTTCTCAATAACCTATCAATAAATGAACTCTGTGTGTCCGTGTGAGTGAATATGTATGTGTGCATGTGTGTAAAATGTGTATATGACGTGGTCAGCGATGGGAAGCATTTTATATAAATAAAGCTTGGTGTATATTGAAGATATTTATCCAAAGTATTTAAACAAGCAAAATAATATTATATACATATAATATATATATATATATATATATATATATATATATATATATATATATATATATATATATATATATATATATATATATATATATACACAAACACACACACACACACCAGTATTTGGCTGTCTAAAATACGACTTTTTTAACGATTTCAAGCCTAATTCTTTTACCTCATGATGTTAGAGATTGAAACTTTCTGATTGTACTGATTCAAACTCAGCAAACACAACACTGAAACACTTCTTTCCATGATGTTTTTCAGTTAACGAAAGCTGGTCATGTGATCTGATGCAGCCAATGATAATTTGGCACAATTTTTCAGTGTAATCGATTAACCCCAGAAGAAAACTGAAATCTCATGAGGAAACGTAGGAATTTAAACCGTCATCAATAACAAGAAAAACATTGGAGCTATCGAACTGAACTAAAACATACAAAAAAAAAAAAAACCAACCAGGAAAAGAAAGAAGTAAGACACTCATCGGCAGTCATCTTGAAAATTCCCTAAAAGTAGAGTGAATATATTTTATTTAATCCAATCTTGAATGCATGGGTGACGGTATTGAGCATTTGGCAAGATTCAATCGCAATAACAGCTCGCAAATGGGATGTCAAATAGCATCCAATAAAAAGTAACCATTCGGAATCTGTTGAAAATCTAAACCTAGCACAAGCATGCATTTCCGAGATGGAGTGAAAGGATAGTGCGATTGTACAAGTTTGGCTTGGACGGATTACGTTCATTCCATACTAAAACCCGTAAGAAATATGCATCATACCACTCTTCCCTATCCCCAAAACATCTATCGAGCATGGGTGAAAAATGAGCAGATAACTCAGTAAGACAATCAACTGAAGTGTGAAACCAACTTCTTTGAGAGATCCCCTTCTTTGTTATACAAAATCATAGGAACTCTTTCGATACTGTATTTATTCTAAACGAAAATGCTGATATGTTTCAATTTATTCGGCCTACAGTTCTATGGATCTCAGTTTTCTATTTCATTTTATTGGATGGAGTATTGTTAATGATTACTTACAAGGCTGGGTTCCATACTATCAAGTTGAAGGTAAATAGTCACAAGATCAAAAAAAAAAAAAAGATTTACAACTCTACAACCAATAAAATACGAATAAAATCGAAATACTTATACTATAAGTTGATAAAAACAAGGTACACAAAGGACAAAGATGGTTTATAGAAGCTCAGTAATACAAACTGTCCTATGTCAAGTGAGCCACTTTCCAGAATGAAGAGTCGAGTATTCAACCTGGATTCGAAACTGAATCCGTCAATATATCTACTCCACTCTGAAGGGAACTGAGACTGAATTTCGTGGCACTGTAAAACAACGACAATCCAGATGAAGGTAGATAGGCGCAAAAAAACTTTAGATAGTAACACCTTGTGGATTGTATTTATCTAATCATATTCCCATTTTCCATCAGATATCTACAATATTTTCTCCACCAGATTTAATATTTACACATCAAATAATTTTATTGCCTTCCACCAGGGCACATACTGATTTTGATCAGGTTTATTGATTTACATTTATCAATTTATGAAAAATATTCAGCGTAACTCTTTCTCTTACTTAATATAAATTCATGATATGATATTTCATTCTTTACCTCAGGACAATTTAGAAGATTTAATATAATTTTATGATGCACATCAACGTCTTAAATCGATTTAAAAAATCTATTCCATATGCAATTTAGATCTCTTTGATCTTATCCAGGAACTGAAATTTCTCAGGGACGAGAGAGATTATTGAAAATTTATCATGATTTTATCATGATTGAGATAATATCAACCTTTTCAAAATCAGAAGTATTTGCCTTTTCCTCCATAGAGTGACGATTTTCTTTCTGTTTGTGGCGCAGTCATTATTCTTTGGGAGGGAGGGGCAAAAATAGTTGATTCTACAGGCAAGGTTATATCACTTCCTATTATCTATTTCCAGAGAGCAGGTTACCTGTACTTTCTTGAATTGGAGCATTCCTATTAGAAAGCTCCCATGAGTCAAAAGAATAAAACAAGGAATCAATGATCAATGTTTTGTAAAGTATTTTTTTTACCTTTCCCCAGACACGCCCAAAATCGCAGATTTTGTGGTGTAAAGTGCACAAAGCAGTGGTGCTGGAAGAAAAAAGAAAAATTTTTTTTTTTACTTCTATAACAACATGTTTCAAAAGGAAAGCATAATGCTTTTTTTCTCGTGAAAAACAAAAACAACACAGCTACATTCTGAAAAGTAAGGAACATCTGACACGACCAATTTATAGAAAAAAAAAACCAGGTTCACTGAATTTCTCATCATAATGAGATTCAAAATAGGAAAAAATCAACATGTCACTTGAAATTTGAATATCATGATCATTCAGAAAATTTTTTCAAATATAAAAACCTGACATGTTGTCATCCGGCTAGTTGGTGACGATCAGCACTTTAAACATCTTTCAAAATCTACTCCCCTATCGAGTCAGTGACTGGTTTGCTTGAGATACAGCCAGTGTTAATAGGCTGTTCCTTTATGTCATGAATGTTATCCCAGCCAATATCCAGATTGTTCATCATTTGATTGTTGTCCATAGAATTTTGGCTGGGAATTACAAACATATATGTATGTATATATATATATATATATATATATATATATATATATATATATATATATATATATATATATATATATATATATATATATATATATAAATATATAAATATATATATATATATATATATATATATATATATATATATATAGATAGATATATATATATATATATATATATATATGCGTATATATATATATATATACAGATATATATATATATATATGTTGTGAGTGTGTGTGTGTGCGTGTGCATGTGTGTGTGTGCGTGTGTGTGTGTATGTTTATGTGTGTTCGAGCGTGTGTGTACATGTTTGCCATCATTTATATCCAGCAACAACTTCAATAATAATGTTTTGTTCATTGGTTCATTTTACCATTATTTCATTATCTTCAATGTCATCATTAATTTCATTATAATCATTGTTATTATTGTTGTTGTTCTGTTGTCGTACTTGTGTTTCTCTGATTTCTTCAAAAAGTTTTAGAAAGGATAAGTAGAATGTTTATTAGTCTTATCCAAACAGTTGATCGTCTCTGTTTCTTGTAGCTGATTCAACTTTTGACGTTTCCGAGTAACAGTAGCAATAAGGGCACCGATAGAAGTAGTAGTAGCAGCAGCAGCAGCAGTAGTAACAGTACCAGCCCTACTACCACTATTAGTACTACTAATTATAATGACAATATCAATAACAATAACAATAACAATAATAATGATAATAATGATAATAATGATAATATGGAAGTCAGTTGAGGACCCAAAAGCAAAGTGGTCAAAAGATAAAATGGATGGACTGAGTTCGAACTCCAACGCAGAACGTTTGACAAAATCAATTTGATCTAACTTAATCCACCTTCAAACATGTCATTTTGGAGAAAAAATCCTAATGTCTTTCAAGTAGGGTGTTTACTATGCAATATAATGATGAAGTTTACCTCTATCTGTTTCCATTTGAAATGACTCTCACGTGAGATAAATCAGTTTACAGGGTCACAATGACTGAGCCTGAGTACAGCAGGAATGTTGCTTTCATAATGACTTTGTAAGACGACTCCTTTGAAGACAGAAAATCGCCGAGGCCTCCTATTATCAACACCACATTCGGTCCCCTGTGACATGTTTCTTCCCAATTGTGGTTGAGAGGAGGAGTTTCCTGTCTGTTGACGGCATTAACAGGAAACCGATGACACCAGCTGATGCTGATCCCCAAAGAGGACATTTCGTAAAGGGATTAGATCAGTGTATTAGGTCCTATGGTGAGCATTTTGGTGGTCTATTTTCCGTTACATCCAATTGCTGTATACATGTATTCGAGGCAGGGAAATAGGGAACTGTATAATTGATTCATTGATTGAATCTGATGAGATTTCATATTATCAAGAAACATATATGGATTGAAATGAAACGATTCCAGGACTTTTCTAGGTGTCATTTTGTTTTTTTAATGTATACATAGAAAGTAAGGAAAATTAGTTATATAGGTAGGAAAATATCTGACACATACACAAAAACTATCGGTATTGGTGTAAAGGGTGAAAAAAAGTCTAGAATATAAAAAAAAAACAAGAACATCAACATAATTTTGTTCTTTGTTGAGTTTTCTATTTAAAGACAACTTAGTAAACTTTTACCCACTAAGAATCAATAAATTAACACGTTTCAAAGAGAATTCCTGCTAACAAAGTGGTTTGCATTATTCTAGATGGTTGTTAAAAGGAGACTAACTGATGTTGCAATATATGTGTGTATTGCAATACAAATCTAATAATCTTTCTGGCTCTTTGCTTCAAATACTTTCACGATATTTTTCGTTCCGTTAAGTACATCTTTATGAGGCAATTCTTGTTCTATGCTATCACCATTCATAATTCGTACAGCAGCTCATTCCAACCTTTTAGCTAGTTGTACTGCGTGAGACTTCATCCTACACTGACAAGCCAAAATACATTTGCTCGGTTAATTGTTGATACTTCAAACAGCTCCAACCTGACCAAAAAATACATGGCAGGTTTTTTTTTTAGTATATCTCTTAATTTATGTGATGGGGTATTATTAATACTTCTATTAATATTGGACCATCCTCATCTTAGTTGTTTTTCATACAACGTTTCGGCTGTTGTACTCTACGGCCTTCATCAGGTATCATCTGGTAGGGGTGCGGAAGTAATGAACCGAAGCCTTTATTTTAACCGACGGGGGTATATATATATATATATATCGTCTCACACTGGGATTAAACCTGGAACCATCAGATTACTTGTAGTAATTTGTTTAGTTCTGTAACGACTTCGCTATGTGTCCATTTGGAGAACAGGTACTAATTTTTAGGAGCCTTTTTGTTTTTGTGATGTTAATGTTTTCTGTCTTTCATTATTAGAGGTTCCCATATGGTATCCATTTCAATGCTAGGATTACTAAGGCAGTTTTTCTTGCCTTGCATATGGGCTGACTCTTTCAATTTTCGAATCTTCAAGTGTTCATCCTGATCAATTATATCAACTTTCTTCCACAGGGGTAGTTGGTCTCCCTTTTCTTGCTATACGTGATCAGCTATACTCGATTTGTTAGTTTCACCTTCGCTCACCACTTTTCGATGTTCTTCCATCTGAACCTTCAAAGTGCAACATGTTCCACCTAGGTATTCGTGCCCACAGCTGCACAGTATTGAGTATACACAGTTTTTGGTGTTTATTATCTCAGTGTTTGGTTTGGTGTGGGAGAGGTAGCTGCGTAGAGTTGATCTACTTCTGAATACAGCCCGGACATTATAAGGGGCAAAGATCTTCTGGATCTTCTCAGACACATTCTCAAGTTAGGGGAGACAGACTGTTGTTGGTTTATGATTATCATACTCCTCCTTCCTCATTCTCCTTTCTCTAGTGGTTACAGTACAACGGCCGAAACGTTGTATGGGAAACAACCAAGATGAGGATGGTCCGAATATCAATAGAAATAAGTTTGTTTGTTTTTGTTTTTTGTTGTTTTTTTTTTGTATTAGGTGCTAATATATTAACAACAGATCTTTTACCAGCAGCAGCTTATGTAATGGGGTTTTGCAGAGTGAACTTGTCAGTCCAAAAATCTTATATATCGTAAATTGGATATGATGTAAATGGTTTTCAATGACGTTGACGTTATAGATAAGCATAGAACGTTTGAAAAATCTAAAGTTGTTCAGGTTTAGTTTTTGTAAATCATGCATGCAAGCCACATAAATGGACCCTCAGGGCTGACAATAATTTGAATTTACTCCTTATTTTCAACCTGATGACATTGCTGGCTTCTGCATCCCACAGCAATGATTTCTTCGAGCAAAATGTAATTCGAAAATGAAAAAAAAAAAAAAGAAAGAGATTGGAGACAAAGGGAGAGGGATATAGTTAAGGGAATAGATAAACTTAGAAGTGATCATGCACTCAGAATAAAAACAGATGGTGAATAAAAAGATTGAAATGAATAGCTGCAAATATGCCTTTCTAATGTAACATCCTCTGTTGCAAAAATATTGTACAATCGATAATCAACATGTTAGTAAAGACCTCAAGCGTTGATACTCTGCTGCAGAAGAGTCAGTTGCAAAGAGAACGCCATAAGGCAAGATTGGTTGACCATTGCCTCTGGACGACCTTTCTCTTTGAAAATTAACCTCTCCATCGGTAAACAATGTCTCCATATGATAGATACACAGACGGTGAATACAATTTTTACATAGAGTATGTCACTGATGTATGTATTAAGTTCACCTCTTGAATTTTCTAAATCATAAAATATTCACATTCAGTGAATTACTCTTATGTGACAAAAAGCCTTTTCAATAAAAAAAAGTCATTTCACTTGCTTATGCAGATCATTGATCGCTTAGTCGGATTTTTGGAAAACCGAGTTGCAAATGCCAGACGCAAACTATTGGACCAATTTGAAATTCAAAAAATCTTTACCTCACTCCTTTGAAAAGAGTAAAAGAAGTTTCACCTATTTTCACCAAAAAAGATTTAAAAAAACAAAGAAACCAATTCCCACTCTGACTTTCCTAAAGTTACATTATCTATTGAATGCTGAAAACTTTTTCTCCATCCAATGATAGAAATAACGTAATATACTTTCAAAAGAAAAATGACCACATCAACTCAGCTCCGTCTGGATTATCCTTTAAGACTAACCAAACACCCACAAGGACAAGAAACAAACACCCTATGAACAGTCGTTATTTTTGTTTCGTTACAGAATCGATTGCGCTTCAACAAACAGCTTATTGCCATCAACTGTTTGAAAAAATATATAAATACAAGCCTCCCAACCATGATCTCCTTTCTTTTCGAGATATGATTCATCAGATGAAACTGCTTGCAATGGAAACATCTGACATTTGAAATAGTTGGTCACAGATTGTCCTGAAAGTCAGTACATAGTGAATTTGCCGTTGGTTGCAAATCGACAACATATCTTTGAAACGACCGATTTTGATATATTCAATTGTTTGAATATTTGTCATGACTCTTCCCTGTAAGTTCAATTTCAACTACACGGGAGTTGTTTGAAAACCCTACGGAGACCCTTAAAGATGTAGTACTTAAACATTTTACCTGAAGTGCCGTGGAACCTTTTAGTAAAGACGATGGGGAATATAACTCTTTCCTTAAATTTCAACCCTTGAGAGTACTAAAATATATGTCTTCAGAGAATCCAATGATGCAGTAAAAATACTAGCGTCTCCTGTAATCTAGTAAAATTACCAGGAGTTTCAATTTTTGAAAGAAATTAGCCAAAAACATGTATTGCTGGCCGGATTGAAAAATAAGATCTTTTATCAACGGTTGTTGTTTTTTCTCCTTCTGAGTTTTTCTCTTCTGTTCTTGACTCATTCGAGGAGAGTAGTTGGCTTATGCTGAATGCATTAATCTTGATATTTCCAAAAAGAATGAAGGTCCTGTTATTCGCAGAGGAAATTGTGCCATAAAGTCCTTTTGTAACATGCATTGGTGTCGGTGGTCAATTGGACATCTGGAAAACAAGGATACATATGGATAACTTACATCTTTTTTTTTGCATTGATAAGGAAAAAACAGGCCGGAAAAAAACAAGTATGGTAGTTGAGGACAAAAACTAAGTGACCAATTTACTATAAACATGCTTTATAAATAAAATCCCACACTAACAAAAATATCTGCAAAATTTTCAAAAGCTAAAAGTGAAACACGATGAGTAAGAGTATGGTAGATGAATCAGCTTACGATGATAAATTTTTGTTTTTAATCGCCCGGAGATGGATCAAAGGAAGCCATTTTCCACGAACCTATTGGTCTTGGTGATATCTTGTCACATACACCGGTTCAATGTTGCCATTATCCAATATTATGTCCCCCCTGTAAGTGTTTCGTTTCTTGCATTCAAGATCAAATGACATGTTTGTTTCACTTGTAAATATCTGACCAATATGTTGTTTTCTTTGAATTCGGATTCTCCAATCCTTTCCTCATTTTGCTACTCAACCCATATAGTGTCTCTGATACTAGCCTACTTCAATCAATCACGTTAAAAAAAATTCCTGGTGTGAGAACTGATCATATTTTTTACATTCCCTGAAGTTATGTTCAAGAATTTCGATTTTTTTCCATTAGTCTCAACTTAAATTTAACGTAAATGATTTACAGCATACGAGCCTAAAACTAAGATTAGTAGCATCATCTTTTCTTCAGCGAAAAAAAGCCAAAAATACCGAACTACTTCTGTTAGTACTCACCATGAAACGAGTAGCGTAACCCTGATCACCAGGCTAACCTAAACACTAGCTCAGAGAGCAGAAAAACAGAATAAAATATCTTAGGGACTAATGTAAAAGACCATAAAACTCATACGATTGATCTATAATTTTTATTATATCGAACTTTTGGCAGAATAAGTGTCTCTTCCTGATGAACTAGCCAAGTTTTGACTATTTTAGTGACCCTAAACCCAACCAATAGTATAGACGAGACTTACTATCCCGGGATAAAGCCTAAATGTTTTGTACTCCTAGAATAAATTGCTGTTAAGATTTGACCCCAAACAAACAGTGCAATCCGTGTTTCTGGTTGGCAAAGGAAATGAAATGCAATTCAATCTAGTTTTTGTCATTTGACTTCTGTAATATGAAATTGTAGACGTAATGTTTTTTCTGGGGCAACAAAAATGTCCCAAGTTTACAGTATTCAAAGTAATATATGTTACTTCCTTTCATAGAATGTATTATGTGATTTTTGGTTTTGGTTTTTGTGATGTTTCTACGTCGGGGAATTCTTAGTTTGTCAAAGATTGGACATTCCTTAGAAAAGCTGATATTGAATTCCGAAGATATTGCCCTTTAGCTGATCCTAGTCTGTGCTGAACTCGTCCAGAATTATTTACAGAATGCGAAACAGTGAATGGCTTTTACTATTGGAAGAAAAAGTTCATATTTCCTGCAATAAAATTCGACAACTGACGTTGTGGAACTATTGTATATCTATCATTTGCAGTGTTCAACTATAACAAGAGTCGATTCATTATTCTTAATAGGACGTCTGAACTGTTGAGATATATGCGATATATTTCACTATGATAGGAGTCTAGTGCCCATCATGGAAACTAAGTTGTTCGAATAAGCTTTCATTTTTGTGAAATATTTCGAGAAAAGCCGTTTTGAACTGAACTTTATTGAAATACAAAACACTGATATTGGAAAGAAAGGTTGTAAAAGTTGCTGACCACTCTGTGATGGCAGAAGTATCATCCCTTGGCATTGGTACTCTCGGTCTAGTATATTGAAAAGAAGTAACCAACCAGTCACTTGTTCCTCCCTGACATCTTAGAGGTTCAAACTTATTGATTTGAATTAATGAGAGGAAGAATGCCAGCGAACAGATGTTGATTGCATGAATCCCCTGTCAAAATCTAATTTTTGAGATATCATCTTGGAAATTGACATCTCACATCCGTTGACAGGGACACAAAAAACTTGGAGTCGCAAAAGCAACCCTTTTATATCTGTTCACCCTCTTAGAAAAAATGGAGGGTATAAGAATCTAACACTCATTTCCGACAGAATATGATCTTGCTCATTACAGAAAAAAATTCTTGCCATAAAATGATATCCAATGATGATTCTAAGACCTTATCACTTCATACTTAGAAAAATGGGAAAAAAACAAACCCCATTCATCTAACATTGGAATAACACTCTTCAGATCCGTTTAATGTCTCCCAATTTTATGAATCAACAACCTTACTTTATTTCCGTATCTCAATTCAAAACTGGAACCAAAGAAAACAATATAATGTTCTTACATTGACCCGATCCAAATGTCACCTGTTGCTAAATCTGCTGATGTTTCGTTCGATCTTTTTGCTCTTTCAAAAGGTAGCTGTCTTCTTGGCTAAGCTAAATTGACAAGTAACAGATATCGAACGAAAAGAAATTCAAGATAAGCTTTTGCATATTTCATCAGAGAAAGCTATCTATTTTCATCATCTGAAAAGCTGCATACTCCAAACGGCATGGTTTCGTAGAAGGGTAACTCGATAAAAACATTAACATTGCATGATTGACATTGACATCGAAGGTCCCTGCATGTAAATATAGAATGAAAATAATTGAAAACCCTAATGGTCCAGGGATTGATGTCGAAATTTGTTATATTTGGAGAATCTCAAGCAACACTTCTTACCCGTAGCATATAAATATGCTCATACATACACACGCACAAACATCCATCCATCCATCTATCTATATATCTATTTATCTCTCTCTCTCTCTCTCTCTCTCTATATATATATATATATATATATATATATATATATATATATATATATACATATATAGATGTATATAATTAATAGATATGTCACCCAAATATAGCTGTTTTGTTGTATAACACCTCATCAGTGTGACCATAGGCTATTCAGTACCATTTCCAGTACCTCTAAGTAAAGTCAAAATGTTCTCTCTAGACCCTGATGATCTATCCTTGCCCAATGCAGAACTGAATGGTCAGTACGACTTGTGTTGGGGATGAAACATTTCATTTATTGAAGACACAAATATCGCTCTGATTTCCAGAATTTTTTTTTCTGTTGCCAGTCCAAAAACAATAGTTTCACATCGTCAAGTATTTTCAGGCATGAGCTGCATCTGAATCACAATCTAAAAATGCTTGATAATGTAACTTCAAGGTCAAATGAAAGCTACGTTTTTCAATTGATGCCCCAGTGTGTGTTATATTCAACACATTGTTGAAATATCACTTACCTGATAGCACCATTTCTGAGGCATCCAACTGATTATTTAATAGAGAAAAATTGAATTATATGTGAACCAACATTCCGAACGAAGCATGATCCACTGCAAATTGTATACTCTTTTTTATTCACTCGTGAAATTAGGCAGTGGTCGGTCAAAAATCAGTTCCTATCATGAATATACTAACATTATGGTTTGAACCATGAATTCATTAATTTAACGAGACACAAGAAAGGGAATCAATCAAGGATTAAGTAACAAGACAATTCACATTAAGATTTGTGTGTGCATGTGTCAGTGTGTTCGCGCGCACGTACGAGCTACATTTTTAGTCGTTATTATAAACACATAAGGTGGGCCACAGTCCAAATACTTAGATATGTATGAGTTTTAGACCACTTGGATAACCCAAACTTACAACAATGTTTAAACCAGTTTTTAGTAAGTAGATGGTATCAGTATAAGCTTGAAAGTTAATCTGTTGGTTTTAAAGTAAGATATTTCTTTTTCCATCGGAGCGACAATAATGTCAAGTCTGGCAATACATCCCTTTTTCAAATGAATGCCTTGTACCAGAGATATAGTCTCAAAATGTACGTATCATGATGATTTACCATGCATCAAATTGCAGTTTTTATGTAAACAACCTGAAAGTGGTCAGAAAGTAATCAACAAAAAATTGTGAAATTGGACTTTAGATCAGTGAAGATAAAATCAATGTAAACATTACTAATTGTTAGCGGAGTGAAAACAATTAAAGAATGAGTTCTTGTTAGTCAATCCATAAGAAAAAAAAATTGATACATCACAAACATTTTTTAGTAGCATGTTACGTTACTACTGATCTATCGAAAAAGAATGAGTGTAATCAATGGTCAAGTTACTTCTTTTGCATTTTGGGTGGTAGTAAAATATGAGAGCTGATTGATAGAAATGGATGAGTTTGGCATAAACTTACATTTCAAACGCAAACTCTACTAAGACATATTTAGTTGCAAACTAAGACAAATATGAACATAAAAAACTGTTTGGTTGTAAGGATGAGATGTTTGAATGTCCAGATCTCTAATTGCCATGGTGTGGCTGATTCGGGCGATAAACACAAACATAGCCACCAAACGGCACAAAAACTGAAAAAGCCTATGTTGACTGTTTTGGTGAAGGTTTTGATCCATGGTTTCTAATTGAAATACTGAAACAGTCATTGACAAGTCAGGCAGCACCCTCTAGGAAGTTAGTTGCAATGCAGTTTTCTTACATTTTCTCATTTACCGTACCAAGATGCAATTTAGTAACTGTGAAAAGATAGTTTTACCAACAAGCACACACAGTTAACATTATACTTACTCCGTAGTTCAATGTTGTTTTTTCAAATTTACGATCCTAAGTTTCCGAAGGGAACTAATTTAACTCGGGTTTCGTTTTCTCAAATTCTGCAACTTATATATTTTTCAGTGGTTTTTAACTACTGCAACATGGAAATTTTATACGTTTTTCTACAGTTTATTTTAGTGCCTCAAGAACTTACATTACCCACGGTATAAATATAACCCTTTGAATAAATTTAATGATATTTTTCATACAAGTATATTAGATTTAGTAAAAAAATCATTGAACCCATCTGAAATACTGATTAATTTAATCAAAAATACGGATGCAGTTAAATCATTCAGGGGAAAGATGGTTTCTGAAATCGAATAATCTAGTTGGAAAAATATCACTATCTTTTTAATTAAAAGTCCTCCTGTAAGTTGTTCACTTCTTTGATGAAGCAGAGAAAGAGATAAAAGGAACAAAGACACAATCAAGCAGGAAATGAGATTTATGTTTTTTTTAATATTCTGCCGTTGACATCTCTCTCTCTCTCTCTCACTCTCTCTCTCTCTCTCTCTCTCTCTCTCTCTCTCTCTCTCTCCACAGAGGTGACCCCAATATTTTTGTTTGTTTGCAAAGCTATAAGTGCAAAAAATCATGTTATGGTATTTTCGGAGCTTGATAAAATCCACGAACTTGATAGTGCGCCTCGTCTCAAATTAACTTATTATTTTTTATCTTACATTTTCTTTTTTGGAATAACATGCAAATAGGTTCAAATTTATTATCTCCGTTAATTCACTCATCGTGTGTGAGTCATTCACTGTCGGCCATAGTGGCACTCCAAGGAGAAATTTATTTTGTTTCCTAAAATATCTAGTGTTTTGGCAGAATAGAATCATATCCTTCCTAAGATAATTATTTCTGAGGGAAAAAAAAATCGACAAATTTTGATCTAGGTTGGCCAATTTCGTGAAGGTTATCCCCCTCTACTTCACAGTCGGGCCCGAAACGTACATATATACGTCATCCCACTTTCTGCTTTATGCGAAAACACAGCTTTGTAATGTGATGAGCCAAACAAATATAAAAAAGATGTGATTTTGAATAAGTTCTCTTATCGTTTTTGTAATTAAATTTTGTCATTATCCTCCATTCCACATCTTGTTCAACAAAGCATTTCTCACACTGACTAAATTGCATCTGTGTCTGTGGTCAGAATTAATTCATGTCCCAAAGACGTGACCTCCTTGATTGAATAGAGACAAACAGTATGAATCAAATATAAGTCATGAAGAAATGGTGAAGATGTGTGTACATCACCGAAAACAACTAGCAAACAAACCAAAGGAGGGATTTTGAAACGATGAAAACCTTGTTTTTTCTTTTCGGTGAATGTTAGTATATTTAGTACAAAATGAGATAAAAGAGAAAATCATGGGAATGGAGTTTGAGAATTGATGTGATTTGATGTGAAATATACTTAATTTAAGAGAAAGACATTCCTAAACATGCAAAACAGGAATAAAATAAAAGTGAATTTAACCCTCAAAAATATTTGAAAACATTGATCCAATACGTACATCTCAGTAGTAGCTTTGATACACTACTTTTTCTCTCCACGACACCTTTCCAATATTCTTCAAAATCTTGGTCCAACTTTCCCAGCGAACAACCTAATGCAGATGGATAATCAATTATGAGGTATGCATAAATGACACATTGCAATATTCAGTCCTACTGTCCGTTCATTTTTCGTTGACAAATTGCTGACTCCTGGTCTGGAGCAAAAATTCCTCCCGTACCTACTGCTATGCATCCTGATTATATGACTGGAATATTCTTGAAATCCTCCTAAGAAATGCAGACTGCTTTTACCCGTTTGCATGAAACTATCGGTACGGGAATAAATCTAATGAATAGTAACTTACGATATATGTATATATATATATATATATATATATATATATATATATATATATATATATGTGTGTGTGTGTGTGTGTGTGCGTGTATATATATATATATATATATATATATATATATATATATATATATTCAAAAAAGATATATGATCCGACGGAATGATTTTGAATAGAGATATATATTATAGAAAACCTTCACTGAAATGAACTCTTACCTCGACACAGTTGATATATCAATACACTTGGACAGCATGAAAAGGAAAATTGATAATAGAGAAATTAGCAAGAAGAGGAGAGAGGGACTTGATGGAAGAGAGAGACACAAAAAAGATAAACAGTCAACAAATGGAGGAAGATTATTAGAGAGGAGGAGGAGGAAAATGAGAAAGGAGCACAATTATGTTTTCGAAGATATTTTACTGAACAGAATGCAGTATATGTCGAGTTCCTTAATTATGTTCCGCAATTTTTTAAATTTTTAAACCGCACACAGTTGCAAAAATCTGAATTCAGAGGCGTCGAAGCTATGACAGTCTTTCCTTGACTCCTCAGATTGAAGACCTTCAGTTTATCAACTTGGAAGCAATGTTTATAGAGCAGATGTCGAGTTGAACGATACAAAACTATGTCAGAGCACCAGCACGAACAACCCTTGTTCTGAATGCCGACATATTATGTGACGTTCGCGCTCTCTTGCTTATTCCTTCAGCATGACTGAGTGACAGATGGGCAGAACCATCTGTAGTGCCATTTGCAACGAGATAACTAGAAAAATTTTATATGTATATATATATATGCACTCTTGCTGTCGTATGAGAGGTATGGATAGTGTTTGTATCTGCAGCAACCTGGTTTGTTTTTGAAGCTTTTTGCATAACTTTGAGTATAGATAGATACATACATACATACATGCATAAATACATACATATATGCATACAGTAAGCCAGAAATGAGTCAAAGGTTGGCTGTCACATGATTACTGCCAAAAAGTATATGTGGCCAGTGATGTATTTCGGAGAGCATGAGGGTTCAGTTGCTATTTTTATGGATAATATATTGCTTGATATTTTTTGGCAAAAGCTCATTCCTGTATCAGGTGATGAGGACCTCGTTAAAACCTCAATTCACTCTGAGGATTAAAAAAATACGGCTGGTATATTCCTTTTGGTCCAAATCAAAAGAGAACGCCCTCCCTGCTGACACTCGTGGGTTTACGAAACGGGAATCAATTCACTCATGCATAGTCAATTATTTAGTCAAAATAGCCTCAACAGTAGCCTGACATGAAATATATAGATTAATGCCTTTTAGATAACTGAAAGTAATGACCAACCACGTGGACCTTGAATGTGACCAAAGCTAAAGAGAGGAAAACAAGTGAGTTGAAGTACCTACGAAATGTAGTCGATAAGACAAGGAGGGTTTCATTTCACAACAACAAAATTACAAGGACTTTCGTTGTGCGATCCATCTAGCTCTAGATTATCATTGAAATATACGAAGCATTATGAATACTGATGCTTATTAGCAAGGAATGGAAAAGAACTGATAATTAAACTATAGTTATTGTCCTTTGTTCGGCAGTTATTAATGAGAAAAAATCACAATTTTCAAAAAGGCAAAGTGAGGGTCAAATTTAGCATGAACTTACACCATGAATCAAATTCTCGCTGTTTGTATGATACAAACATTCATTGCATACCATTCAGCTGGCCAGACCAATTTAAAAAAACTGATAGAAAAATTGTTATGAAGCAATTTCAACACATAACCAAAGTGAATACCTTCCCCTGATTCTAAACACTTTGTACATTACATTATCAGAAACATGATTGACCTTCAGATTTCACAACTACATTATCTTCAAAGAATGAAAACTCTTAGGATGATATTTTCCCTATATTTCAAGGGTTAAAGACCTTGATAAACGGGTATAATCGTTGTGTGGCTTTATTACTGTGCTCTCAATTATTCATACAAGAGTCACCGACATTTTTGCACTGAAGTTCGGTTTAATATTGAAAATATCCTTGCAGTTTTGATAGGGGCTTACAAATCAATACTACAATATAGGTGATTAATCATTTATGTGACTTTTAAGTGTTCAATATACTCAATTTCATTTCCAAAGAAAAAATGGAAATTAAGATACAGGTGTATTTAAAAAAAAAACTGCCAGCAATATTGCTATATTGAATTCATTCCCCACAGCCAGTGAGAATCACATGACTTGCAACCTGATACTGGATGGTAGCCAGCTATTTTGGGACAATTTGATCGAGAGATTTCACCATGGATCATTAAAGATGAAAAGCTGTCCTATTATATAATTGGGACTGGATTGAGTTCAATCTTTATTGCATGCACTAACCTGGATTCGAACCTGGGTAAACGTACTAAATACTCATAGACTTTGCCTACAACAAGAAATGTATATGAGTATACGTCAAAAGGGAAATATATCAATAGTTAACTCTCATGCATTTTGTTGGATAACTTGATTGAAAAAAAAAACGAAAACAAAAACAACGAAAAAAAACAACTAAAAACAAAACAAAACAAAACAGTATGTTTGCAGCCAAGGATAAAAAAAATGGAATACATCAGCATTTTCGAATGAGTTATAAATGGGAAATCTCATGATTATGGCTAGGGCTTGAATAGAAGAATTTGTGTTGTAGATTTAATGAGAAGTAAATGTTGAAATTTCTCGATCTGAATGGAGAATTTATTGAAGGAATGACCCAACTTAAATAAGTTCTAAAAGTAAGTCGGCAAAATGAAAAAAATAACGAAAAATGTATATACAAAACGACGAATCAAAGAGTAGATGAAAAAGTAAGAAGCAAATAGATGAAAACAAAGACATGAAAAATGAATTACCTTAGGTCAAGCTCAAAAATATCAACAAACCGTTAGCTATGATTAAATATCACTTTCAAAAACATGGATGGATAAGCCTTTATAATAGGTGAGAATTCATCTTAATTTGTACAGAGCGATCAATTTTGCAAACAGATTTGTCACCAATTTGCTTTTAAATGAATGTAAAAATCAGTATGATTCTTTCAAATGTATCCAAAATAACCATTTTCTGCAACATTACCTCCAAAACAGCTTAAGTTAGGTGGCTGTTAAAACTGATAGCTTTAACCTAATTTTATGATGTCTGGTTATCTGGTTCAGAGATTGTGATTTCATCAATCTCAATTGCTTGTTAGAAGATTTAGGACAACGAAGGAGGTATATTCGTACATCAAGCTGACACATCCCATAAACACTTTCCCATTGGCATGAGTTAGTATCAAGTACTTATCTAACACATTTTTCATTCATTGACTAAATGATTAGGAAAGCATACATAATATACAAATATCCATTGCCAACACGCATAATTTAGAAATTGATCTTGTTTAGATGGGTCAAATATTATACAGTAAATCACATGAACCACAATTAATTATACATACTTGTGAACAGACTCAACAAACTTGTCATCGTCAATGAGGTCAAATGAAAGCAGGGAGCAATATATATATATATATATATATATATATATATATATATATATATATATATATATATATATATATATATATATATATATATATGTATATGTATGTATGTATGTATGTATGTATGTATGTATGTATGTATGTATAATTAAGGCTGGAGGAACCGGCAAGAGGACGTTGAATTTGGTGCCGAACCACCATGGAGGTACTGCACTCTCTGCTCTGGCATCCATTGTATTTTTCCCTATGATTGCTTGACTTACCTAGCCAGAGAGTTAGGATGGAGGAGATGGGTCCATGACTTTCAACCAGAGTTTGAAATTGGGTTGCAGAATCCATTATCCATTACATTTAAATTGCATCGCCAATCTTTCTCTGGGACTCATAATATCACTGTGAAAATCCATTAGTGCCAAAATCCAATTTCATCAAATGATTACAGCAAATTCCTGAGTGGGATTAGATACCTTATTTCAACATTCATTGCATTTGAACATGACACGCATATGCAAGGTTTCGGATAATAATGGCATCGTTCTGACTCAATCAATTTCCCTTGCTTCCACACTATGCTCTTGTCATTTGATTCAATGACGTTTGAAACATTTTAAATTTTCATCCATGCGTTGTTTCTCTTCACTCACCCATGTATGTCACATTGGAAAAAGTAGAAATAAGGGTTGCCAGATGCTATGAATTGAATCTAACAGAACAAAGCCCTTACGTATTTATTGATATAATATCATTATAGCAATGTTGTTAATGTATATTTGCTTTTTGGTTTTAGGGCTTGGTGTGGGCTTTGTAAGTGCAAAACTGTTACAAAGTTCTAGTTTGGAGAATAATTCCCTGTTCAACCACGCCGACAGTTTTCCATGTATTTAATTAGGGTTCAATTGATGGATATACTATTCCAATAGAAATTTATCCGGATCTCTATCTTGAAATGATTTATTCTAATAAAAATATAGATTTAATAAACAAATAATGATGATATAAAGGCTATGAACATAGAGTGATCGACATCCTAGACCGTTTGTAAGCAGGTGTGTGAGTTCCCATGTTCCTTCCATCTTTCTAATCGCAATTTCTTTGCAGTTAGGGGGTATGAATATAAAAATCTAAATTTAAAGAGACAAAAGCGAATGTTTCTCGAAGGAAAAACTATTTCAGTGGATAATTTGAAAAGAAACAAATTATTCTTTCGACATACAATAAAGAGTATATGACTAACTTGTCTACCTAACAGCTCAAATAGTGCAGTCTGTATGTATCTGAAAGATACGACTAAATTTAAATGTATGTAAGTAGGCTATACTTACGCCTGCGCTTATAAATCTATATGTAATCATTTTCATGCTTTTGGGTGAGGTATACAATTCTGTACAAGGAGATGAAACGATAGAAGATCATACTGATAATATGCCTCTTGAAATGGAGATAATGTTGGACATGTCAAAGGATATGCTGTTTTTCCAGTTTGCCAGTCATTTATGGATCGCAGCAAATTGACTGGAGTATATTACCGGAATTTTCTTACAAAATTTCATTCTTTGCTATATATATATATATATATATATATATATATATATATATATATATATATATATATATATATATATATGTATGTATGTATATATATATATATATATATATATATATATATATATATATATATATGCGTGTGTTAGTGTGTGTGTGCGTGTGTGTGTGCGTGCGTGTGTGTGTGGTACATATCATGCTAGCAGTATAACATAATATGATCACATATCAATCATATAAAGCCACTTCTGAAATGTATTTCATAAAGTGCTCGATACATGCAACATTTTCCTCATGGAGTTGAGTTGTTCTAGTGTAGGGTTGGAAATGAATATTAGAATGTTGATTTGCTACAGAAACTAGCCTGATGAGACCCAAAGAGGGCAGAAACATGACTTAGTTTACGTTGTAAATCCACAATCTACTATCCATATATATATATATATATATATATATATATATATATATATATATATATATATATATATATATATATATGTAGGTGAACTCACACACACACTCACATAATCACTCAAGACACTGTAGACACACACACACACACACACACACACACACACACACACACACACACACACACACACAAACATACACACAAAAAGATTACCGGAATGGGATTCAAATGACCAAGAGAACTAAAGAAGTACACTGCAAGAGAGAGAGAAATATCAGGTTCATTCGGAATCAATCAAACAGCGTATAAGTTCCATTGCAAATATGAAATCGTCGGTTTTTTAATTTGGATGTATTCCTTGCATTTTTCATGACTTCAAGTTCTGATGATGGACAGGTCTCACATCTTGCATCAGTGTAGTTGTCAGGACGAATTTTTCACTTTCCACCGATCCACCGAAAATTGAAAATGGAAACTATCAAATGGAACCTTTTGGTAGAAAAAAAAAAGTTTTTCTGAACCTGCTCAAGAGTATAATAAACCACGTACATCATAAAGTCACGTTATTTTTCTGTCGATGATCCCCATCTCAACTACCATTTTTAACTTTTTTTTGTCGCATGGTGGAGAATATAAGGCGGATAACCTAAGTGATGGTATATTCTCCTCCAGCTTGATGTACAAATGATTATCATTTTCAGTGCCTGCCATTGGAATTCGATACAAGTGAAGTCAGCACCATAATGAATTGGCACTGTAAGAACGTTCTTTTCCAGAGATAAGAGAATTTGGAAAAGATCTTGACAAAAACTACATAATTCTCTGTCCAATGCGTCCAATGATTTGATGTGGCCTGCTTTTTAGATAGAGAACGCTGTAGATATTGAGTCAAGGTTTATTTAGATCTAAGCTAAGTAGTATTGAGCAGCGTATTTATCGTTATCATGGTATCTCTCTAAAAACAAAGCTTTACAATTGAAATGCATATCAGATACTGCAAAATACATTGCATATGTGTGTATGTATGTATTTCATTAAAGTCTCTCTTTATGTTAAAATACTTTGCGACTAGAGAGTAGTTAGTCTTTTGATGACATTCTCATTACAACGATCTAAAAATCAAGCAAAATAATTTTAACTATTCTAAATAAACATACTCCACTACTCCTTTGCAAGCCTGAGCTTTTTCCACAGGTATCATATCTAGAAAAATGGCTGATAAAATATGAGATGGTTTTAGGATATAGAATTCAAAGAGCAGTGATCCTGCTATGCCCCTCTTGAGAGGGGATGGATTGGTTTTTAGTTGGAGTTCAATTTACAATGCCATCATATGCTATATTCGTCCTGTAGTCAGTATTTGCCTTTTTATTTGATCATAGCCCAGCATAAAGGAAAATAATCACCTTCGTTGGTCATCCTTCTTTCCAGTGTTGATTGATCACCGCGAAAAATAGCACACTTCCAAGAACACAGGTTACATAACAGTTATTGTGAGTGACTTGATCGTTTGATCTCGACCCAATCAAATGTTTAATAAGTACGAGCGAGGAGATTTAAGAATGATTCGAGCTAGTGTGAGTTACCACCAGGGAATGAAGTAAAATTTATTTCCAAAGGAAGAAATATGTCTTACTGAATGGTTTAGGGAGAAATTAAAATGTGGTATATCTATTCATATTCTAAATGCTCAGTGTACACATTGAATAGAATTTTTTATGGCCAAAAATGGTTTAAGTAATCATTAACATTTTCTACGAGTTGCATCCCAAAGGTAAGGTAATGTAAATTATGATTTGAAATTATAGATCCAGCCGATTCCAAAAACGTATTAGTACTTATTGGAAAGTCATCATTGAGCTCATACCAAGGTGTGTTAACATATACTTATTAGACCAATATTATCTGCGTTCTTTTTTTTTCACTGACTCAGCAACAGGTGACTTGTATAAACAGTTATCAAGTTTCTGTTTTATATATGATAGAATATGTATCATTTCTTTGGTTTTAATGTAAAAGCTTCTTTCAATTGGATCCTAATGTTTAATAATAAACATACCCCTCGCCTAAAGTCTGGCTCAGTCTGGCACAAGGCATCTGTAAATATCTTGGGAGCCGAGCAAATTTGTCCCTGAGACGGGCATGATAATTATTGCACCATTGTAGATATTCATGTCTGGTCACAATTATGCTATTAATGCATGTAAATGTACTTTGAGCATAACTTTCATTCACAAGGTTGAAATAGTTAGAGACCAAATACATCCTCTCGATGGTCACTAAAGGACCTGAAAATTGTGGCCAGACCAAAGATTGACTCTCAACAATTTTTGAGAAAAGTTTATGTTCAAAAATAAATTTACAGGGCTAATGAAGAGGGAAAAAATTGTCCGATTTGGATTTAATGAGACATAGTAAATATCGCATAACAGCAAATTTTGAGATCAGCATTTCGTAAATATGAGATCGTTACACTAACGGATATCGGTTATACCTGATTATACATCTATTTTTGTGAACCCTTTGAATGTTGAGATGCAAATGGGAATTGTTTGTCATATTTTTCTTTTCCTTTATTTACTTGGAAGTTAAAAAATTGTTTTCTTCGTTTTTTTTTTCAGTCCACACTTTTAGTAGTTTTTGATATCATATTTTGTGACAAGGTGTTCAGTTTCGTTTCAAACTTTTTATTACTCATATGGCTGGAGACATCTTTGTTGTTGCATTATATACGTGTTAGGATTTATTTGTGAGAATCATTACATGCCTGCTTGTGTGAGTCAAGCAAAAAAGCGCTAAAACATGGGGACTGTTCGACCATATTGCATTGACAAAAAAAAAAAACAAACCAAAAAACAAACGAAAAAATTATATTATTTTTCCAGTCCAACACTTTCACGCACATAGTATGCCCGACTGGGAATACAGGAAATAAAATGTCAATTTATTTTACTGACGGACGAGTAATTCTGATTGATCATCCTACCTGTTTAGCTTTCTTTACATTCAACTAATATCCCCGAACACTATGTTATTGTCGACGTTGTCTGAAAGAGCAAACATGTCTAGGCAGGTATCTCAATAAAAAAAAAAGACGGATAGGACGTATTTTCTAATCTCAGTCCAAACGTCCCCTTCCTCTTCTCAGATACAATGCCCCAGGACACCTGAAAATAAACTAAGAAACAAATCAGTACCAAAGTTTAAATCGGGAACAAAAATCGCAGACAACTTAGGTATATATAGGATAGTTCCAGTAACAAACTCTGGCTCATAAATATAAAAAAAATATTGGAATATGCATGCACAAGCTATTCCCAGGTTCATTACGGTTACATTGATTTGAAAAACGGATCCCACCGATCAGTTATGCTTCTCGATGGATTATAATATATTTCTGATCTTTTTAGGATATTTTAATGGTGAAAAAGAATATAGCATAGTCCATTCCTGACGATGCAGACTTTAACTATTCGTAGACAAGACGTCGAGTAGCAATACTATCAAGGAATTATCCTTTGATTTCAAATTTTTTTAGTGAATCACAAAAAAAAAATCGATTTTAGTTGGCGTTTGAGAATAGAAACACCGGGAATATATATAGAGAATAATTTATATTCTCATCCAGAAAAACAAAACAAAACAAAACAATAAAATATAAAGGGACAGTTTCAGCCCCTCCCCAAAGAATATTGGTGACTGATACACGCACACAGTCCACACAAATCAACATGCGCATTTGCTATATCCCTCTCTCTCTCACATACACACACATAAATATGTGTGTGTGTGTGTGTGTGTGTGTGTATGTTTGTGTGTGTGAGTGTATGTGTGCTTCTCTAAAGAAACTTGTCTGCATTTCACGTATAGTTGCAATGAACATTCCCATGAAGTTGGCATTTCATCAAAATCCATGCTTTCTCAAAATTTTCTCCCAGGTGAATACCAAATGGACATGAGCAGCCAGTCAGCAATCTTACATGTCCACTTTCATTGCAGTATGTACTATACTCACATGCATTTAAACGACATTATCATTAACACCTTTGATCTAGTGTTAAGAGCAAAAGATTATGGCCCAGAAAATATGATTTGCCTGATCGGAATGTGTTAAAGTAGAATGGATTATAGATATCTTTGACCTCAACTGAATTTCGTTTGATGGGATATATTAAAGATTGTGCCTGATGTGGTCTGACTGTTTCCATGTGTAGATTTACATTTGCTCACAACAATTTGTTCATTTGTCCACCAAATATATTTCTGGAAAAAGCAAACAGGACATCTTTGGGAAGCTACTCGACATCCGACATTGATACACAATACTGATACATGTACTGCATTTTTTGCAGGATGACATCATATATGGATAATCCCATCGATTCCCAAACTGTATTATTCAAACACATCAAGATACTGTCAAAAATTTTAGGAAGGATGATTAACGTAACGATTTTTGTGCAATCTTTTTGTGCAATCTGAACCTTTTCTTGTTATCTTTAATGAAGGCAACAAGTTTTGTTTGATTTAATCAAATGTAAAATGTAATATCCGCCAAGATAGAGATCTGATCCTATCGGGCACGTTTTGGCCACTTGCCTGATGCCATTTTTTGGGCTTTGGGCTTTCTAACTACCCAAATGATGGATAAAAGATGTGGTCTTCCTTATGAATATTACATTTTTGGAGACCGTACGATGAGCTGATCAAATATGACGATATCAAATTCAGGGAGATGTTTATCCAAACAAAAGATAAACAATGCAATAAAAGTATGAAATACTGTATCCTCTCAGAAGAGAGCATTCAAAGTGAAGTGAAAAGTTCTGCTAGAATATACTCAAATATTCTTGAAAGAATAATTGACTGAAAGCATAGCAAATAAATTTGAATCCATCTCAATCACAAAACATCAAAGTCCATCTATGAACAGAGGAACAGAAGACGACTAATAGTTACAAGTAGAAATGAGTTTTGCAGGAAGGAATTAGGTGATAGATATGAACACAGATACATGAACAATGCATATGAACAAAAATATATACATGCTCTTAGATTTGTCAGGAACTGGATAAATTAGATCCGACAAAGTGATAATAATTTGCATTATTCTATGGAGCAAGGTATTTGAAACGATCAACGTGATTAATGCATAACTCACCATAAACAACGCATGAATAAACAATCAAGGAAAATTGGCTATTTCTGGCCTTTGCATTATTGGCTGTAGTTTAGCTCAAAATTGGAAGCTACGTTTGAGCAGCTACTTTGTCGGCAGCGGTTTAAATTACTGCAACAGCCCCATGATATTTTATTAATCCTTCATATTTCAATCTACCCCTAATTAAATCTGGTAACCAGAAACATACATTTGAGCGACAATATGGAACGGGCAGTACTTCAAAACAAGTTTGGTGACAAGAGGAACCACTGAAGCTATTTACCCTACCTTTTAGTGACAATCAAAACAATATTCATCTATTCTACCGAAATGAATCCCTTAGATAATAGCAACTACAAAATTGCCCGATTGTTTGCATCTTGAGGATTATCAGGTAGAATAAAATTTCAAGTACTTTTTCAGTTTTCGTAGAGCTTTGACAAACAGCTAGAACGTTGAGAGTAAAACTAGGAACAGCACTGTCAGGAAATAATATTTATTCAGTCGATCGAACGAAACCATAACAAGAGACTGAAAAGTAAGAGACAAATATCAAGAGCCAATAAACAAAATAATGAAGACAATTCATCATGAATCAGCTCGTTGCTCAGCAGCCATTTGAAAGTCAGAAACATTTTTTTTTGTGTTGTAACTACGATCAAATTTGGTTCCGTAGTAAATGAGACTAATCGTGAAAAGGAATGATTTTCATTTCAATTCGGACATTATCTTTAGTTTGATTCCGGCAAAGAGATTATAAAGTCTGTCGTCCAGGAGGCATAATGATTTTGAATAATTCATTTCATTTTTTTAGCTTCTTGTGCATGGATAAAGTCTCTCTGTCACTGAAATAAAAAACCTTTTCTCTTGTATCTCCCAACTACCGTTATCTCCTGAAATTGTTCTCGATTTTCTTTTCACACGAATGGCTATCATATCTAATTATATACATACCCCAAAATAGGACACAGCAAAAAAGTAAATGACGATTAAATACGGATGAAGATAAATCCTTCAGGTATAGAAAGAGTCAATTCAGCAAGTTGCTCAAATTGATAATAAAAAAAAAGGATTGATTTGGTGGACCTGATATTCCATTTGTATCTACGAACCACTAAAGAATGATGTTCGGGATTTCAGTCCTCTTGCATTCTACCTGGATCTTGAGGAAAATTAAGTAGTAGAAACACGTAACAGTGGTAACAGCATTTGGGAGTCGGAGGGATGGTCTATGCTGAACACTGCACTGCTTGAAAGTGCGAAAATCCTGAAGAGGAAACTGATAAACAGAAACTAAATACTTCTGAGTTACTTACAAAGGCCAAATTGCTAAAATGAATATGACACAAATGTTACAAAGTAGGGTATTGGCTGGGACAATACATACACGAGCACTGCTCTGATACACGAGGACACTGCTGGATGAGATCTCTTTCTGCTGCTTGAGCGCTTTGTAAAACATCTTCACCATATTTTACCCTTAATATCTTTAAAATCAAAGGTGTTTCCACGTTCTATCGAACATTTTTATTCACAGTGGGAGGCTTTGGGAAAAGGCGACCCCATATATATATATATATATATATATATATATATATATATATATATATATATATATATATATATATATATATATATATATATTTGTGTGTGTGTGTGTGTGTATGTATATATTAATTTTTTTATGATTATTTTTATTATTATTATTATTATTATTATTATTATTATTGTTATTATTATTATTATTATTATTATTATTATTATTATTATTATTATTATTATTATTATTATTAATCGTCAACCGGAACTGACAACATTGATTCCCTCAGGTTTCAAGTTATTAAGTTTGTTGGATATGCATGCACATGAGTAAGCATTTTTTTTTTTTTCAATTATCCAGAATGAGTTTTCAGTTTGGGGAAGGTCATCCATCCGCTCTTTAAGTTATGCTGAATTAGCCCCTATTTTGTTCCGGCAGCTTTCATGTTTTTTTTTTCTCTCAATATGTTGTGTTTTTCATTATGTTTAATTACATCTGCCCGACAAAAAACATGAGGAGTAACAACATCGTTGATCATCCTTTTTCCAATCGTTTTCAATTGATCACCCTCCCCTCAAAAAGATGATGCAAAAAGAGCTTGGTCATGTGATTGTTCCAACTGAATTGATATTCTGACCAGTTTTTTTTCCGAAAGGACCTCAATTGATTTTTTTTTTTGTTTCATTTGTGATCTTTTTGTTCTCAGTCATTTTTTGTAACCTGATACGTCCATACAGCATTTTTCCCATCTTACATTTTTTGTTGCATGTCTTTTGCTCCCTCCATTCCCCTGTTTTTCCTTTTTTACTCAATATCTTTTTTCCTCCTTTCTTTATCTATCCCCCATATTCTATCATTCTCAAACTTTCATGCATTCGATAATTATGATTTCTGTTCGTTCTTGGTCTTTCCTCCTTCCTTCCTCTCTTTTTTTTCATTGTTTTTTCCCTCAGTTTATAAAAAAGAAGATAGACGCAGGGTACGTGTATGTGGGTTTAATTACATCAAATATCTCGGTTATTTGCTTGACCAGAAATACATCCACGCACATTTGAAAGAAAATGGCAAACTCTAAGCGAAGACTGGTATCAAACTCTACAACATTGACTTGATTTATAAAGTCAAACGAACTACAACTACAATCCTTGTTATTCAATTACGGATATTATTCATCTACACGACTGACGCAGCAGGATAAAATTAAATTGAAAGCTGTGGCATCGAAGCGGAAGTAGATTTGGAACAGACTTGAAGTCGATAAAACTTCTCAAGAATGAATTGGAACTAGGGATGTAGCGAACTCGGTCATGCTTACAAATTAATGATAATGTCACTTTAATTAGAAAACAACGAACCACTCGATGTTTTTCAAAGAAAAGCACAGGATATTAGTTTTCTGTTACGTGAAATCATATCTACATGTAACACATAACATGCATACACGCACATAAAACAGAGAGTGTATGTATCGATACATTTTTATGTGTAATATACACATGCACACACACACACAACACTCACGCACATGTATGTATAAGTAAGAAGTGGCAATTGGATATTTTATCCGTGCTTTTTCGAAAGGATTGGACAGATGATATCAGCAATGTCACTCTCTCTCTCTCTCTCTTTCTCTCTTTCTCTCTCGCTCACACACTCACACTCGTACATACACAGACACACACACACATATGTTATCCTTTGCTCTGCTGCTTAACTCAGTGTTGGGAGCTACCCTGAGTTAAATTTTTCACTTATCAGTTGCAGGTTGTATTCTGAGAGCAACTCCTCTTTCGTATTATAAATGCATTAACACTGTTTTGGTCAGATGATTCATTCACCATCGTATGATATGTGCTATCATCCTGCTTTTTCACCATTCAATTCTTTCTCTTTGAACGATTATCAATCGTAAAAGCGCATGCAGTATGGGGATCGCTAAAGGCTGTCTCCTTCCGAGGAGATTTTATATCTATAATTATTTTGGGTGATGTGGTAGGTGTGCAATCTTCTTTTGGAAGAAACTGGGAACGATTCTTATTTTCCCCACAATATCGTAGATAACAGCCATAGCAATACAAAATCGAAGCTCATACAATTGTGCAGTGCAATATTAGTCACCAGTAGTTGGTCTCACACTTACAGGTTTGTTCCTTGTTATTTTGTGGTTTTTCTTCTGTTTTGCAATCGAATACTGGCTATGACATTTTTTTCGTCCCAGAATCAACTAGGAAAAGTTTCCAATTAATCTTGGTGTAAGTACAGTTTACGTTACGTGGTAACTGTTTGAGATAGTCTCATTGCGCTATGGTTACTATTATTTACTCTTTGTATTGCTTTATTCAAACCGAAAAGGGGTGAGTGCATCTCCAAAATCGATATTTTTTTCTGCTCATTGCTTCAGGCTGTCCATTTTCATCCACACAGATAATCAAAAAATAATACAGGTTGCTAGTTATAGTTATAAGAAAATAACAGACCACAAAGTGAAACTGGGGGGAAAAGGAATAGATACAGTAATTTGCCCCAAGAATCTCATTATCTTAGTAGCATCGGTAATTGTTCCGAGGGCATTTGCAAAGAGATTACAAAGGATAAATACCATGAAAAAGACGAGATAGGCCTGTAGCTGATTAAATGTGGTGCATAACTGATATTTTGGTCTTAAGTAATCATGAAGTTTATGCAGAAGTAATTTTTGTGACAAACAATATATTTTTAGGCGTGTGCAAAGTTTCTCAGTGCAGTTCTCTCAAATTTGGATGGTGATTACCCCTTTGAAGAGGTTTTCAACTTTTCCATTAATCTACGATATAGATTGATATCATCAACAATTAACTATCACTTTTCAGCAGCATCCACATGGATTTTGCATCCAATTATATGAAAATGATTCCAGCTTTGACTCGATAAATTTGTCAGGAATTTTCAAATCTGTACGATCTTTAGGAACTGCTTCCCTGAACTGTGTTGTTACATTTAGCTAAAGAAGTGGTTGTCCTAATATGAATTAAACTGAATACACTGTAATACACTGTACACCCTAGATAAAAGATGAACTAGTTTAAATATATATATATATATATATATATATATATATATATATATATATATACATAGTATTCTAAAATTTATAAGTTGCTTATTCGATAATGTTTTACTACAGTACATGTATGGTTTGTGGAAGTGTAAGGTTGTGTTTCGCTTATTTTCTTCTCTAGAAAAATGAAATCAGTCTCTTGGTCATTCTGTCCAATAGTTGTTTACTGCCTGCTGCTCTGCAGTATTTTCGCCCGTCTCTGACCGAAACATGCACCTTGTAAAGGTTCCCATATATCTCCGTAATCAATTTGTGGATTTAATATATCTATTTGCACCTGCACGTGTCGTATGGTATCAAGATATCCGATATGATTATAAGTGTTTTGCTCATTTTCTTCCTATGAGTGTTTGTAGTAGATACATTGCATCTCAATGATTGTTTGATATGTAAAATTTGCAATGGAAGGATGAACGTTGTAATGCAACAGCATCATCGGTTGACCTGTTTGTCAAGAAATTCTTGTACGGAAAATACCTATGTTTGTTCTCTCTCCCTGCTGATTGGTCAAATGGCGGAACAATGAGACTAGTTTATGCTAAAAAAAAAAAATTCCCAACGTCAGGGATTGGAACTCCCGTTTGTTTACCCAAAATGATGGTAAGCGTTATCTGCTATCCTCTGAACTACTTCAGCAAGACTAGCAGGAGATTTTCACGACTGGACATTCAATGATCTCAAAACATCCGCCAATGCAGAAGCCCATTGGTGGTCTGTGTCATCACTTTTCTGCAAAAAGAAATAACTGAAGCCACAGATAAGAATCCTGCAAAAGCTATCCATCCAGGTTCCGTAATAGATAGCCTTCATTAAATAATTCAATATATTAATTCCATTTTTCATCTGTTTTCTCCTATCTAGATATTTTGTAAAATTACCTAAAATTTTTGCCTGTTATATTTGTCTGAACCTTCCCAGTAAACTATCCGCACTTCAAAACTCACTTTACAACTGGGGTTGTAAGATTAAAAAGCAGGGACATGGAAAATAATATCATTGAATATCTATATCTTATAAATCGGACAAAAAAAGCTTATTTTGTTTTATTTATTCTATAAATGCAATGTTATGAATAATTATTATTTATGCGTTTCTCTAATTTGACCTCATCTAAAGAAGTGTCACTCTTTATCACAACCAAACTCAGGCCTTGTTCTCTCCAGCTGTAAGTGAAAAAAACTACAGGCCAGAATAAAGAATAAGTTCAAAGTGAGATTTCTTACTCATGCGTTAATCGAACCAACCTTCCTCTTAAACAGGTCGTAAGTTCAATTTTTAAGGGAATTAATTCCCGATTTCAATTAGCTCTGTAAATTTTATACTCCCTGCCAAGGTGAAAATAGCCTGATTTTAAATTGAATGAAAATCAAGAATAATACAAATGAAATCGCAGTAAACAATAGCTAAACATTAGCTAATCGCTAATCAAAAACTTTCAAATAAAGACTTTGGCAGGAAACGTTTAAAAAGAAAAATGCACGGAGACAAACGTTTATACTTCATCAGGATTTTTCACCATTATCTCCCACAAAAATTACCGGAGAATCAGTAAATAACATAACTTTGATGATGATGTATATCCATCTAATTACTTAATTATCAATACATATTTATAATCAGACGGAAGAAACGATGGAAAGTTCTAATTGATTAGTATCAGTGACCAAAAAGAAGAGATATAAGGATCAGTGTGCATGGATTAAAACCTCGTCAATTATTTATATCTATAATAGCAATCTACAAGTTGATTCGACACACTATCAAGAAAAGATGTGATGAATCTTATTCATGAGTAAAATATTGTCATTTATATACAATAAAAAGAGAATAATAACGAAAGAAAGCGTCATATCTAAGGGAGACGAACGAAAGATCAAAAAAAGATATTGAAATTGGAGGAACAAAACGATATATATATATATATATATATATATATATATATATATATATATATATATATATATATATATATATATATATATATATGAGATCTACGATTGCAAAGGAACAAACAAACTACCTTTTATTCTGGCTTGAATTTCATTACAATATTTTGCTATGACAGCGTTGTTTCCAAATTATATGTGAGGGTAATAAGCGAAAAACGAATGACATCCATTATTTTTTTTCCACGGAATTTTAAAAAAAATAATCATTTCAGTTGTTTCCACTTATGATGGATCATAGTCGTTAATCTGTCATTTGGCCTAATCTTTCATTCGGCCTTATCTATTAATCAAAATGCCTCATGAATATGTATGTGTTTGTTGGAACGTTGTATTTAAATATAAGGAATAGTATTTTTCTTTGTTTCAGGCATCAAATTCGTGTGTTGCAAATATTATCCGTTGATAAAGTGGGCTACAGTATCAAAAGGGAGTATTCTGTCATTGAATAGCATTTATGGAATTATTCATGGGAAATTATATTTCCCAAAACTAATTCCGATGTAAGAAATATTTCACATCAGTTTTTTTTTGCTTCAGCTCCTTTCACTTGTCATACATTAGTGAAATATCTATTTAACCTTCTATGTATTAGGTTGTTGCATAGATATATTTGGAGATTTCCATTGATTTAAGCTGGGACACAATTTGAGTTTATTCCTGATTTTCCTCGCTTTTAAATCACGATCTTGGAATAATACACTTCAATAAGCAATGCCAGATAAATGGGAAATATGCCAAATTCTGATTCCAAAATATTTTTCCCATGTTTTGCTTTTCTATACATCGTAACCACTTCCAATGCTAAGAAGATAAACATTGGATGAAGTAGGGGCACAGGCTGCACGAACGGAGCCACAGGATTAGAAACGTGACCATGTACCTTTTATAATACATAGGAAGAGGAGGGGCTCAGTTTACAGTGTAAGTCATTCCAATTCTAACTATTATCTTTCTTTTCCCAGTAAAATTATTTTTTTTTATTTGAGACTGTTTCAGTGATCAAAGAAAATCAAAAGGCAAAATAATAAAAAATAAATAAAAATGATAATTTATCATTCAATGTATTTATGTATGTATGCATATGTGTTTGTATGCATACTCGTGAGTGTGTGTATGTGTATATATATGTATATATATATATATATATATAAATATATATATATATATATATATATATGTATATATATATATATATATATATATATATATATATATATATATATATGTATGTATATGTATATATATATATATATATGTATATATATGTATATTCCATACTTGTTATGTACATGTTTGTCATTCTGAATAGGTTTTAAATGCTATCAAACAGTAGTTTCGATGATTATAATCGCTACATTTTTCTGCATTAAATCAAATACCACGCCAGGGGTATCTAATAGTAAAATGTCAGCGGACATGTTTCACAAGTGTACACTCAATTTTTTCCCGATGCTTTATTATATTTTTTATATGGGAACGTATTAGCTTCCAATTAGAGTTGCAGAAAGTATTGATTCAAATAAAATGATTAAAACTGTTCAGCTAAATTATTTAGGTGAAGAAAATTCAGTAAACTTTCGCTGTAACAGATTATTTGGGAAGCTATATGATAATCAGTCTTCTTTTGATACCTGATGGTTACTTCTTGTTCTGTAAATGAAGAGTTTGATTGTTAACATCGTCCATTGAATAGGAAGGAATTTAGTTTTCCCCTCGTTCTATTTTCACCTTTCCTTACATATTTGCAGCATTCTATCAAACATTATGTGGTGTATAAGAAGAATATTTGTTAACTTTATCCTGAAAGATAATTCTGGTCCCAATGATAAATTAGTTCGGTAAGTCCAATGTCAGTCCAGCTGGATTTAAGCGTTTGTTAAAGCCAGGGATAGTTATATTGAAGGTTTAGTGTACTTTGAACATGATCATGGATTGCAGCAAGGAAACCAATAAAATTGATTTGTACTAATGATCGAGTCACGAGTGTGATAAAATTGAGTTGAATGAATATCATTTGCTGAGTCGTAGACAGGATGTCAGTAATCAGAATATTCCGTTGTGTTTGAAATCTTCGACGTGAATGGCCTAGAACTAGGGGCAATCTCGCCATATTCCTTAACTGCGATTCGGAGGATTTTATTGACGTCATTAAATGATGCAGTCGATAAATTGGATTTTAGGGATTGGACATACTTTCAGATACATCACAGAGAGTTGATAGCACAGTCTATGCAAGCATCAATATCTGACCTTAGAAGTTTCCAAAATGAAAGTCAGCGGTGGTGGTCAGTGACACTTCGAGTTGTCTGTACCCAAGTTATAGTGTCAGGAACAGTTAATCTCACACGGTCTACAAAGATATATACCCGTGGACGTCAATTGTTTGCTACCGAACGGATTTTACAAAGCATACGTTTCCTTTTTGAAATAATGGAAACAAAGACCTCTCCTCATTTGAATAACGTAGTTTTATATTTTCAAATACAAATGATTGCTTTACACAGATACACCCCCCACACACATATACAGAGAAAGAGGGAAGAAGAGAGAGTCGAACTATATATCAGTTGTTTATTCTTAAACACAGACACACGCACACACATTTTTTAAACACACACACACATACACACACATACGCACACACACACGTATATTTGAGTTTATAAATAACTCCAAGCAGCTTTTTATTGTCTTGGTCCATGATTGGGAATAAATCCCCATGAAATCTCAAAGATAGAAATAAAGTGAAACATCACTGTACGTTGTTTAATTTTTGGTAGAACAAGCTCAATCTTTAAAAAAAGAAAAGCCTATTCTTTCTCTAAAGAACGGTTTGCAACCCATTGTACCTTCGAATAGTCACATATGCTGCTAAAACATGCTATTCAGCCAAGAGACTTGTCTGAAAACTTAGTATCTTGCAATGTACACATTTGAGAAACATTGTTCAATATCACATAGACAGTTCTATTCGACAGAACATGGTAATTGATTATCACTGACGCAAATTGATTTTCTATTGTTCTAAATCGTCCATTTGGTTTATACAGTAACTACTCAATGTACTAGGTTTATATACGCAACCTATACTTTTTCTCTAACAGTTGTAAAATGTTTGACAGCGTTATGATCAATTATAAAAGATTTGTAGCGAAATAAGGATATTGTTTTATATTCCATCGATAATTTTGAAAATAAAAGAGTATCCTGCATTCCTCCATAAAAAATTGTTTGATTCATTATTTGGCAATTAGTGCATTTATACGTTGCACGATAAATGGTTGTATTTTGAGTTAAGACAACAAGAATAACTTTGGTATGTTGGAATGGTTTATTCAATATAAATCTACCGATTCAATTACCAAAGCTAACGGGAGAGAAAGTGCAAAGAGAACCGTCTTTTGGAAGGGTATTTTTTTGTTCTTATTCTACAAAACATCATGTTAGTATAACAGTTTGCAATATTTTATGGCCGATAATACTAAAGTGCAAAATCACAAAAGGAGAAAAATCTGATTTATTTTTTTTTTTTTTTATTACTTCACACAATGTGGAAATGACGTTGGTACCAATTATCAGATAAGCTGAGGGTGATAATTACAAAAAAATGAAAGAATGAAGCGTTAAAGAAAAGCGTGACCCTTATAACGACTTTCCAAAAAGCGACAAACGTGCAACCTCTAAGAAATGATTTAACCAGGAATTTCACAGGGACAAATTGATTATAATTCATCGAGTTTTTTTGGTGGAATTCGATATTTGATTTGATTGTTATAAATTTTATGTTACTAATTACTTTTGTAGCATTGAATTATAATTACTTCCATAGAGAACGTTCTCTGATCCAATTTGAACTACTGAGACTATTGATAAATTGATGGTAGTGTTTGGAGCATGAAAAGAAAAAACTATTAGAAAATAGATGAATTGATGTATTTGTTTGATTGCAAAACTAAAACTCTTTATCGCATTTAAAATTACCTGATGAATAGAAAACAGATTGAGGCAAGTAAAAATGTTTATTTAACTTTTTTGAAAAGCATATGAACGACTTCTGATGCACAAACTTTTTGATCCAATGTTATTACTAATCAACCAATGAACCGTTCAAGTTGTATTGGTCATCATTAATTATGTTACTCTTCATCTTTTTGACGTCAAGTTTTTTTTTTGGTTGATATCTCCAGTTGTAAGTTAAGTTCAAGTGAAATGAGATCTCCATGACTAATTGTTCCAAAGGTTATCAAGAAGGAACTCGATTTTTTTGGCAGAATCCAATGAATACATACACGATCAATCCTTTTTTTTCCTTCCTCAATATGAATAATTACACAACTTGGTTGAAATTTTACATTCGATACCCCTCTGTTTATTGATCCGTCTATCTAATTTGACCAAACAATAGGCAGTCATACATATTTTATCCGATAATATATAGTCTGGTTTGTTAAAAATATGTATTATATTGATTACTATCCACCAAGTCCATTCAATTCATTGACCTTTGTTTGTATTGTTTCCGATGCAGTTCAAAAATTCTCTGTTTGCAAGATGTTTACAGTTGATATGTGCTTGTCATTTGAGCATTATTCAAACTGCATTCACAATCATGGTCATTTAGTTTTTTTTATGCATAAATCATAAATCTATCAAGATTGAGATTTCTTGTGAAATGTATGTACGAGGACAAATGTTGCTTTCATTTTTTCAACATGAATATGTATTTCATTGGTTACCGACACAAAGAGATTTCAACATGTCCTGCCCACTTTCATCTGATCTTTTTAATGGATTCTATGATGTCCCAGACTCTTGTCTTTACCCAGATGTACTGTGCAGTCTTGGGGTCTCTCCATGTGACGCATAGTAAAATGTTCTCATGTGCACGTTGCAAAGTTCTTAATTTACGGATCTGGCTCTTGGTCAGGTTCAATATTTCAGCTCCGGAAGTGACTATTGGGAGGATGGACTGGTCATACACCCTTCTCTATGGGATTAATAGGAACTTGTTATTTTTGAAAGTTAAGCTTGCTTTGCCAAGGGCTTGTCATCCTAGTGTGATCTTTCGTTGTCCTAAGTTGATGTAGTGATCTACTTTCACCAGTTCTGTTTCTTCAATTTGGATCTCTGTGCTTTCATCTCCGACAGAAATTCCTTATCATTTATCGCTGTGAGTTGATAATTTACGTGCTATTTATGGACTTTTTAGTAGAATTTTGCTAGCTACTTTTCAAATGATGGATCGAGGCTATTGTGAAGCCAATCATATCAGTGCATCATTTTGAAGTTCATTAGACTTTTCAGCAAATATTTTATCTGAACAAATTTTTGTAACTATTCGTTATGGTCATATTGAATCTATCTATCTATCTAATTATCTATCTATCTTCTATTGCGTATGGACATCATGTATCATCTCTAGTTTAGGAACTTCTATCGATCTATCCTAGTTAAAAAGAATCTTTCTATTCTTGTTTATCAACATCTATCAATATATCATTGCTGATCAAAGTCTATTCATCCGTCTATCCAACTATTTCCTATTCATTCTGTATATCTACTTATGCCATTCTTCAATAACCGCCTCACTAATTTTGTAAATACCGATGTATTTGACTTCAAAGTAGTTATTCAGATTTATTTTGATTTTATTTCCGTATTTGTGCGTAATTCAGGTGATAAAATGTTTGTTTTTATGGCTTTCAAGTCTCTGAGTTTTCAGTCCGAGTCTGGTTCCTGGGAAACCTACTTCTTTAGGGGGACACACACAGCCATTCTTTATTTCTTTTTTGTTCAGATATTTTTTCTTACTATTGCCGTCAAGCTCTTTCAATGTTTTTACATTTCTTTTTTATACTAGCTAACACTGGAAACCCGAAAATAAATCTGCAGTGTGTTGTTTTTAAATTAACACTACGGATGATTTTTCCGGGATATCTTTTTTAGCCCAGACGGATATTAAAATAAAAACAAAACCCTAATGAAAGTTGAATGTCTGCTGCTAGAGAAATCTTTCTTTTCAATGTGTTTCTTTTCTTTTAACTTTATAGTTCAATCGGCTCTAGTAGAGTGATCAATAAATGCGTCTGACTCACAACAGGGGGAATATTTCTGTGTGATTGCTCTGGATTTCCTACCATATCTTCTGTGCTAGTTGATTACTTTTTTACGACTTGTAAAAATAATGTCAATCCTGTCTGAGAGCAATAAGTGATCTGAGCACACGTCTTATATTTCACGGCGTATCTTGACCGCTTTGCTATTGTGGCTCTTGCAAGCACATCAATGAACAAACTGATGGTTGGTATTGCGTTAATATTACAGATTGTAGGTCGATGGGATGTAAACAAAATCAAACTACAGTATTTTCAATTCAAACCAGGGCTTTTTGCATATGTTTTGCACTGGGTCATCCGTGTGTGTATGTGTGTGGCGACATTTGATTTAAACATATGAATATACTAATCGTACAATAAGTTTATTTTATTATCCCGAGGTTATCTGTCCCTTATATTCTGTCATAGAATCATTAACACTTTTTTCTGGCCTCTGCTCTGAACTCTTGGGTACATTTTATTTGCTGATTGGGTGAATAAATGGATTCATGAATTTCTTTATATTACTTATATTCGCCGGATACACTCTCCACGGGAGAATTTTTATGATTTCGCTGCGTATCGAAAGAATACGCCGTACAGTACAAAAATAAAAACGTAAGAGGTTCTGGAATTCAAAAATATGTCCACATTTATTGTATATCAACAACAAAAGACTCATGATAAATTGTTGCATGAGTCGGTAAAAAACGTTTGGACTTAGTAATCTATAAGTTTAATCGTAAAAACGCTTTGGTACAAGTAGAGACTATAAAGAATTGACAACGACAAGTTATTCATATACGAAATATAATCCATGGAATAAGAGAGAGCTAATTCACACGCATGGACTTCTTAATCATGGGAATTAAATCAAAACGCTCACTGTACGGCATTTTCATGGAATTTACCATTTCGTTAATCAACAGTAATTTTGTTTCACCGCATGGATCAGTGTATGTAATCGTGTACATTTGCAATTTACAAATACTGAAGTGTTTATTTATCAGAAGGTTAACGGTAGAACATTTTTCGGGGTTGGCTACAGGGAGGTGTAAATTTTTCAAAAGCTCAGATTATTTACATATCTGGCACACTCCCTCCCACTGCACTCCAAGCCCCTGCGACTATTCAGGGTTGACTGCACACATGATAGTAAAGCAATCCTTGCTCACGTGACGGACTACCGGAAAAAAGCCTCAAACTCATCCGAAGAATACGTGGTTGCACAATCAATCTAACAATGAGATTAACAATTCAAGCCTGGGAAAAAAATTCAATGTGATAATGAGTGACGAAACTAAATTGGACGTATTTGAGTCTGATGGTCAAAGCTATATGAGATGTGTAGACTGAGTGACCCACAAACAGCCAAAGCAAACATTGGGAAAAATCTCCGCTAACTAAAATGATCTCTATAATAACAGGTCTTGTCCGTTGCCCCAATAAAATCTGTCCACTTTTTCTGTCTATTTCTTTTCACAGCATTTTGTGTTGACCATGATTTATGAGAATTGGGAAACCGAAGAGATCAAAAGATAATTTACTTTTCACGTCATCTGTCAGGCAGTGATCTTTAAGAAATGAGTAATGAAAAAAAAAAAAAAGCAAATGCTGTCCGACGCAAATTAAGGAATCAATTTGGTATGAACTCATAATTCAACTGACACCACACTAAAAAATTTGAAAAAAAAAACATCCAGAGGGGACCGTGTTTTCGAAGAAAAAATAAGTCAAATGTTTTTTATAGACACAATGAGGATTAAAAAATATCCAGCCCTATAGCTCCATCAGCATTGTCTATATTAGTGATACATACCCATATACATACACAGCTATTATTCAGCCCTGCAGACCAATGTAGACACTGGAGAAACCACTGTTGACTGTTTGGATGGTCTCTAATTTGGTGGACTACTGGTGAAATTTTCTATCGTATGGGCTTATGAATTCAATTCAATTACTCATGGATAAATTCGAATCTTTATTAAAAAATCATAACCTTCCAAAGTATTTGTTCTTTCTTCATTCCTCTTATACCCTTGTCATTTCATAGAAATTGCAGAAAATCGGAAGGTTTCAAAAGTATTTGGCAGTGTAATTTCATTTTGTCATACTGATAAATCACAAATATAATCACAAAGGCTCCTTTATCCAGCTACATAAAGACTCAGACCCCTTTTACCTCTAGAAAGGAGTGAGACAAAGTGATACCAGCTCACCCAAACTCTTCAAAGCCTACTTGAAAATGATTTTCAGAAGACTACACCGGGATGATTAGAATAGATGTGCAACCTCAGATTTGCAAACGACATCACCCTTTCTGCAGAGAACTTGCACGACCTCAAACTAATGGTAGATAAACTAAACAAAGAGAGCAAGGAAATTGGCCGACGCATGAACTTCAGTGAAATGAAAATCATGTGCAACAACCACGCCGGAGATAAAAACATTGAGATAAAAAAACAAGGTACAGAACTGGAGAAAGTAGATCACTATATCTACATAGGACAACGAACCTCCACGAGACCCTCAAAAGAAGAAAAAATTATGCGGAGAATTACACTACAATGTCAAGCTTCAGGCAGAGCTAATTCAACCATCTAAAATAAGAAAATCTCACTAATCCTAAAAAGAAGGGTGTATAACCAATGCATCCTCCCAATGGTCACTATGAAGCTAAAACATGGAACCTAACAAAGAGACGGATCGGCAAATTGAGATCTATGCAATGTGCACATGAAAGAATAATGATGGGCCTCACATAGACAGACCACAAGACAGCACAGTACATCCAGGGAAAGACAAGAGTCAGGGTCATTATAGGATCGATTAAAAAGCTCAAATGGCTATGGCCTGGCTATGTTGCATAAATGGCAGACAACCAAATGACATCTCAACTCACGACGCGGATCCCTGAGATCACATTTGGAACCAAGGCCAGCAGAATATTATTTATATATATATATATATATATATATATATATATATATATATATATATTTATATATTTATATACATGCCCCTATATCAATTCTTCCCCTATCTCCCCCCCTCTCTCTCTTTATCTTTATCTCCCTCTCTCATATGCAGACATCGGAAATATCAGATCCGACTAAAAGGAAGGTAAATATTTTTTATTGCTTTGTTTAGGAAGGTAAAAGAGTCAGGGACAGGGTAGGACTTCTCAGAACTTCCACTATGGACATGACGATATTCATACACTCCAAGAAAAATCAAAATCACTGATTACAGAAAAAATGGTGAGATATACAGCACCTAATTACAAAATTCATCATCAAGAAAATGGATCTTTATCCAATGAAACCCATATCGATGATGCACTCATTTAATTGTTCATTTAACCTTCTAATTCTGTTACTTCATTCATTGACAATTCAATCAGGAATTGAGAAGACGCTCCTCTCATCATTGCATTTGAAAACGAAATGGACTTTGGATTATCAGAAAAAAATTGTCAAAGCTTCCAGTCCATCCGTCAGAAGGTTAAATCGGTAAAAACATAGAGTTTGATCAATATCATAAAAAATTCAAAAATGGACAAAATTCGATTCTTAGAACACTGATGTTTTCAAGTCTGCACCAGGAATATTTTTAAAAGCCATCTTTGTCTAGTTCAAACACCGCTGCTGAGTTTACAGTATTCATGTATTTTGACATTGTTTCCATTTTTCCTGTAATTCCCAATACATTAAAGTTTGGTAAATTTGTCTCCGACTTTGTAGAAGGCAATGGATTTATGATTCAAACTATACTGGTAGTGATCTAAATGAATTGATTTAATTTTACCACGACGACTGTTTCATTTTCTGGACAAAAATGGATGGCAGTTATCCATAAATTCCTTGGACTGCTAGTCTTTTTATTTTTTTGCTTTGTTCCCTCGTTTTGATATACCAAATGGTTCATCCACTCCCCTTTGTTGATTTCCTGTTCCCTTATTATATACATCATTCCTTATTCTATTCCTGTTTGAGTTGTTACCAGCTTATTATTACGTTATTTTGAACTCTCTTCGAGATGACTATATATATTGTTTGACGAGTAATGTGCATTCAATTTAGACAGCGTAAATAGAAATGAAAATTGAAGAGCCCTCGAAAGATTAGAACCTGTAACCATTTTACCGCAGCAATGCTCTTCCTATTAAGCTAAGGGGCTTGTTGGTAAGTCAAAAGTCCAAATGATACCATATATCCTAATTTTATCTTGTCGATTCAAGGTCTATGTCTACGCTAATATTTCTCAACGTGGTCAATTATTCTATCAAGAACGATAAAAACGATATCAAAAAGGAATAAACAAGAGAAAATCTATTCATATGGCAGTCAACTCAACATTTATTTTCTTAGTTTTGTCTAAATTATATTAGAGATGTTTAGGATAATAGTGTTATCCGTAGATTATTGCAGCAGGCTCTTTATTAAAAGTATTTTTATTCACTCTGCCTTGTGATAGTATTATTTTCACTTTGAAATCAGATCAAGACAGAGATCGCCTTTTAATTTTAGGGATGTATTTTGCCATACTCATCGGACTGACGTGTCTCTTATGACGTTTGCAATAACCCAGCTTGAACAATTTTAAACAAAAAAAAACGAAATCTCATTCTCATGTAATGATTGAAAACGATGACGGATTTTTGTTAAGTGTCCATAATTAATGCTTTCTGAAACATCATACTCCAGGAGTTTCATAAATCTAAACGGAACTTTTCAATATTGACATCTTATAGGGAAACATTATCTTTCAGTCGATGACTTACCATATTGTTCCGTTGGCTTGATATAGATTTGACCCAGACTTATTGGCGCTGGCCATACATGGGTTACTCTCAACAATAGCCAAAAAGATAAAGCCAAGTACGTTCTTCTGCAAATTGATTTAATTTCCTTCAATGAATCAATATCCTTCTTTTTATCCAGTCAGAAAAGTATTCATTCAAATTTATATATATTTTACGTTTCAATTAGTCGAAATGGGAGAAAATCTTCGTTTATTCAGTGACACTCATGCACAAGCAGATACACAGTACGAAAAATTCATTGTGAATTTATGCTGTTGATACTACATATGTACACATACATACCCATATGTATGCACATTCATTCTGGAATCAATATCTCTATCCGGCTCAACAATCATAAATGTCGTTAACTGTGATACATTAGTAAATACTGCAATAAGTAAAGTAGACACAATGATACTCGAATTCAAAATGAATCTCAAGACTCACAAGTACAGTGAATCATACGGAAGTTCTTAATGTAATATATTTTGAATGACAAGGAATTTTTCTTTAAGTGACATATTGGTGAATTAGAGAATGATTTGTATTGTTCTGCGGAAAATATTTCTATAGAAAAACATTTTTTCTCAGAATCATCTCAATCTTCAAACAAACGATTTTACTTCATAACTCTTAGGGAAATGCATACTTGTTCCTATGTGGTGCCAGTTTGGCAGCATTATCAAATATGGCAAGTATTTTAAATGTAAGTGGTTAAGAGATACTTGTTTTATAAATGTCCAGACGAATTGTATCATTTTAACACTAATTTCGTCGTATCTTAAGTAGGTTTTTCAATTATTCTTAAGATGTAAAATTAATCAAAAGCAAAAGAGGAGACTACTGAAGGGGAATAGTATAAAAGTGATTCATACATCTTCAAGCAATTAAATTTCTCATTTCAAATAGTTCCAATATGATGTGTTTCCCAGCTTTCAAATATATTCAATAATGAACTGAACTGTTTAGTGCCCGAAGTATTAAACGCCGTATTATGAAATAATAGATCATGTATCAAATCATGTGGTCGTCGGCTTTTGTATTAACTAAAATCCCGTATAAATCTTTCAGTTGACTTGATATGTACTTCATTTGTTTGATTATTGCTCACACACAAAATTATGATTCAACGTTGATATCGAAGGAAAAACTATGCATAATGTATATGTTATAAAGTACCAAAGTGTGAGTATGAATGTCAGTGTGTTGGCATACTAATAAGTTTAGAAGTACAAAACACCGAGGACTGACCAGGGTGTATGTGAAATCAGTTCCAATTTACAACTCAAATCTTTAAGTCAAATCTAGCAAAAAAAAAAAAATTTATTATATACAATTTTTATTTTGCATACATTTGTGCTCTCAGTAAAAAGATTCCACAAAGTGCAAAAACTATTACATCATAAGAAATCAAAAGATTATTCAAAAAATGAAGTCGGGTGAAAAAAAAAAAAAGAAAAAATTCCAAATCTATGATAAGTTGACGGGAATTTTACGTTTGAAATGATTTGTATCTGATTTTTTTTACTCACATGCTGTTGATTTATAGGACTCATATTTCCTGTAAACGAGTTTATCTTGTTGTATCAGATTCAAGAAAGAAGAAATGAAAAATGATTTGACACCTACAGATGTGTGTATATTAGAACTTATTAAACATTGAAAAAGTTCTTTTGAATATCGTACATTGTTATGCATTATAGTTAGAAAGCATATGAGTGGGTTAATTTAAACATCACGTATTCATCTCAAAAAGTTTTACTTTTGCTAAGATGGATTGGTATCCCTTTGAAAATCAGTTTGAAAAAGCAATTTGGATAGTTATATCTGAAGAAAAAAAAACATTTGACACTTTTCTACTGGAAAGAAGATGTGTTTGCATGGCTGACTCCTTATTTCATCATATTCTGGGATCTACTCTAAATCAACTGTTTCATGTTGAATATATCGAACATTTGAGGGGATAAACTAATCACGCATCATATATTGTACTATTTTATATTATGTCATATCATATCATATTATTTTCTGATTTATTCTTCCAATTCTTTGCATGACCCCTTTCAATGATAGTTATGCAACTGATATCAGTTGTGAGATATTTATTTTTACACGATTGGGGGGGGGTCAATCGAATCTTCTGAATATGCAGTCAAAAAATCACATGCATCCATACACAAGTGGTCAGACAAACACATATATCATAAATGCGTATGCATGAAAATGTTAATGTATATACGAAATTAAAATGATGTGAAAATCGAAATGTTGACCCTCCCATCTTTGGGGTGTCAACAGTGGTGAGATCCTTCTCCCTAGAAGAGGTAACAGATGATAGGAAATTATTTTCCTCTTCAAGACCGCCGACGCAGAAGGATAATTTCTCGAAATTTGGGAGTAGAATGTGAATGTAAAGTCCCTGAGTCTTTGATTGGTTGGAAGTGATTTGATTCACCCTTGAACAGTCAAGGGTTAGGGAACACTCCTTTTAACTAGTTTGAAAGCTTCTCTCTAGTCTTTTCATGATATATATATATATATATATATATATATATATATATATATATATATATATATATATATATTGACAGATTAGGAAAAATAATCATGTCATCAACAGACTGCAGTTTTGTCGTATTAAAACTTATCAGAGTGGCTCTAAACAATCTTGAATGCCCTTCCCGTACCGCACAATTTGATTGAAAACCTTGATTTCAGACCCAAGACAATACACACATGCACACACACACGCACACGCACACACATGCACACACACGTATATATATATGTGTGTGTGGGTGTGTGTGTGTGTGTGTGTGTGTGTGCATGCGTTTGTGTATGCGTGTGTATGCGTGCAGTGGAATGTGCGTATATGTCTGTTCATATGTCCATTTTTGATTGAGTATGAACAAAAATGTATTTGTTTCAGGAAGAAATGTTTCCAATCTCACCTGCATTCATACTCACACACACATTAACGCATACACATGCAATAATATGTCAATGTAGATTGGTGCGTGAGTTGGTTCCTGAGTTTTTTGATTAAGTGCAATACGGATGCATCTGTCATAATTCAATATCTCAAAGAACATCCGTGCTTACGTGACGCCCGGACGTCTAGACAGTACTTCAACCTGTACAGCGTTCCACTATCTGGTGAATGCAACTACTGTCCGACTCAAATAATGATAGATTTCTCCCTCTGACCTCACGGTGATATCATAATATATCACCAAATACAATATCCCTAATAGTATTTTATGCACGCATAGTTTCCGTTGTTACTTCTTTAAACGTGGTCAATATTTAGCTATTGACCAATGTACCAATGCACAGTCATTACCATTATGTTTACTCTATTGTTTACGTGGGCGTTCATATCTTTTTTATCTGGATTGAAAATTTCACAAAAGAAATATCCATTGGAGCTATGTGATGCTCGAACAAAGAAAATAAGCAAGTACAGCCCGTAAACAGAACAAAGTGAAGATGTTTTGGAACAAACACGTTCAAAAAGATTAGAGAATAACTGTGATCAGAAAAAGGAAATAACCAAATACGGGAGAATGCCAGATGATGAATTGTATTTTGGATATCAGTTTGTAGCACTATTGAATGATCTTTGAGTCATGATTTTCAACCCTTGTTTCATGCTCATAACTATTCAAGTAGTGATGGGCTTGAGGCTGTGAAAGACAACTGCTTGACATCACGACTCAAATATAATATTCGAATATTGTAACAAACGGAAAGTAAGATGACATGACGAGCTAGACAAATTTGAGAAGATAAAAGTATATCCAATCTCAGGGGAGGTCACTATGCAACAGCTGACGATAAAAAGGATTTTGTTAATGATAAAAATCTGTCTATTATAATAAAATGAGCTTTTAATTTCCGTTCATATGCGTGCTAGGTTAATTTATTCCAGGTAATAAAAGATGGGAGTATTAACCAGCAAGTGTTGATATAATACTATATCTGTCATGTTCACGAAAAAAAAAAAATTATATATATATATATATATATGTTTATATATATATATATATATATATATATATATATATATATATATATATATATATATATATATATATATATATATATATATATATATGTATATATATATATATATATATATAGAGAGAGAGAGAGAGAGAGAGAGTGAGAGAGATAGAGCTAGGGAGAGAGAGAAAGAAAAAGATATATAGATAGGTTAGTATCAGCTTTTCATTTTATCATAAATAAGTCTATATAAAAGAAGAGAGAAAGAAAAATAGAAATAAAATCAAGCATATTCTTGTGCATTTTCGCATGTCTATTTCAGGTGTGCATACATTTTTATTACATACTCTTTCATTTTAATTCTCATGGTCCATTATATTTGTTTTCCGTTTGATTATTTGCAGTCACATCAAGTACGAAGAAAGGGACGTTCGTACCCATCTAAACAAAATATAGTCGTTTGTTCCACGGAGGAGGGTTTCACTTAATTTTATAAACTCCCTGGAAAATTGGATTTCAACGATGCTAGAAAATAGTTTTTTTATTTTTTCTCTCAGACATTGATGATCCCTTTTCAAATGCTGGACGATGCCATTTGAGCAGAGTATTTTCACTTAGTTTCATGCATACAGACACACACGCAATCACATACATGAACACAACACAAGATAGAAGCATACATAATCATTTTCAGTTGTTGCATCCCACCCATCCATTTTCCCTTTCCCTTCTCTCTCTACATTTTTTTGGAGATAAAGAGGGAAAAAGAGAAGGAGAAAGAGAGAGAAAGAGAGAGAGAGAGGGGGGGGGATAAATTGTGTTGAGATGTTACCTAATCGTACACCATTCGTATATCACTGCTACGTTTGTTCTGCATTACAAAGGAGGTGAATCAGGTTCCAATCGTGGTAACTTGAATGCATCTCATGCCATTTCTAATAATTCAGACTGTTTCGATGCCGTTCCAGACGGTTGGACACTGTCTATACTGTTCTTGTACATGGATGGCCTTTTTTTCATAGCACAATAATATGATATCTGTTTTGGTAAAAAAAAGGAGGTCATAGGGACAGTGGTGCTAGTTGTTTTGCTGAGTTAAGAGGTGATAGCACCACTGTCTTCCGTGTATGTATTCCGCCTGATTCGTCAGCACAGACACGAATTAGGGTACATATTATTTTGTGTCTTATTTAGATATGCAAATTTGGATATAGAACACTGCCGAATTAATATCCTTGCAGATTAAACATGCAGAAATAACTGGAGTTATAACTTACTATTCTGAAAATTCAGATGTTACCCAGTAAAATCTTCAAATTAACTGTTTGGACTCAGAGTTGAATCCGGTTCTCTGATATATTTTGTTAATTAGTCACTGCTTTTATCAACATGCTATTTTTGACTCGATAATATAAGTTCAATGATGCTGGAATGAATTGATAGTGTAATGGCATTCCTGTGATATCAGCAAAGAATTTCAGTATGGACGACTGGCTGGAGAGTAAGCTGAGTCTCAATCACGTGCATTGGTTCTAGAGGCTTTTGTTGGCTGGTTTGGTCATGTGATATTTTAGCCATAGTTAAGGACGTGCATGTGCTTTGAATCACATAATTGAAGTTCATATTCCTGATGACCAGGATTTGTAAACGATGAATCCGATTTATATTGTTGGATCTGCATAATGCTTTCAAGCAGATGATCAGTGAGATACTCGACTAATTCAAGAAATCTAGCTAACTGTAATCCGTTCGAATTAAGAAAGAAGATCCTTTATTATTGACAGGACAAATAAATAATCAAAAGGGGTTAATGTCATTTAACTTAAACGTCGATCCAGAAATAATTGACGCTGCGAGAATTATTTTCGCATTCACTGACAGGGACGCCTCTACTTGCAATCGTTCAGCATGTACTTTTTTGCTCATTAAGGATATCGACCAAATGATAACAATGGCAAAGGCGCCTGTTCGTGCATTCTTATAACAAGTACTCGTTGCAAACACAATAGCAATTCGTACGATATCTATTTGAGTGTTTATAGAAGACAAAAATTAATTTCCAAAAGAAAGATCTAAATTTGTTAGCATGTGGGGTTCAAATACAAAATTGTCCTGCATATGGGAGTGATTATTAAAATGTTGAAAGATTTGTATATTCCGATGGACACACAATTTTTTGCACTTGAATTGAAGAGTCAACATTCTTCTTTGAACTAAAACTCCCCGATAATCCACAACTGTTTGTTATTCTAGATGTTTTTGTCGGGATGGATTATGATTTTTACTTGGATTGTCAATTATTCCAAACTTTCTGTAATAACATTTCAGGGAGGTTCAAGAATTCGGATAAGGATATCAACATATACCTTGACACAGCCACCCCTCCACCCCTCCACCCCCACTATATATATATATATATATATATATATATATATATATATATATATATATATATATATATATGGGTTTTAAATCATTTATTGGGATAATGATTATATAAAATCTCTTAGATCAGGTCACAAAATGTTTACCCATCATTATTATTTTTAGACTTCAATTCCATGTCTGATAGAGGAAATTTTTCCCAATTTTTTTCCATATTTTTCATTCGTGGTTACTTTTTGAGGCAATGAATATGGTATTTTCTTTTTATCAAGGAACATTGTTTTAGAATTATCTAATTACTTGGTTAAATTCAACACACAAAAACATCGTCTTGTGATCTATTTAGGGTAAAAATGAGAGAACTTTGACATTTTCAAAGCAAAAAGAACTGCAATAAAATAAAACTTCTGCATTGCAAAGGGCTTTTGGTATCTTTATAGACCATACGTGGCATCCTGTACTTTTTGCTCCTCTGCTCCATTACAGGCATATTTAAGGAGAGTCTGTGTGCCATGGAGTGATAATAACATTGTCTTATTTTCCATCAAATCAGCATACATTGATGGGAAACGGAAGAACTCTTTTCAGTGTGTTGTTTACGAAATAAAACACCATTGCAACGATATTTTTTTGATTTATATATAAATATGTGTGCGTGTATATATATATATATATATATGTATATATATATATATACACACACACACACACATATATATATATATATATATATATATATATATATATATATATATATATATATATATATATATATATATATATATATATGATAGAAGTAGCCACATTTGAGACATAATATTTTCAAAAATGTCGATGTCATTCAGCAGGAAATTTGAATCTGCTGCAAGGACAATTTTTGAGATCTGGTTTTCCGATTCTCTATTAGGTCATCACTGCCTTTGTTAACAGTTGAGCTAGTTTTGACATGACCGTAGCAGTTTGATGATGCGGAAATTTAATAATGTAAGGTCATCACAATCTGTTTGAAAGCAAGCACAGGTTTAATTACGTACTCTGGTAACATTTGTCGCCATTTGTTACTTAACAAAAATATCCACATGAGGTATTTGGCTTAGATAGGGACATGCCTGTACTTTGAACTCTATTATTGAAGCTGACATCGATGATAATTGGGATTTGTAAACAATAAAACAAATTATATTGTTACATTTGCGTGACAATTGGAAACTTATGATTAGTCTAAGATAAGTCCAATCGGAAAATTCTTGTTAATTCAATTGATCAGTTCAAACGATAAAATTTTTAGTCATTCGGAAGATTTCCTATTATTGACGAAGGAAAAAAAAAATAGAAAACGATTACCAGCATTCAACTGAGATTGTGCTCATTTGGGAATAATTGATAAAATATGACAAATCGTATCCAATGACAGTTGAAGTTGGAGATAGTTGATGTCGTCGTTATGGTAATTTTTTGATGACGGTTGTCAAATACATCTGTGCGTGTATTTTTTAGCGTGTACTTGTTGCTATCAATTGATTGAAATGAAAAACATGCCTTTGCATATATTTCCCATGTTGTCTGCGTATTTGTTTTGAGGGTACAGCTTTAATTAAAAGTTTTTAAAAGTTAGAAAACACGTATTTTACCAGTTTTCACACTTGGGGGTCTGATCTGAGATTGCTGTGTATGAAAAAAGGAATCAATGGACGAATGTTAAAGGTTGAATAATTAAAGAACCCACCATCCTTTGCATTGATTGAGGGATGAATTTGGACCTAATCTGTCATATTCTTCCAGAAAATAAAATCCCATCAATAATCAAGCACTGTTCTTTCATCTGGAGGATTTGATTATGCCGTAACAAGGATGAATGCTGATTCTTTCGCAGATTTCCAATAATCCCAACCCAATGCTTCTTTAGGACCGTTCTGACCACTTTAATAATGAAGGGTTCCTCGGGGAATATCTGCAAGGGAAGGGGAAAAGTGCCTGAAAGCAGAACACGGACGATTTCCGTCATCAGAACGAGCAGAGAGATAAAAAAAAGAAAGAGAAATTATATCACATTTCATTCTAAAAAAATGAACACTATCATCATGAATAAAGCAAACTATACACCAAGTACACATGAAAATGGATCCATCTATCTATATATATCTATCTATCTGGCTCGCTATTTGTATTTCAAAGACAATCGACGGCATCAATTTAAGGAACATTAAAAATAAGTTCCTCCAGTTTCAGCAGATTTGGCTGACTATATATTCACGTATCATTAGTACAAGCAGCTTCAATGGAGCTAAACGGCCGATGATTGAAAAAATTACTCCATATTATCTTTTGGAATTGATCCCGTCTTTCATTCTTATTCTCTCTGTCATTCCTTGTCTGCCTCTCTCTCTCTCTCTCTGTCTGTCTGTCTCCCTCTGTCCCTCTATCTATCTAGCTATATATATATATATATATATATATATATATATATATATATATAGAGAGAGAGAGAGAGAGAGAGAGAGAGAGAGAGAGTGGTTGGTCCTAGCTCGTTATGCCCTAAAAGCACATGGTCAAAGACTGATGGGACCATCACTCCTTGCTGATTTCGCTTTTAGTCCCAGAACTTACTGCTATCAACTCTCTCTCTCTCTCTCTCTCTCCCTCTCTGTCTGTCTGTGTGTCTGTCTGTCTGTCTCTCTTCTTAGATCGGTGTCATTCTTCGGCTGATCTGAGCTCAAACATTTCTCACCGTGACCTATTTCTGTATTAACTCAGCTCTTTTATATCACCGGTTTCTAGGCATCACACGTACATACAGCTACACGCCTCCTCACCGAATGTCCAAATACTTATGCACTTCTCATTCCATTGAATGAAAAAGCAATGCTGTTTACTATCCAATAATCACGACGATCTCTCAGGATTCTCTTCACTCCAGGGAAAATACTTGGATGAAACACCGCATTATCTATCTTTCAAGGTCTGTCCATCAGATAATAGCCCCCGAATCACATATTCAACTAGGTAGATTTGCATGCAAACTGAATCCGGCCTCCATAATCATCATCATCATCATCATCATCATCATTATTATTATTATTATTATAATTATTATTATTATTATTATTATTATTATTATTATTATTATTTGGAATCTCACTCCAGTTGCCTGGTGGTAACTGCTGGAGTTTGAGTGACAGCAAGTCTCCTCCCCTCCTCTCCTAGTACTCATAGGTCGCAGTAATTCTGCAATTTACAGTTTAACACCGGTTGCTCAGTGGTTATCGCTGAAGGCTGAGTGACAATAAGTCTCCTCAGGTCTTCAGCTAACGTCTCCTCTCTCTTTCGCATATCATGACAGAGCTACAATTCGTTGCAGTACTTATATCTCTAGCACCATCCTCAGTATCTGTGCAGTTCCCAGTAGTGCTGTGGTCTGTACAGTCTCTATCCTTCCCCTAATCCTGATCTCCTCCAGTGTCACCATCAGAGTTTTGGGGACAGTTCCTAGTGCGCCCACTATGACCGGTACTACCCTGGTTTTCATGTTCCACATTTTCCTTAACTCTCTCGCTAAGTCCTTGTATTTTTCCCTTTTTTCATCCTCCTTCTTTTTTACTCTATGGTCTGTAGGCACAGCAACGTCTACTTTTTTGCAGGCCTTCCTTTTTTTGTCTACTATTACTAAGTCCGGTCTTCTTGCCTCGATGAGGAGGTCAGTTTGGATGTCAAAGTCCCACAGTAGTTTGTGGTTGTCATTCTCCAAAACTGCCTCTGGCTTGTGCTGATACCACTTTTCCACATGGCTGAATCCCATTTGTTTGCTTAGTTCCCAGTGTATCATCGTTGCTACTCTATCATGTCTATGCTTATACTCCTCCTGGGCGAGTTGACTACATTCACTAGTTATGTGGTTTACTGTCTCATCTTTTTCACGGCACATGCGGCATTTGCTGTTTGTCTGTGTTCTTTCGGTTTTTGTTTTTATGTAGTTTGTCCTTATGCTTTTGTTTTGGCCTGCCATGATGAGTGATTCCGTTTCTCTCTAAAAAATCATCGAATACACCTCGTGTCATTTATTTCGAGTGAAAGTTAACGGTGAAGATTACTTTTGTAAAAACTTTAACGTATGCAAAAAATGAAACAAAGTTAATATGAAAACATGGGGAAATATAACAAAACAAAGGGAGCTTAGACGTTAGGATTGGGGTCAGGGTAAGTGCTGCATATTGAATTGCTCTAAGACCAGTCAATCCTGGTAGTAATAAAGGAAGGTTTGGAGGGAAATTGTGACTGTGTACATGACTGTGGTGTTGGGGACTGCTTGGACTCTGAATAAAATGCGATCGATTGAAGGAGAATTGCTCTCACTCAATCCCCAACGAAAACTACCAGGCATCTTGTGTTAACGAACAAATGCGTAAAATATGATAAATCATGATACAGGTATGGGTTGCTGCACAGTGTTAACTGCCACGTCACCAATGTCTCCTGGCAGCACATTGTCTTGATGGTCATCAATTGAAATTGAGATCAATTTATGTAATTTATGATCAATTCATTATTTATTCCTACAAAAAATAGGAATTGGTCTACTCAGAACTCTGTATGCGACAGGGACTTGATTCTCTTTAAATTTATAAATTACAAGCAGAAAGGCATACTGGTGCCACGAATCCAAATCTTCCTTGATAACATTTGTGCACAATCATCTCACAAGTGAAAGAGATTTGAAGGTTTGTCTCGTTTTTAATCTTTTTCTCTAAATCACTAATGATTACAATATTTTGGAACTTGGTCCTGTTTCTGAAACTGTTCTTCAGTGATTGCTAGTTGAAGAGCGTTTCATTAATACACTAAAGTTTTTGATAATGGCAAAAAAGAAATTTTATCGGATGATATTGTCCTTGTGAAATATTCTATTGCTTGCACCTCTGACGTATTTACTGCGTCTGGTTCAATTCTTGTTTTTGCTTTGATGACGATTAATCAGAATCTAATGACGTTATAAAAAGGATGGCGGGGCGTATCTCATCAATTTGATCTATTCTGTCTGCACATCTGCGTATTTGAAAAAAATGTTACAGTGAGCAAAGGAAAACTGTAAGTGAATGTTTGTAACAGGAAAATAAATGCAAACCTCATTAGTCTATGCTTGTGTGTGGTATGTATTGATAACATTTAATGAACATATATTTATAGCAATGGATGCATTAATTGACACAATGTACGTTAACAAAATTATATCAAAGAATGTTAGATTATTCAGTTTACCGAGCTAAAAGAATCAGAATTTTTATCCCTTCTCAGATATAATCTCATTGAGCAATTAAAGGACTGTTTTGTTCAACTTATTTTTTGCCATTTTCCAAGAGATTTCAATATTATCTCCTTCCAGAACTGTTGCTATCTCCCAAGGCAAAATCTATGCTTTTACGTGCGATTTGTAATTGTTCAGCAATAGGCTTTTCGCCATTGGAAGAATTCCAAAAAGGACCAAAGTACATGATATGCCAAATGTCAAATATTCGATGGATCGGGTGTATGAATCAAGACTTTCCCAGTTAAGATTTAACAAATGTTGCTTGGTCACAAGAGAAACACGGTCGAACTTAACCCAGATGAGATAATACGCCTTCCCCCTGAACTAATTTTTGACGGAATATTCCTGTCACTTGGGCCTACTATTGAACGAAACGAGAGCTGCACTCGCTTGAAAAATGATGGATGCTCGCAAAAAGGTTTCATGCACAATATTGTACTCTTTAGCTGCTCATACAGTTGTGTTATGTAACACTATCATTCCTATAACTTATAGATACAGCCATCTCCTCTATATGCAACATTAACGCTTTTTACTCGGCAGAAATGGAGCTATCGGCGATTCAACCATCTCCAGGCTACTTCCAAATGACCTGAACAGTGGGCATACCATGAACCGCCTGGTTTAGGAAATGCCCTCTTAATCTTCTATCATAACAAATCTAACTTCTCTTTAGAATCCGGTCCATCAAATTGAATTTTCAACGCTAGCTAACCTGCTTCTCTGCCTCTGACACCGACATGTGTAGATGCATGAGGATCGATTATTGCAAACAATAGATGTGAGATATTTAGATTCATTTGAAAAGATACAGATTGGAATGAATATACATATATCAGAATAATCATGAACATATATATATATATATATATATATATATATATATATATATATATATATATATATATATATATATATATACATATATATATATATATATATATATATATATATATCAGCATTGACACTGGTTTCACAGAATGCACTGAACATCATGTGCGAATTTCAAACGGAGAGAATTGATTGAAAGCTCTCAATCTACATTTCAATCTCAGCCCTTTCAAAAACTCATATTTTTGAGATATCAAGACATGCACGGTCTGAACACACACACACACACACACACACACACACACACACACACTCTCTCTCACACACACACATATGTATATATATATATATATATATATATATATTTATATATATGTATATATATATATATATATATATATATATATATATATATATATATATATATATATATAGTCAACGCAAGAACATAAAATGAAGAGGAAAGAAAATCTTTCTCATGTATGATATGAATACTGTGGATGATTGCATACCATGGTGCACTTGTTAGATATGAGTTTTTGTTCAACCTTTTAAAAATATTTTCTTTCAAATGTTGTGCGTTTTTACTTTTTTTTTTGAAAGGGGGCATATCGAATATAAAGTAAGAAGGTACTTCTGCTCCACAGTTGAATACCACTCCGTACCTCCACTAATATTGATCCGTAGAGTCAATACCTCTTATATAATAGTGATTTATTTCAGAAGTAATGGGATGATCGTAAAAGTTGGAAGACGGATTATGTGATTTGAAAATCCAAATGGTTCTTTCAAAACATTGGTACAATTACTCTGACCAAATACATTCAGTAGTTTTGATATCGAACTCCCATCGGATTAGTTCTTTTACTGTTATCGGGTTAATGTTTACACGGCCTAACCCCGATAAAGACTTTATGAAATCCTGATGAAATATCATTTGAAGGCCTGTGTATTCATATTATTCAAGTTTTTTAAATGGTAAAAGAGAACCAAAGCATCGTACTCTAATTGATCAGTGAACTGTTCAGTAATGATGTAGCTAAACCGACAGTGCATACTTGGATAGCCAGATAATGTGTGCCTGAGTGCGAATGGGGTCATATGCACTTTGTCTGAGTAATTAACGTACTGTTCAAAAAATAATTTTGCAAAGTATAATTCAGGAGTGAAATGAGAAATTGATGTATATGTTTTGAATGAAAAGATTTTTTTTTCTTGAATATCACTTTCCTGATTGATTCTCTATCAACAAAATTCCTTTGAATCCTTCTGAGGGAAAGGTGACATTTTTTTACATTTCATATCGTTCGTTGAACTATGGGTCTCAGAGGAGGGTAGGGGAGACATAAGTTGCAAGCCTCACGTTCAAAAATCAATGTTCAGATTTTATTCTCCTTTGAAAAATCATAGAAGCAAGTTGACCACAAAAATATAAGAAAGATCAAGGAGGTTGTTTACTTCAGTAGATATTCCAGGTAATATAAAGTCAGTAAGATTCAAAAGCAGACAGGTAATCTTCTCCCACCTGCCTCTGTTTTCTTACTTTTTCAAATTTTTTTTTTCTTTTACTGTCTGGTAAGTGTTCGTCTGACTTAGAAGCAATTAAATCGTATTTCTCTGTTGTTGACAACAATCATTTCCTCCTAATTCTCTCGTACACTGTACATAAAAATATATCCCTCCACTTGCACAACTTGCGTGTACGTGATTCTTTAATTTGATAATTTAATCCGTGACCATACCATTTCTTAGGATATTTTCAAGTATATTCAAGGTAACAAGAAACAGTTTGATTTTATATCAAATTCTTTATCAAAAAAATACCCATGTTGACGGACAAATAGAGTAGATATAGTCAGTGCATAGCAGAAAAGTGATAGCAGATATATATGCCTATGCATTTCTAGCGAAGGTTTTCTTCAATGGTAAGAGCAATGCTACGTCAAAACAGCTACCTCATCGTAGTAAAGGATTGAAATCGAACTGAAGAGCTAAAAACATGGATTTTCATTATTAATAGAGAAAATAAATCTCAATTCTGAAAAGAAGAAAAAATTAAACGACAAATCAACCTAGAAAAGCTTGCTCAACATTAAAGAATTGGAAAAAAAAACTTTGCTTTGCACAAAATGGTCGATGAAAATGGTCGAAGCATTCTCTTTGTATAAATGCAAAACGTTGATTTGGAGTATTCTTTCAAAATTTAGCATCACTTACTCGACAAGCTGTCTGATTTTGGTTTAATAGCATTGAGAAAGTACAAATGATGCACGGTTTTATGTATTTGCACAATATCATAACTTTGAAGTCATGAAGTCTGCTGATAACAACAAAACGTACATGAATACTTGGGTCCCGTGATAATTTGGATAACAGTTTCAAGCATAAAAAAATGTATGTATGTATGTCTGTATGTATGTATGTTTGTATGTATACATGTATGATTCTGTCCATATTGACGATTGAAAATATACGTAATTCGATAGTAATTTAGCACTCAAAGATTAGACTTATGTTAATTAGAACTAAACACATATTGGTCAAAGCAAACACCTTTCCAACCATTGCTTTATAATAGACTGTCAGAAATCAGATCCATATCCTTAAAAAATGCTCTTAGCTATCGATATATCGGTATGATTGTCTGAGATTCTTTTACAATTACAAAAAACAGCGATAATTATTACCCTGATTCTAATATTTCAATTCATTTTCAAGATTGTTCCTGCATGTTCATTCATTGCATCGATATTGAGCAAAAACACGTCCCAAACTTATTCTGAATTTACACTTCCTTTCCATATGCATTCTGCAATGAGAAAACAGTTCAAGTACTGATCAATAGATGATTTGAAAAGAAAACCCTCAATGCTTTGACTGTGCCTCGAACATATACAGCACAAACAATATAACTCAAAGCAAAACGAATCGTTGCCTGAATACGTCGGCTCTAGACGATCTCCTGCAGCGATCAACTGTTGTGCCTATCCAGCTATCAATCAATTTTCTTCAAATTATATATATATATATATATATATATATATATATATATGTATATATATATATATATATATATATATATATATATATATATATATATATATATATATATATATATAAAGATATTGTAATTGTTAAATGAGGCACATAATACGGAAGAGAAGAAAAAAAGAAATGAAAGACAATGCAGAACTAAAGAAAGTAGAATATAAATATCAGTGAAATTTTAAAAGAAGAAATGAATTAGATAACAATCCTGGAATGAGGCGTTTTTTGAAGAATTGTTCTGCACCAAGAAAAAGAAGTCCGGTTAGTTCCAAAATAAAAGATCAATGTCTAATCACCAATGGAGCTGAAACATGGATCTCAGGGAGATATAGACCCATATTACATGAACAGGATCTATATAACATGAAAAAGAAAGGATAGGAATTGGTTTTATATGCCAGGATCACAAAACTTTATGTAAGAATAGCGGGAAACGTGAGTGAAAAAAAAATATCATAAATTCGACTAAAAAACTTTAATGACAATAAGCAGACTGTGCTGCTAGGATTCAAGATTACATTGCAACTCCTAATATGGACTCCAAGAGATCGATTGCAAAATATGATGGCTTGTCAAATTAAACAAGTTGAAGATATCTTTATTTCTGTGACAACTGCGATGGACAGAAAATTGACGACGCTCTATGTCCAAGGTCAGATGCTATTTAGCTGCCGTTGGTGCGATCGATGAGGATGTCAACATTTGCTCAAATTCTACCAACATCAGTGTTATTGTCGAATTACATATCTATTCACACATCTCATGGAAGTGTTTACATTTTCCGAGCAGATGATATTTCGGGGTTGTATCATAGATTATTTCCTTAGCACTCAAAATATTCAGTTTGTTTTAGCAAAATCATTATAGAGAAGCAGTGAGTGGTTGAATAGTTGCAATATGAAAGCCCTGAAACTTGCTGATGCACGTTGATGATTCCTGTGCTAGTGACACTAAAATAAAAACACAATTATGGATTCAAATGGCCCTCCTTCTTTGTTGTGTCGCGATGTAAGTTGCAACCACTCAACTCAGGTGATTATTTAATCACCTGAGGTAATCGGTACAGCAGCTCACATAATCACAAAGTAAACATACACAGACACACACACACACACACACACACACACACACACACACACACACACACACACACACACACAGGTTATATCTATCAATTTATATATGTACTTATCCATCCTTTTCTATGTGTTGAACATGATTTTGGTGATTTTAATTGTATAAACCAAAGTATTTGATACGCCGGAGAACTGGAATCAAACATCTTGCAGCACAGCCTTTTAAAGTTAGAAACGATTATAGTTATTGAGAATCAAAGTTAATATTTCAATTTTTTTTTGTATCATATAAAGAGATTTAAATAACCATATCAGAAAAAAATAAATATTTTTCGTTTCTACTATTTTCTGTTTATAAATATGTCATTCAATATAGAATATAAATGTTCAAAGCAATGCTGACGTCCATAGTAGCGTAATAATAAGATTGTCAGTTGCAAAGACCTATTTCGTCGCAAAATGTTTTTCTCCATCCAGTAACTACATTATTTCGCCAAATAAGCTATGTCGTTGTTTCTCATCAAACAGTAGCAAGCTTATGATCACTACAATGCCATCATACGAACAGAAAATTTAAGAATAGTAAAAAATTAGATAAATTCTGATGAAAGTGTCGAATCGAATGGGCCGTTTGAAAAAGATAATTGTCTGAAAATGTAGCGGAGATTTGTTAGCACTAATAGTCCAACATTAGAAGCTGTTCTTTTAAAAGGATCGTTCAAAAAGTAAATCTTTGGATTCCATTCCTTTTTTTCAATGCTTATTTGCAATAACGCTCATAATGTTTTATTTTGGGACCTTGAATAGCCGCTGTTTTAGGTCGCTACGTAGTAATACAATATCAATCCCTCTCTATCTCTCCCTCTTTATCTCTTTCACTCTCTCTTTCTCTGTGCATATCTTTTTATCTTCCCATCTATGTTTTTCTTTAAATATATCCTCTCGTCAAAGTTATTAATCTATCTTTATCTATTAATCATTCCTTTTTTTCAATGTAGATCTTTCTAAAATCGATATATTTTTGTCTATCTGTCCTTGTATCTTTCCTGACTGCTTATTTGAATATTCATTTATCTTTCCTATCCATCCATCAGTCAATTCGTCCATCCGTCGATCTATTTATCTCTCTATCTTTGTAAATGTTGACTCTATCTCTTTATGTTTCCCTTCAGAAAAAACAATGTTGAAGAGTAGCCATCATGAGTTATTTCCTATGGTTTTCTCACAATTAAGTGGTCACCTAACAAGGATGGAGACAACATGAGAGAAAAAGCTAACAATTCGATGGATGTTTGACTGTAAACGAAATAGGTGAGGACTTCAACAAACATATGAAAACAAGGTATATATATATATATATATATATATATATATATATATATATATATATATATATATATATATATATATATATATATATATATATATATATATATATATATATTTGAATCTATGTGTGAAAAGCATTGGACAGCTGTAATCCTGACTCAGTGTCAAACTTTCAACTTGATGTATGTGTTAAGTACTAATATATCCTCGTGGATTGTAATCATTATTCATATCTTTGATTTGTTGGATAAGAGGGCACTGATATACCCGAATGTTTATCTACTCAATAGACCTTTGTCTGTGCATAGTTAATGATGGACAAAACTCGAAAAACATACCTTACAACAATAGTAACGGAAAGTCTAAGAATATAGGACAAGACACTATAAGAAGTTGTCGAGTACATCTATCTAACGTAGGTAGTTCACAAAAGCAAAATAAAATAGCAGTTAAAGAATAGCTAGAAATTATTCTATCTGCTGAGAGGGTGAACCATACAATCAATGCATAATACGAATAATGACTTCCTGATACTTATGTTGAAAATCAGCACAACGAAATGAAAATCAGGTTAGGTAGGTACAGACCACCATGAGAAGAGCAATGCTTGTAATAAAACTTATGGATATTGCAATTAATTCAGATTAAAGAGAGAACTTGATAGAAGAATATTATTCACAATTGAGTAGATTAACTGGATGCTAAGCAAGAAGATAGCATTGCCAAGATGCCATCTGATTGGATCCCATTGAACCATAAGCACCGAAGATAAAGATCAGGCACATGATAGGAAGAAAGACATGGCAATTATCAACACATGTAAGCTCATTATGGAGAGGGGGGTTCAGAGAGCCTTTGCCAAACATGATATCTTAACTAGCTGCTGATGAAATTGATATTCATGAATTTGTTTTGTTTTTTGTTATCCTTCCATATCCCGCATTGCATCTATTTTGTTATGTATCGTACTTTTTTTTCTACGAGAGATATTTACAACATGGGAATTGAATAACATGAATAAGAGCTTTGATATCCGCCGTCGTAACCCAAGGTCACAGCTTGAATTCCCTTCTCACCGCATTTTCCACAGTCCCCAATAGGGCATCGCTACATCTATCCCCAGCATAGAATCCCTGCTCAGTAATTTAATCCAGGAAGACCATTCTAGGCAAATATCCTAGCAAGGACGTCCCCAGCCCTACGAGTTCACCTCATATCTTTCATGTGAGTTGATAACCTTGGTCCCGGGTCATCTTTATTGTCCTTGGCGATTGCATATGAGGTAAACCAATCCCAGGTCGGACGTGAAACAGTTTTTTTTTGTTTGCTCCGTAATCAGCATTTTGCTAGCTTATAAGTTTCACTAGAAAGAGGATTGAGGATGTTTTTGCCAAGGGTTCTGTAGAAAAATGAATTAAGATGTGGTTGATAAGCATGGTTGAACATCAGATTAACATATTAGCAGGATTCTCCTTGTGTAACTTGGGTGAATTTATGGTGAAGGTTGGTTAAATACGACTCTGCCATATATAGAGGGCTCTGACATTGGCTTGTGAGGAATATATAGTTTGACTGGCTGGTGATAGCAGTAAAAAAACAATGATATACTGCTATTGAATCAGTTCGTCCAGGGATGTGAGATTTTCATATCAGTTATTAAACGTAAAGTAATTGGCTTTGCCATAAGAGAATAGATACATTATCTTAGTAATGGACATCAATTCAATTTGATACTTACAAAACTAAATGGTGTCTTCAAGATATTATAAAAAAAATTTTGATAAACATTACAGTTTTTCGCATGGAGAGGACACAGTAGATCTCATTTGAATGGCAAAATCAGAATTGTCGATACAAAAAAAAATATTGAGGTGTTCATCAAATAACCACATGTGCCACATGCTCAAGTCAAAGGAAAAATCACACCATATCTAAAATATTTGTTATCAATTGATGGTATATACAATTTTACCGCCCCAACATATCAGCACAGCTACCAGTTTCTACTGATGTATCTTTGAGGTGTTTTATCGTATTCAACTTTCAAATTATCCCCAAATAGATCTGCAATCAAACATGCCGGCGGTCTTCACCCTTGACCTTGACTATCACCTAACATGTATTTTGTACCAAAATATCAGCAACAATGAAACATTTTGAACCGGGATTGCTCTGGAAGATGGATTCATATCTTTTTGAAGGGTAATGGAGCATAATGATCACAGAAGACCACTGCTAAATTCCAAAATGATTTTGAGGATTACATTTTATTTGATCTAAACAGTTACGTCAACTCTGCATTTTTCGAAGGGTTTTCACTTCCAACCCCCCAAACAGATAGTACCCTCAAGAGTTGCAATTTTTTTCTGTTATTACACGATGATAATTTTTTTTATTTGCGGACTTAATGGTTTGCAACCATTAAAATAGTTAAATTTTGTCATAGAAACCAACAAAATGAATGCACAGATTCAACCATATTCCATTGAAAAGCATTGTTTCACGTCACCAACCTAGGAATCATTAATGATTCTGGCCAGCTTAAAATTCATTCAAATATGCCATTCAATAAATAAATGTGAAACATAATCTAAAACCAGTATTTAGCTGTCAACATAATTTTCTCTGCCGATATTGGTAACATTCCAGAATAGCAAAGAATATACGATTCGTTTAGGTTGAAATATTTCGATCTTTTGAAAATTAGATCTCTTAAAATAGTCCTTTTGACTAACAGTAGATGATCCTTTGCTTTCATTTAAATCTTGACATTATTTGCAGAAGTTGTTTGAGTGGGTGTTGAGCTGGTGTTGTGATGCATTCAATCCGACTTTTTTTATCACCCGGAATCAACTATATTCCAGAACATTTTGGCAGAGAACAATACTGGAGATCAGGGTGGCTATAGGACAATAGTTGTTTTGTGCTTATAGATGTTGCTCATAGATCAAGAAACTCAGCTCAAACACATTTCTTGCCAAGATTTTCCACTGTTGAACTTGGGGAAAAATGCATCATGTGCCGTACATGCACGCCCACTCAGAAATATTTAGTGCAAAAACTATTCAACGTATCTCGATTCAGTTTTTCTGTGCAAAAGGTTAAAGTCAATGCTAGATTTGATGCCAGACATTACTACGCAAAAAACGTCAATATGACTCGTTTGGTTCCTCTATCGATTCGCTTTGTATAATGCAACAGCAAACAAAAATATTCAATGCAGTTGAAAAATAGATAGATATTTCCACATTCACCACATGTTGCACCTTAAGAGATCACCAGTGATGCTTACTTTGGTAATAGGATGTATTGTGTCTTTTAAATGATGGCAGGGCGTCAAAAAAGTGTATTATTTCCCGCCTATGCTCATAGTGTTTGAAATAATTAGGATTCTGTCTCACAAAATTTGCAAAAATATCAAATGCTGATTTCCAAGGCAGACACGAACCTTTTATCAATGTATGGGCCTCTACTCGACAATATCAAACTTATGGAATATTTTAGTATAGATTTATTTAAAGCTTTTTTTCCATGTATATGTACTAAACTCTGTTTGTAAAAAGAAAATTAAAAAATCCAGGTGTATAGTTAGAATTGAACCTACGTCTACTGGTAAAACAAAAATGTCTTCATCATATAGTTATGACATTTATACACAAACAAGTGTATGCTAGAGTGTGTGAGTTAGAAATTTAGAGATATGAGCGTGAATCTCCCAGGAAGTCACGTTGAAATTCCACTACAACGACGTCTGATGTTGCTTAGCGATTTGTTTAATGGCCAACTACGAGAAAAAGAACGAGCATCAGCAAAACAATTGAACAAGACCCAACAACAAAGGGGGACTGGAGAGAGAATACAAATTGCCATAGTAGAATGGCAAAAGAACAAAACTATGTAACGACGGTCTGTCAAGTTGACTGATCGACAATACGCACAGAGAATTGCAATGAGAATGGACTTTTTTTGCATAGTTTTTCATTTTCTTATAATTCTTGTTCTTTTTTTGCTTGGATTTAGTATGCTTTCCTGACGGATGCAATTTATTTTCTACGGAGGAAAATTCAATGAGGGTCAAGTTTTGAGTGAAGCACAAGTCAGATTTAAGCAGTGGCGTACTGAACAGCTCTGAGCTGAATGACTGCTCATGGGAATTAGATACAGTTAGCAAACTCATCTTCTGCCAGGTTTAGCAGAGAAACATGTTCAAATAAGCAAAAGTTCAATTCATAACATCTAGTCATTATGAACAGTTGCTTTTTCCCAGTTTTAAAGTTGGTCTGATTTGTTAGCTTTTCATGTATTTATGGATGTATCATGAATACAATCTGCATCGATGGAGCAAGAATACTGATATTATCATATACATTTACCCTTCATTTTTTTTTCTATTCCTCAAATTATCTTCCATATTTCAATTGGATGGTGGCTGGGTGTCAATTAGCAATGTGAGCTTTATGCAAGATTAGTTCTCTACTTTGTGGCCTGCAGCTTCAGGACTTTACTTTGAAATTATTATACCTTTTTTTGATAATCACTGCGTAACAAAAGCAAGAAAATACCTTTTTTTGTTATCGTACCTTTTCCCAAGTTCCCTAATGATCACCTCTAACACGACTTAGAGGCAAAAATACTCCGTCAAATGATAGTTTTACTCGATAGATTAACCAAACCTGCAAAAAATAGTGTAGCAACCTCAAAAGTGGAGAGGAATTCATCTTATCTGAATAAAAAGAATATGAGGTGCAAACTAGAGGAAATATTCCAGTTATTATCAGTAATAAACATAATTTTTGGGAAATTCATCATTTATTAAAATCCCTGAATCAATTCAATTTCAAACTAAAATCTTTCCATCATTCTATATCAATCTATCCATCACACAAGTTGCTAAATTTTGTATATGCTATTGAAACATCACCCAATTCTAATTTCTTATCACAGCAATAAAATGTTAGATGATTCTGGCATCATTCTATAACCCCATCCCAAAACACAATTAGCGTTTCTGGCAATCACTAGCAGGGTCTGAGCAATGGATGAAATCATTGTTGGAAAAAAAAAAACTTCACTTCATCTATTTTCCGGGTCTCATTAAATACTGGAAATCAATAAGATTTATGTAGGAACTGATGTACTGTATGTGGTCATTTTCCCTGATCGGATATGGTTTGAGTCTTGACAAGGCTCTATTGAGGGATATACAATCAATCCATGCACGTATTCCAAAACGTCATTCAGTGTAATACGAAGAACATATTACGCACACACGCACACACACACAGACACACACAGACACACACACACACACATACATACATATATATATATATATATATATATATATATATATATATATATATATATACGTATACACACACACATATATATATATATATATATATATATATATATATATATATATATATATATATATGAGACTGAAGCATCAGGCGCATGTAATACCTTAATTCGACTTGAACTTAAAAAGAACAACTCATAGTTTCCATCGTCGTGTACTTATGAACTATTGTTTGACATATTTTCTCTAATGCTAAATACAAATAGATTATTGTCTAATACTTTTTTAAATGTGAATATTTGTAATGGGGCAAACACTTATGGATGGAACCATGATTATGTCTGCGTATTCCACATTCTGTTGGAAATTGTAATTCACGATGAATTCTATCAGGTCATTTGTTTGCTCTCTGGCGTAACACCTACTTTCTTTTTATATCCTTTAACAATTAGGTAATTTGCATAGATTTAGAATAAAAGTGTACCCTCTAAAGGGATTCAAACTGGGTACCTGCACTTTCTAGTGTGGCCTTTGACACTGCTGGATTAACTGTTTGAAATATGTCCGTTCTTAGATCTAACAGATTGTGCCGTTTCGGCAGAAACAAGAGCAGAGATTTACAAACCGGTTTCGAATATATGTGTTATTTTTTGCTTATTTTAATTGATGTGTTTTTCATATCTGGTCGATATATGCAACTGAAAAGATATGACAGTGTCGGTAGGTCACCTGGAATGACAGATGAACAGAGTTATCTATCGACTCGAACTCCTTAAATATATGGACGCAATGTTTAATGACATCCATCAAGCTACCTTTTTCTCATTAGTACAAATTATGTCTTTGATTTGCAAGTCTGATCGTGAAAAAAAGGCACGTATTCACCGCAACAGGTTCGAACTACACAAAAGACCAAGGCATCATTTGGTTGATATCAAAGACTCTGACTTGCGTGATTGCATTGTTATATCTGCCAGTTTCTCACAGTTCTTTTCTCATCTTTCTACATGTTTACATTATGTCAAATCATGCTCTTTCTTCCCTGTTGCTGTCATTCTTATAGAAATAATGTTGATTCAATAATTCTGTCGAACACCGGCATGTTTTTTTGGATATTGATGATAAGATCACAGGATGACTGATTTCCCATTGCGTTGTACGGTTCACAGGAATGGGGTTCATGATAGATTGACGTTGTTGATGACTGCAAGGGAAATAAGGGAAAGATTACGGGAATGATTAAGTTGTCTTTGTAACTTGATTGAAGATGATAAGAAAGCGTAAAAAGAGATCATCATTTTCCTTGCAGCTTGGAAGCAAAAGGAGGAACGAAATCACATGTGCAGAAACGTACAAACACTTTCAAACACTTTCACATACACACACACACACACACACACACACACACACACACACACACACACACACACACACACACACAGATACACGTACAGAAGCTCATACACATGGATGTGTTATCATGGTTACTCCATAAATAGAGTATATATATATATATATATATATATATATATATATATATATATATATATATATATATATATATATATATATATATATATATATATATATATATATATATATATATATATATATATATGGATTGCTTCGCGACATGTACATTTATACAGCTGCTTATAGTTATTAGCTCAAGTCACTAGTGAATAGTTTTGCGACATAAGCCAGTTAGGGATATAGCATAATATGAGTCTGTTGATAATAACCAGATCACTTGGAGCTTATTATATGAATATACATATTCACTCAACCTTGTTGAGTTCGACACAGAGCCATAGGGGCGTGACACTTATTTAAGATTTAACACACTGCCCTAGCAGATAGTCTTGCGAGATTATTTCTCTGATTATCAATATGTGCCAGGTGTTTTCAAATATATCGTTGAATGTGACAAATATTTGAATGTATTTTAAACAAATTTCACACAAATAGTACTCAGCATTTCCAAATGTTAGTGATGTTCATATTTTCTAAGAATTAACTCTTATATGTTAGAGGAGGTTTGGCGAAAATTGCTTTCATCAAAGCAAGAAATACACCTGAATGCTTGTAAAAGGTAAAAGTATAGTCAATGTGCAAGAGTATACATGGCCAATATCATTCTTCAAGAGTTAACCGTTTGAGAATTAACAAGCACTAACTGCACCAGCACAAATATCAATCGATATACGCTTTGGGAGGGACATTATCTTTGCATTTAAAATACTTGGCAGATGTTCAGTCATTTATACGATAATTGTTGAGAGGTTTTCATTTCTCTAGGGTATTGGGATTGGTTTTATTCTCAAGTAAATGACAACTAGACGGCCGTTGGTAGGAAACATCATATAAAAATGTAATCTATTCATTTTAAATGTGTATTAGATAACATAAGTTTTGTCATAAGTTTGCAGTCAAAAAACAAAAAAAACAAAAACAAGACAAACTCAATCACTTAAATCAAGCGTATTGAAAGAACATTTTCTGTGTTTGGTTAGAATATTGTTAACATATATGTCAAATGTCATGTCTGCTGTGTTTTTGTCGGGTATGATCATTCACTATTGCAGTCTTTAACTGTCGTAATTCTTTTCCTTTTATTTCCGATTGGGTAATATGTCGAGGATATTGTTTATGCAATTGTTTTTTGGTGACTATGGAAGTACGGAATACGATTTTATCGGAAAGCAATGAACATTAAGACAAAATCCCATTTCCTGAAATTTTGACCCAGTGACAAAAGTGAAAGTTGAGTAGTGGGAATATTTAGAAAAATGCAGTTGACAAAAGAAAGAAAATTAAGGAAGGAAAAAAAAGATCAAGTGAAAAAAAGGAAAGAAAGAAAAAAAATATGGAAATAGAGATAAAGAAATGGCACTTTCGTGGTTCCGTAGTTATTCTATGACAATGTCGAATAAATTTCATCAATTTCACCATCATATTTAATATTACATGAAGATTGAAAAATACATATCTTCCTCAGTCTCTTTCTCTCTCTCTCTCTCTCTCTATCTATCTATCTATCTCTTTCTCTCTCTCTCTCTCAATCTCTCTCTCTATATATATATATATGTATTTATAGCATAGCTAGTTGCATACTGTATGATAATAGCAGCACCATTCCAACCTAATCATATAATCTGCTTCATTGCATGTATGTCACCCTTGGCCGAAGGGAAAGAACAAAAGACATAAGATTCACTTTGGAATTAAAAAATCGAGTATTCATTCTTTTCTCTTGAAGATTGATCAAAATTTACCAAGCGGGCATAAAATACACGGACTCAGTTTAGTCTTCCATTTGCTATTCCTTCCGTGACCGACGTTTCGTCCGAAAATTTTTAAGAGGGTATCAATTTTCATTATCACAATCTTCCATGCCAAATTGACTTAAATCCTCCTATTCTTTTTTTTTTTTTTTTTTATTTAGTTAAATGTCAAGCTACCTTTCCCTCTTTTTTCTTCGCGTTTGTTCTGTTTATCAGCCGCTTAAGGCACTATTTATCCTTTTTCCCTCCATCATTATGATCTTGATAGACTGACCCTCTCTTAATCAACCTTTTTCTGCCCATCTTTTCAAAAGTATTTCTATGTACGTGACTCTGACTTGCTATTTATCTGCGGGGGGCATGTGACCATGCATGTTAAATAAGCTATTTGAGATTTTTCTACCATTTTTTGTGTTTTCAAAAGTTTAGTCTTTCACGCAGCATGCATATATATACGTAGTTGATGTATCTTTTGCGACTAATTATCACTCAGATATAACCCTGCAGAAAGTATCTTTGACAAAGTTTTTAGGCCCAATGTGATGGAACCATTTCTTAATATTATCAGTGAAGATCGGTCAACTGATCATTATTTGTGCAATCACACTATTGTGAGTCATTTCCAAATCTTAGTAAAATGCAAAACTGATTAAAACGTAAACGTATGGAAACACAAACCGATTTTCCGTTTGAATGTTTTTTCGAATCCTGCTTGGATAGTGAAAGTTGTCATGTCAGACTCACTCACAGAAAGTCCGTTTTTATTTCCAGTATGAACGAAAAAAGTGTGCCAAAATTCTTAATTACGATATTTTTTTCTGTCCATTCAGGAGCTCATGATAGAGATATCCTCTCAGTGGACTTGCATCCTGACAACAAAAAATCCTGAAAAAAAAACAAACAAAAATTGAAATGTCGCATTCTAAACCTGATGGTGACCATGAAAGAAATTATGAAAAGTTAAAGTGTCTTGAAACTTACCGGATCTGAGACTTGCAAGGCATGTATCAATGCCACTTATGGATGTGATTTACGACTGTGACTTTTGTAATGTCACTGAATGCAGACGCAACAATTGCGTTGACGTCCAATTGATATGGAGTGAAAACTAATTACAGTTTTTATCATGAGATCCTTTCAACACGACAACGGTTACAACTGACAAAGACCCACGTATCTAAGGCTTTCATGGCCAGACCGATAGAATGTGTTAGACTTGTCATTACTGCTGTATCTTGATCAATGCTCTACGTGACTAAAATTAAAGTATAAGTCCCACTCGTTTGGCTGCTGATAAAACTTCTACACTCTATCCCGTTAATGATAAAGACTCACGTGTCTGAGACAGCTATCATGTCTTCAATTTTCAAAAGCACACTCTGTGGAGCAAAGGTTTCGCTTGATATATCAAAAGCGATTATTGGGAACATGATTAAAGGGTATCCTCTGTCACCAGGGCTATTTATCATAAATTGGTTGGTGGAGATTCCCAAACACTTGTTTCTCTAACAATTATAGATTTTTTATAAAGCTTCGTGTTAGAACAACGACCAAAACGTCCAATACATTTACTGGGCCTCAGATGAAACAAGAAGGTTTGAAAGGTTTCATTTGTATCAGAAGGGCGTTAGTGCAAACAAAAGAGCACCATCAGTGTTTTAAGTATTGTTTTCTTCTGTAAAACAGTAGATTTGGAAATAGACACACGTGCATCTATGTTTGCATGGGTGTATGTTTGTTTCAATTGTTTATTAATTATGAAAAGATAATTATTTTGAACACAATCGATATTTACACACACACACACACACACACACACACACACATATATATATATACATATATATATATATATATATATATATATATATATATATATATATATGTACAAAGATAGATTGAGAGATAGAGAGATAGATGGATGCAGAGAGAGAGAGACAGACAGACTGACAGACGGAAAGAGAAAGGGATAGAAAATGGATGAATAAATGTGATTTTCTTTTGGAATATAATCCTTTAGTGCTGACCTCTGATGATTTGCTGTGAACTACTGCTTACGTCAATTCACTTGAATTGCACTTACGTTTGAAGAGCGGGAACTAACGGCTATTAATATCATAGCTAAGTATAATTGGAACATCTACATCTAAAACCATTGAATTTTTCTTATTTCAGAATTGAAATATATTCTGAGGTAACAAAGGTTCAATGGATTTGAAGTGCAACTATTATTTGTTCTAACAATGATACCGCTCAACAGAATCCTGATGAACTGAAAAGGGTACCATTTCTCTAAAACAGAAGGAAAGGTCAACCACCTAATGTACATGGATGATATAAAATTGTTCGCAAAAACAGGGGAGAGCTTGAGACTCTGTTCAACGAAGTAAAGGGATACAGTGAGGACATCGGAATGGAGTTTGGAATACTTGAGAACGTTTTTCTAATATTTTGTTCCAGTGAGTTGTGTCTGCTTTTTAATAATGGAACGATAGAATTAAAAAAAAATCTCTTGGTTTTCCTACCTACTACTTATTACAAATAATTTGATCAGCAGACGCAGTATTTCAATGAATGTGAGAACCATTGATCAGGAACCACGAGCTCAAAAGAGAGACAGTCGACCAGCAGTCGAAAAAGAAACTATCCATTAGACATAGGGGGGGGGCAGAGTTTGGGGGGAGATAATCACCTAAAACATAGAAATGTAGGAACAGGACCTGACGAACACATGACAATTCTCATACCAGACATTTATAGCTTCATAACAAAGAAAAAAAAACCTTGACTCTAAATTCAATTTTTATTTGGTATTGGATGAGACTAGGTACAATAACCGCTTAAATATGTTAAGTGATGGCCGTTTTTTTCTTTTTTGGATTCCTCATCCGTAAACAAAACTTCTAAGCAAAAATCATGTATCCATCTTGGACGCATAATCTTTTTCATTCACTATTAACTCAATTCTAACAAGTAAACTATATCCATGAGACAAAGCACATCTTGGAAAAATGATCTCCTGAATATAGTTCATTCACCGTATAAAAGGCACACAATATATATATATATATATATATATATATGTATATATGTATGTGTGTGTGTAAATATGTATATATGTATATATATATGTGTGTGTGTGTATATATATATATACATATGTGTGTGTGTATATATATATATATATATATATATGTATATATATATAAACATGTGAATGTATATGTATATATATATATATATATATATATATATATATATATATATATGTGTGTGTGTGTGTGTGTGTGTGTATGTGTGTATGCAAATGTTAAAACCGGTTAAAGCATGAAAGTGAGTTCACAAGAGTTTGAAAACGTTGGAAATTTTCGGGCATTTGATTTCAGACATCCCAAAGCGCCTTCCTTGAATCCTGTGTCTGTTTGAACTATTGTCTCCTGCTCAGCTCTGTTCTTGGTCTCTATAATTAGGTTGAAAATCTACCGACATTGCTCCAATGCTGCAACAAAATATTGAGTTCTATGTATATTTTTTGAAAAGTACAAGAAATAACTGAATCCGTTGCAAACCTCCTGCGTTTTGTGTTTATCTCTGCTGGAGATTCCATCCGATTATACATCAGATACCTTTAATATCGCGTCTGCCTCCTGTGTATACGCACATGCGCATAAATGTACACACTTTTGCTCACACACACGCATACACATCCTGATGGTCGAAAGTAATTAAACAGAGGAAGAAAACATATTATATGTTCGGAAAAGGTACTTATGTGTAGGTGCAAAATTCACGTATAAGACTCAATTGCTTTTCTTTCAGTGGTGAGCAGAGGGTTTCACAATATCATATTTAGTAGCTTTAGCATCTTCTTTTTGCTAATAGACCGCAAATATGATCTGAAATAAGTTTTCAATGCTTTCAGCAACTGCTCTATGAACCTACAAGGCTTCAAAGTAATAGCTAAGAACAAGCCATTATTTATCATGACAGTTTCCTGTCCATATAAGAACAATCCTCATAAAAATGCAATATTTTCTGAAGGATAGATATCTGTTCACAAAGACACTAGCTAGCTGTCTTCAGCAAAACGATGGATTAAATATGTGACTTGGTAAAACTTCTTCTTTTGCTTTATCTTGCACGAACAAACAAAATCAAAATTGAGATATGCGTGTTTGTCTGCCACTTTATAAAATGCAATCCTGACAAATTCCATATAACTATTCAATAAACTCAGGGGGATAAAAGGGTTATAGAATAAAAGAGTTGGGGGAAAATATATTTTAAAGTGTTTCTAAGGCAAGTGTTTTATCTACTGTGTAACTCTTAAATTATTGTTAGATCTGACTTTCTGTCAAGAGATATATTTTCTCATTTTATACATTCATACATAATTAATTATTGGTCTTCAGGGAAGGGGGGCTACCCCTCCAAAATGATGGGGCATTACCGAATGTCTACTCTCTCCCCTTCATTTGAGGAGTCAAAACAGATAGTAATTTTTTTCCTGTCTGGGGGATCTGGAGTAGAGTTACCTTTTTTTTTTTTTTTTCCAAGTGGTTCAAAATGATGGAGACTTTCTTCCTCTGTTAAAAGTCAACTATGAATGAAAAATTCCTCATTACATGTTTGGGAGTTACGGTATTTCATGGCTGATATGTCTTAACCAGCCTAGCCTACACACACACACACACACACACACACACACACACACACACACACACATATATATATATATATATATATACACATATGTAATCAGAAAAAATCAGAAGAAGAAATCAGGAATCAAACCTGCCAACAATGAGGTATTTCAGCACTAGCATTAGCTGCTTTCTTGCTCAGTGGTGAGAGCATCACTTCGGTGAAGCGGTTACACTATCGGTGTCAAGTTTGTTTCTTGCAACAGCCTAATTTCCTTTGATTGTTTGTTCTGTTCGAACACACGCACACACACAACACACACACATATATATATATATATGTATATATATATATATATATATATATATATATATATATATATATATATATATATATATATATATATATATATATATATATATATATATATATACATATATATAGTTTTTTTCTGGAAACTGATGAGATGTGTTCATGTAAGGTTATTATTGGCATCAATCTTATATAATCCTTGACGAAAAACATGTCTTTGTGTGAAAGTTCAAATCATCTGTGCATAGGGAGTGGAAATGCAAATGATTTCCTATGTGTATAGTTTGTTGCCGTGGATATGTAGCTGAGGGAAGAAGGTTCCAACATTTGTATATACGTGGTTTGTTCAAGCAAGTAGAAGAGTTCAAGTAGCGTATTTTTGTTTAAATAACTTGCATCATCTTGTAAATGCTATCTTATTCCCATATGATGTTTAGCATCGAGAGAAAATATATAAATTCAAAGAATACAGCTACGCAGTACTTCAGATGAGTAAGACAAGGTGATACCCGTTCACTCAAACTGTTCACAGTCTGACCCGAAATGATCTTCTAAAACCTGGTCTGAGGGAAAAGAGGAATCAAAATAAGTTATAAATATTTGAGCAACATCAGATTCGTAGACAACATCATCCTTTTCGCAGAGTACCTATGCAACGTCCAAATACTACCAGATGAACTAAACAAAGAAAGCAAAATAGTTGGTCTAAACATGACTTTCAGTAAAACGAAAGTCATTCGCAACAACCCCATTGAGTAAATGATATAACTGTTAAAATAAAGGATTAAATCAGGGGAAAAGAGACTGCTACATTTACCATGGACAACAGATCCAACAAAGGAATAAAAGGAGAAGAAATCAGAGATTCATGCCAGGATGGCAAGCTTTTAGCAGAGCAAGCTCAACTTTCAAAGCAAGACATTCAAAGTAATTTTAAAAAAGAAGAGTATACAATTAATACATCCTTCCTATAGTCATTTATGGCGCTGAAGCATTCAACTAGAGACAGCTCTGTAAATCAAGAAGCATGCACCTTGTGCATAAGAGAATCATTCTGACCCCCCCCCCGTTATATGGAGTGATGATGAGACAGAAAAATATATGAGGAAGAAAACGAGTGTCCGAAATAACACAGAATCTATTTAAAAAACTCAAAAGGCAATGGGCTAGTATTTTTGCAAGATGATAGGCGTCCGATAGACTTCACAACTCGCATGAGATCACATGCAAAACTGAGGCCGACAAAATACAAGATAGAATGATTAAGTAGACCAATTCAGAAAAATACTTGCCCTGCAATGCTCATGGATGAGACGTATGGTAAATTCTGGGAGAGGTCTATGTCCAAAAACGGACATTAAAAGGCTAGAGGCTGCGCTTGCTGCTGCTGCTGAGATGATGATGATGATGATGATGATGATGATGATGATGATGATTGTAATTCCTTCATGGTGACTGATGATGGTCGATGGATCAAAAACTATCAACTTCCATGTCAAATTTCGAATATATATATATATATATATATATATATATATATATATATATATATATATATATATATATATATATATATATATATATTGAGAGAGACAGAGAAAGCGAGTTATTTTATTTCTGTTTCATTCTTGTAGTGTTTCTATCTGGTATTAAATATTCCTATTTTCTGTCTGTCACTTAAATCAATGATCACTATTAGCCCAAAATATATGCTAGATTCCTATTGTATATGAAATACTGCAAAGTAGTTTTATATTACTTGTTTTTCAAACTAAAAACTTGGATAAATGATTAGGCAAGCTGTATGTTATTTGAGTATGGCTGTTCAAATAACATTCCAAATAATATTGTAATCTCAATTCCACAATTAGTATGCAATTATCAGTTTTACATACTTCCTTCAAAAGTATTCCTGCTATAATTGATAAGAAATCTGTCTCCCTGATTCAACTGATCCCCTGTTTTCTTTTTTTTCTTACAATATGTAACCCAGTTTATGCTCTTTAAACATTTGAAAGATGATTGTTTTTCTTAACCAATTTTCCAGTACTATTTCCTTGGGCTAAATCCAACCACTTCTATTCTTTCGTAGATTCTAATATCATCTCACAGAGAGATTCCATATAGCGTGAAAAACATGGAAAACTCATAGTATTGAAAAAAAAGCAAAATAATAAAATATCAAATGAATGATTGAAATAAAGATTGAGCACAAAAAAGCACTGAAAATGAACCAGAAAAGTTTAGTCGATAAAAATTGCTACTTTTACTCTATATTCGCATCAGACTTATTTCTAGAGATTTAACCCAAGTATATATCTCTCGCAACGATCTCTGTTGATTTTGACCCAAATCCAAGGTTGTTTACCGATCTATAATAACTCCTGATTCGCATTAATTTAAAAAACCAGCGTTTCATTTTTTGTATAGAATGAGAAATAATGTAAAAAAATTATCCAATTCGCTTGTACGGATACCATACAGGAATTTTGACCTGATGTCCACACATACACTGAATATCTACCAAAAATATGCAAACCGGCTGATTTCAATTCAAAGAAATGTATACAATCTATTTTGAATCGCTTCTGTTATGAAAAGCTTTTTTGTTATAGATTTCTATGGGTTTGTCTCAGTTCAGCCCTCTAAGCCTTTTCAGTATTTTTGATGATCTTGAACAGGTAAAATTGGTGATGTTGTCAGGTGTAGCTTCGGTATTTTTCATCTTTCAATCGACTTTAAATTGATCAAAATAAAGGAAATTTATATTTTCAGTGTCATTGAATCTTACCTTCGAGAATGGTTCAAAAGAGAAAAAAAGCACTGAAATATCCTGTTTACTGCTGAACTCGTCCTCCTTTGAGAAGTGTTGCTTATCTAGCCTTTCAGAAAGAATCATTGACATCGCTGGTATTATCTCATCTTCTACACTTGAAGTTTAATATTGAAAAGTGTCTTCTGGATGTTTCCCATTTGTCAATTTATTGTAACAGCCGATCCGTCACTTTTAATGATTGAAACATGAATACATTTCAATCTTCGAAAAATTGCATTTTTTTCACCGTAAATGCAAGCAAAAGCAAACATTCGATTAAAATGACTGCAATGTTCATACATCTTTCAACTTGTCTGCTCGGCAGAATCGAAAAACAATCCCTGATTACTTTTTAATGGCCACTCAAAGCCACAGACACACCTTTCATTAAATATTAACAAACAGCATCGCTTGTTTAATACAGTTTGCCTCGATTAACTTTGTCAATCGTAGACGACAAAGGGAGACTACAGGTTATTGTTTTGGTTACTATACCGTGAGAGATCACGAAACCAATTATTGAAAATCTTTGCGAAGTGGAAAACATGAAAATGTGTAATTATCTGGGAGTAAAAAAGGATTGGCAAATAAATCATGCAATGTTTCCCCATGTGTGCTCCTGGGAGCGTGAATAAGCATCTGCTCGTGTAGGCCTCAACTAACGACCAATCAACTTACAATTACAGGTTCCTCAAGTATGTCTGTAGACTATCCCGCCACTTGATATTACCAAAACAGAGGTGATTAATCACTCATTCGAAAAAGCACATGATTGATGTCTTCTGTCAACAGTCTTTTGGGGTGTTGCGAAAAACTTGATAAGGGGTATACTCTTAGGTTGGAATTGAGTATGAAATTCTTCTTTCAGCTAAATATCCAAACGTCACTTCCTCCTCTGACCCAAATAAAACTCCTGGAGGCACATGGTCCAAAGCTCATTAGCTCTAGCAACCCTAGCAGAGTGTACTTCTAGACCCAGCCTTTGCAGGAGGCCATTTTCCCTCTTTCTTTCCCCTCTAGTTCGATGCTCATTGGCAGCGGGACCCCTAGATGGTCATAGCTCTATGCAAAGTCTTTGCAGTCAGTAACTCTCTTTTTGTCTCTTTACTTCTCCCTCATATCGTTATCATTTTGCCGACCCACTGGCCGATTCCATCTTAATCATTCTTTCTCCGTGACCTATCTCTGTATTAACTTTGCCCATTTCACTCCACTGATATTGAGCCTCACACGTACGCAGAGACTTGCATCCACACATCCGGGTTTCCACAATGTGCTACAAACAAGTATCACCTCTCACTCACGTGAACGTAATGCCAACGTCTTTTTACTATCAAATAGTGACGATGTTCTTTCTTAAATTTATTTATTTCAGGAATGACGCACGAATAAAACTCCATGTTATCTGTCATTCACGGTCTGTTTGCCGAGAATCAATTACTGTCAGAGAATAGCCCCCATGTTAACTCATTTACTTGGCAGTAAGGCTCGCACACTGAACCCAGTTTCCACGTAATATCTTGGAGCTATCTAAACATACCGAATCCAGGCTCTTCCGACAAAGTCCACTTCGACACAACATCAGTACTATAAACTGAAGAAAGCTCCCAACTTTTGCCGTCTCTTCATCTATGTTTTCTCCCAACATTACGTCTCACGATCGATCGCATTTATGTTATCCTTACATATCCTTCAATACTCATCTTTATTCTTTATTTAAACGTACGTCTATAGTCTGGCCAAAGTATTTGTATGTTTTCATTCCGCTATTTAAATCTGTGTCCAACTTCATACTTGTAATGCATTCCGTTCTCTTTGTTCAGCATCCTTCAGTCCACAGAAACAGGGCTGGCGCGCTACACAAATCAAACCATCAGTACAGCATCTCTTCTTCCCACTTCAATATCATCACGCTCTCTCTATTTCATCGACCGCCTCTAAAAGCATTCACGCTCTTAATTCAACACAAGTTGTTACACGCCAAAAGGAGTGAATGTTTAATTTCGAGCTATCTGGCTCAATAGATGTAGGCAGTATGAGTGATTAATTTACACATTGCTAGCCAGCTTGACCAACTTAAAAACAGAATTGAGCGTCGAGTTCCATTCAAAATGTGCCCTCTTTCGAAGAGATAATATATGAAATATAAAATCACAGAGAGGAATTCAATCAGCTCATTCAGGATAAACGTGAGAAAACAAGGCGATTGAGATAAACCATTTTTTTCATAAGTTCAAGCAATAGAAAATGAAACATTATGCTCAGCAGACATAATGATTGCTGTTTATAACAATGTGATGAAATATTCATAGGTGCGTCTGGAAAAAACTTGGAAGAAAACCTCACTTAAGTGAACAAATCATAATTCAAAAGAGTTTTCCACCATGTTGTCGTTTTATAATGATTTGTCAATTTTTGCCAGGAAATAAAATGGTTTCAAACTGTACGAAACATGTTGTAATTTGGCTGCAATTTCATGTATATCCATCGGACCCCTCGAGAGTTATGTTTCGAAACATTCAAAATCAAAGCAATGATATAGGGACAACCATAGATTTGAGTAATGTTTAGTTACAGTGGTGGATGGAAGTTTTTTTTTGCTAAACACATAACAAGAGAGGAGTCAGTAGGAACATTGAAAAAATAGGAGATATATCATGAAATTAGAGACAGGGACACCAATGATCATTTTGTTGAACTTCAGTCGTGGTAAAAGATCAGATATGACCTTGTTTTTACACTATATCATGAATGATGAGAACAATCTAAACATAATTCACAATATTCTCTTCATTGTTGCATTTCCACTACGTCTTAAAGTACAGTTTCTTTAGCTTGATTTAAAATATTCGGTAGCCAGCTCCATCAACGACTGGAATGAACTCATGTTTTTGATATCAACCAAAATGTATATTACGATAACACCGGTACTGATTTGATCTGAATGAATAAATCTTTTCATTTTAATTTATATATATATATATATATATATATATATATATATATATATATATATATATATATATATATATATATTTATATATTTATATATATATTTATATATATTCCAGAAACCATCATTACTTTGATAAAAGTTTAGGGAGAATTTGATTCGATCTCACTCGTCCTTCTTTTTTCGTCTTATCTTTGATATTTCTTTTCATTTCATTGTCATTTTCCCATCTAATTTTTCCCCTCATTTATCCATATTTCTTTCTATCCTTCTTTTCTTTCATTTTCCATCTTCCTGTTGATCTTTCCTTTTCCTTCTTTCATGTTCTCTCTGATTTTTTCCCTCCTTTCCATTATCTTTCCTCTTTATCTTTTTTCATTCTTTTCCTCCTCTTTTATCTTTTAACCTTCATTTTCATTATTCGTCTGATGTTTCTTCCCCATCATTGTCCTACAAGGTGTCTGTCTGGTCGTCTAGCTTAGCTGGTACATTCAGCCAGAGGGTTGAAATTCGGGATATATACTCGTCATCATTTCAACAAAAAGTTTTTGAAATCTACCCCAAAGAACTTTTCAGTTGAGGTTTTATGTTCAAATCTATTCTATATTGATCCTTTGGCTTTTCTCTTGCAGCGTGCATGGTTGTTTTTGACTGATTTAGTCCTCTTGATCGTCACCCTCAAATAAAATGCAAAAGAAGTATCTTATTTACTAATTCCCCCTGTCCAAATTAACTAATTAAATACATCTCTATCAACTGACAATTGTTTTATCATTTTTGATCCCCGTCTTGCCGATGGTCCTCTCAGACGCATCAAAGACTTGTGTCCAGGGTGTTGAGCTGGACTCTGTTTAGATCATATCAATTTGATAATTACTCGACACCATCCAGTAAACATTGACAACTAAGAACGAAAGAAGTTATCCAAAATTAAAGAATTTATTTCTTTACCGAAAGAAGTTAGGATTTCTGTATATTTGCACATCCAGGTATTCAGTAGGATTGTTGATGCATTTACCCATTTGTCGTGTCATATGGCAACAACATGGATGTAAAGCGTAGACGTAAAGGAAGCAGAAACGAAACATTGGAAAATATTAATAAAAGTATGCAGAATATTCTGACGATGGGTATTGAAAAAAGAAAAAATTGCAAAATGTTCTCTATTAAAAAAAAATTTGCAATCTCCAGAATGAATGAAAGAAATTTTACAATAACCAATGGCTGAAGATTGGGACAATATTAGGTTTAGGTTTATCTACAATATAATTATTAGAGAAAATGAGGAATAAGGAGGAATTCTTTTTTTTTGTTTCATATGTGCCAACGTTACAAGCATATGTAGACAGATTAAAAGGTGCAAAGCATCTTAATGAGGCAGGTTGATGATGCTTATAGTGATTGTCATGGCGATAATGATAGTGATCATTATAATCATTATGGCCATGATCATCATGGTAAATATATCAATTAAACTATTGATAAATTGAGATATACATAGATGTTACTAATGATATTTCTTATGATTATATCTTGATTTTGTGAATAATCTTACTACATGATTGTTTATATTCTCTTTGAATTGAAAAGATCTAATCTAAGTAATGCAATACATCATTTTTCGATCTATCGATTCATCACTTTAATTAAGCTCATCTAACGATTACTGAAACCATCTGTGCAGTTATATTGATAAAATCAGGAGATAAGGCTTGAAAGGTGCTTTGAAATCATATGATCAATTTATAGGTTTGGGTGAAGTTCTGATCAGAAAATCAATTGAATATATCCTTCCCAATTATTTGAGCCACTCAAATCTTTATTGCTAGAAACCATCGATGAAATTTGTGACCAAGTTTTTCAATATAGGTCTCTAATTTCAAAGTTAAACTGATTGGCTCCATATGTATTCATTACGCTCACAAGCTGTGCCTATGGTTCTCAAATGCCAATAATTTTGATAATCAGTCTTTACTCCATCGAGAGAACTCCTTTCTCCAAATTCGTTTTTTTCCGAGAGGGTTAATCTTCAATGTAATAGCCTGTTGAATTGATTGATTTTTAAAAACTTTTTCCAGCAGTTGAAAAAAATCATACTTCCAATTTCCCGGTTATTGCTGCCCCGAAAACAAAAGAGAGTCTTCTTTTATATTCCAAAGGTATCTAGTCAAATAAATTGACAGTATACTTTACAACAACAGGTCTTAGAATGTTCTTTGCATTTTTTCTCTTTTTGTTGGCATTCTCGATTCACCATCATCATTCTTTTGGTTGTGACATCACCTCACGTTCTTTCCCGTCATTACTTTCTATTTCTGTTGATAAATTATATTTGACTTTTTATTATTTTGTTCTACCTCACGCCCATCCTCAATGGAACGAAACCATTGACGTCTTTTGACAAAACAACTTGATCCCATCCGTCAGCTTTCACTCTATTTGATCTGATTTTTTTCTCTTTCACTTTTCTTCATCTTCATCTTTTTTTCGCCCTCGTGATCCTTTCAACTCATAAAAACGGATTATAATCAATCCCTGCCTCCCAAATAATACTGTTTTATACACCTTAGTTGGACTTGGCTAATCAATATTTCCACCCCCCAAAACACACACACATACGCACACACACACACACACACACACACACACACACACACACACACACACACACACACACACATATATATATATATATATATATATATATACATATATATATATATATATATATATATATATATGTATATATATATATATATATATATATATATATATATATGCAGTTTGTCTTTACGTTCCCAGATATCACCGAACCCAACTGATCATAAGAGGAGCATTGATTTTACTCATGCATTCTTCTCAACGAGTAGATATAAATATTTCAACAGTTCCCCCCACAAAAAAAAATTTGAAAGGTTTCAAGTGGGTGGTTCAATTTTTAATACGACTCTATCCTAAAGCGATGATTTATATTGTCGCCTTTACTAATGGCTGCCTAGAAAAAAATCAAAGAGATATAACTTATTTATCGGTCACTCCACAGCTTATTTACTGATCAATCATACGAAACAGTGTATGCAACCGAAATATTGTTCAAGAGGTGTTTTCTATTAAGTGACCAACCATGTCTGTTTTCTATTTATCATTGATGTATCGTTCAAAGCATATAGTCAGCTTGTTCGTCAAGACGACTTAATTTACGGGGTAACAAGAAATATTTATGGCTGGCAGCAGTTTAAGATTCCCCCCTGGATGCTTTTGTTGCCGTCCAATGTTTACAATATGATCCAACTTCTCCTCTGCTCAATTCATATTACAATCATCCCTTCTACTTCACCCATCATGTCTTCCTATTATCTCCTTAAACTTTTTTTTATGACTCTCTTGTCAACGTTGGCAATATCTGCATTTCTGAGGTCATATGTCACCGCCTCGATACGGATGATGTTTTTCGAAAATATATATTATGACGGGTAACTATCAATTTACAACCAGCAGCTGGGTAAATATCCTTGTACGTGCAAGAATATGCGTATACTTTTATGCCTGCCACCTGCCATGTGTGAGTATATATGATATGTATATTGAAGCATTGTCTTATATATATATATATATATATATATATATATATATATATATATATATATATATATATATACATATATTATTGTGAGCATGGCTGAATTTGAGCAATATATCTATTTACACGGATATTTCTCATCCAACACAGTGCTCTATTCCTATGGAAGAGCTTCGCATAAGCTTATGATGGATGAGTTACATCACTTAAAGACTGCTCAACCCCGAATGGAGGAATATATATATATATATATATATATATATATATATATATATATATATATATATATATATATATATATATATATATATATATTGTGAGACTTTATGAGGGTAGCTTATATGGTAATACATGTGTATACAAAGTGGGACAACAGCATATACACTAATTAAATAGAGAAACATAAACTCAAAATCCAACGTTCATACATTTAAAAACAAAAATGCATGCAAATATAGACGTACACAAACGTGACACATACACAAGTGATTACTGAATATTTTTTTAAAAGCTGGAGTCACACACATACGTGCAATGCATCCTGCGTCTTTCCACGCAAGTGTAACATACATTTCCATGAAAGCTAGCATATATATGAGGTAAAGTTCGAAATTAAATCCTCAAAAATGAAGAAAGGAATATAAGTGATCCCATTGCCAAACAAATAGGAAAATTAAGATATCCCTTTTTTCTACCACCATATCATTCTACAAAATGGTGTTGGCCATTAATTACTACACAAAAAATGATACTTCTTCCTGTCATAATGTCTTCTTCAATCCATTATCAAGATTCGGATTACGTTCCATCAAATTAATTAGCATCGTGATATTGACGCTACGAAATTAACCAGTGCCAAAAGCAGAAGTACGAGACAAAAATTGTCAAAACATTTTAAAATTATCCTTTTGGATACAGATAACTATCCATTTGCTCACTCATTGACTTTTGCCTTTTTTGGAGAAAAATCTGAAGAATTATCCCCCGACGTAATAGACATAAAAAGGACATACATGTGAAATAAAACAAAAAAGGAGGCAACTACATTCTGTTTAATTTTTAATGGTTGTACTTTTCGATTATTTGGAAACTCAATAAGCTGCTTTTTATACGTAGTAAAGAGTCGAAACGGAAGCAAGATTGGTCAGAAGACTTAGAAATACTAGTTCACTCATTGTTAATAAATGACGATGATAATTAAGTAATTGGGCATGTGAATTGTACTCGTAAAATATCAAGAACAGTGTTTTGCAGCATTTTTAGGCTCTCTCCGTAAGTTTGTTTTCATATCGTGCAGAACAAATACTGAGCTGAAAAAAAAAAAACATGTTTCATCATGAAAACTTAAATAAATACATATTCGAAATGGTACAACCGAAAGATCAGGTAGTCACCATGAAATAAGGAAATAACTATACTAAACACTATGTTTCCACCACCTGACTTTTCGAAAGGCCCCCATTTGCTTTTTGTTAGCACAGTCGCTCATAAACAGTAGCGGAAAAAGTTTGTACTTCATTTAGTTTTCGTTAGCTGTTACAATATCCAGAAATTTTGAGTGACATTTTTGTACGTCAACATTGAATATCTAACTGGGCAGATGGAGCCAAAAGAATGTAGTTTGATCCCGGCATCATCGGAAAACCATGTCATCTATTTGCAATCATAAACTCACCAGCAGTCAAAAAGATGTAGCAAAAATAAATGTGCTTTACGTATACATTATATGGCAAATCAGTGATATACTTGGGAGATTAACACTCAGATGCAGGCTTTGGGAGAGGTTATTCAACAAGAAAATGTATAAACACAATGAGTCAAGGGGCAATGTTAGGACTGTGAATATGTGTCCGTATGTAGTTGTCTGTACATCAATATATATATATATATATATATATGCTCGATTTTGTGATCTTTTGTGTTCTTTTCTTTCAGATAACTTGAAATGCGTATTGTTGTTTGCTTATCAGTGTCAACCAGGAAGGAAAGCATGAAACAGTAAACAGAAGAACATCCCAAATATCGAAAGGCATTATGCGTAAGTAATTAGGTGTGCGAAATCAAAATGAGACATCCACTGGGGAAACCTCGGGCTGGGTACCGTGCAATGTAAATAGTAGCTAAGGCAGAGGTAATCGGGAAGTTTTCAAGGGACGGAGTGACAGAGAGAGGGGGAAGAGATGGAATGAAGGAAAAAAAAGGGGGACAAAGGAGGAAATGCTGACGAAAGAGGGGGGAACAAAAGTACATAGAGAAGAATTGGCAGGGAGACCTGAAGAGAATTTGAGTTTGTCTGATAACCTTCACTTAGTTTTTAAAAGTCCAAAAATATCGAATAAGAGCTCGAAATATATATATATATATATATATATATATATATATATATATATATATATATATATATATATATATATATATATATATATATATATATATATGGGGCGTGTGTGTGTGTACGCGTGCGTGTCAGTTGGCATCTGTTTTTATTTCCATGTATAAATTGACAAATTTGGTGGATCTAAGGAAGCAAGCTGTAAAATGGCATTAACAGACTCAAATAGATAAATAGGTATGTATATATATCTATATCTATATCTATATCTATCTATCTATCTATATATATATATATATATATGGATGGATAGATGTAGATATAGATATAGAGATAGATAGATAGACAAATAGATAGATAGATAGATAGATAGATAGATAGATAGATAGATAGATAGATAGATAGATAGACAGTCAGATGGGAAGATATGAACATGAATATCAGTGCATACTCAAAAGGAAGTATAGTTCCAAGTCATGGGTGGAGCCTGCATTTTTATGTCATCTTTCCCTTTCTAATTGTCTCACCATCGAGTTTTATTTCATTAAAGATGACTTTGCTCATTGAATCATACACTCCTATATTTTGTATTCGCCTGCACAGAAAGCTTTATCAACCAGGAAATCCCTGGACGTTGAGATATCGAAACTTGAAGTACACAAAACTTCATATTCGGAAATTAATTGAAATCACAGAGGCTCGATAACCCCGGTGATAGTTGCCAAGCCTAGTTTCTCTATAGAATTTGGCACGGAAACATCGAAGTGCCGGACATTGTTCAAATGCCAACCAATGTATAAATAACTGGGTGGTCTCCGGTGGAACGTCCAGCCAATTGCATTATTCTAAATCAGAAGGATAAGCAGATCATCACCGAACGTCTAGGTAATCCATCAAATCTCCGTTGATCAATCGTATGGTGGCAAAGGTAGATTGGTCACTGAGCTTAGACTCGAAAATGTTTGATCTCTATTCAATATCTGTACATCCAGAATTCACCATGGCAATAGTTATTGTTAAAAGAAATTTGCTAAATTACCTAACTCTTTTCCATTTGTACGTTGATCGAAAAGCAAGATATTGTCCTGAATGTCCTGGATATCCACTCAATTCTCCTGTGAAATTTAACGTTGCTTTTCTTTTCAAACTATTTTAGAACTTTTCCTTTACACTTACATAACTCGTTAAAAATCGGTGTTGTTTGTTGAAACGACCATCATCAACATATTTCAGCTCCTTAGCAAAGTTTAATCATGCATCTTTTGAATGAACCCTCGGGTTGATGGAACAAACCCAGCATTTATATGTTTAATTTTCTTTAATTCTAACTTCTTTAATGATAGCTACCAAACAAACAAAAAAAAGTTATTTATTCATTGGTCAGCAAGTTTGATATTTTCAATTGACCTTCCACAAACAGCATTTTGCTCAGAGAAATTGATTACACGGCAGTTTCTGTTGAGTTCCTAATGGTACCTGCTGCTCGTTTTCCATCTATTACTTATCATCCATTATCCACTTTAATGCTATGATTATTGATGTTTGGACTGAAAATGTACTTGGCACGTGTTTACACAATCATCACTCTGACATTGGATGGGTATTTTCTGCATCCATAGGTTTACTCATTTTTCTCAATATACGTTGATATTTTTAAGGTATTAGTAAAAGGATAGCCGTTATTAAAAATTACCATCTGCAAAAAGGGATTTTATTAAAATTCAATAATTTGATATACATTGTAACAACTGAAACCTGCTAAAAAATGGTGTCTGTTAATAAGTTAGGTTGAATAGAATAGCCATCTGCTTTAAAGAGCAGGGCAGGTGACAGATGACTAATGTGACTGACTGGTATGAATCTGTAGTAGCTAAAGATCCTGAAATTACTAGAAAAACTGTTAAAAAGAGATATTCAAAGATATTGGTATATCCAAGGATAAGATCTAAAGATCACACAATCTTTTGAGGATGCTATGCTAATCAAATGCTAGTTTAGTTTATGAAACAACTTTGCTGCCTAGATATATGAGATATTCTATCAGTACCAAAGAATATTCAGTCACTTTAGCGGGGTTTTGTGAAATTGAACTGATGTTAGTAATTCTACTCAGATTTATATACTTTTGAAAATCTAGTATCAAATACAAGATCAGTTTCAAAAATATACAGCGTGGCCCTGATGAATTAAGTCAGCCAAGCAAAACGTACAAACAGCCTGTAAGTAAACTTTCTCCTGTCGGGTTTGTCAATAGGCAATAAGTCCAAATCAGATTAGCTTGTGTACTGTTTGGTGATTTCCTTAACAATGATCGAACCCATTTATCCTTTTTGTCGGACTTATTTCCTGGTAAATTTATCATCGACCATGTCAGGCAGGCCAATTAAACTGTAGTCTCTATTTTGCACCCAGCGAATTTGAGCTCAAGCCAAAGAGAGGTGGGACTAGAGATGATATGAAAGAGAGCATTTCAAAAAATGTGAAGGCAATCCTGAAAAAAGATGAGGCCACTGATTTTTAAAGATTGAAAAAGGCCATACAAAAATTCCTACAATAATAAACCTATATAATCAGATTGCCATTGATATTAACTTGATTATTTATAATCGACAACAAATTTTCCATGATTTGTGACTTAAGTCATATCAACCCTCATACAAAAACTCTGTGTGAGCGTGTACACACACACACAGACACACACACAGACACACACACACAAACACTCATACACGAATATATCTGGGATAAGTAGATAAGTGTGTATCTACATCTATTTAAGGCTATCGTTTTTCTTTATATTTTTGCCACTATAGATCAGTTTATATTGATTTATCAATATACGAGGTAGCAAATCTGGAGACGATTTTGATTCCATTGCCCACAAATACTGTATGTGACCCTATAGTTGGATGATTTAGATATAGGTATCGAATACAGCGTGACATTGTCACACTTTGATATTAGCGTTACATATCTTAGCAAATTTTTCTCTCAATAATGATAATTTTTCCATTCCTAGAATGATCCCATGAATTCTTCCCATTTATCAACTCGTCTTCTTTCATTTTCCAACTTTTCGATCATTCACTCAATTTTTATGTTGCATGAATGGATGGACCCGACTGAATCACACACATGTAAATCATAGATCACTAGAATAAATAACTGAATAAATAATCCCTCCACCATCAAAATTTTGATTAGTCTATCTACTTATTTTCATTCACCTTACTGTATTGGGTTCCAGCTAACTATACTGAAAAGCATATATATATATATATATATATATATATATATATATATATATATATATATATATATATATATATATATATATATATATATCATCAGACTTCCAACGTCTGTTGTTGGACATAGACCTTACCCAAGATTTGACACACTTCTTTATCAGTGTCATAGAGCAAGTACTTTCTGTATTTATTTTGCTCGTCTCTCCATCTAATATCCTGCTGGCTCCCGTTGCACTTGTAATATCTGGGGATCCATGTGGTGAGTTGCAATGTCCGTCACTAGTCCACCATTCTTGCAACATGGCTAGGCCACTGTAATTCGAGATTTTCGATGGATTCCATAATGTCCTTGACTCCTATGTTCTTCCAGATGTAGTGTGCGGTTTTTTGGTCTCTCCATATGAGGCACAACAAAATTCTTTCATTTGCACGTTGCATGGTTCTCTATTTGTGGATCATTCTCTTCGTTACGTTCCATGTGTCTTCTTCATAAGTTACTAATCAGAGGTTGCATTTTTTGAGGGTTTTTAAAGGTCCTATAGAGACTTGTCCTAAGTAGATGTAGTAATTTACATTCTCTGAAGATCATGTCAAGGCAGGTTGGGAAGTGTTTGGGTGAGCTGATATCACCTTGTCTTATCCTTTTCTGAAGCTGAAAAGGATCCAAATCTCTATATAGTCTGATGAATCAGCTGTTATGGTTGTATATATGCCTCAGCACTTACACATATACAGGATTTACACCTTGTCGAGTGATTGTCGCCATGACTTTAGGCGTTCCCACTGAGTCGAACGCCTTTTAAAAGTCAAAAATGCTACGACGAGGGGTAGTTAACATTCTGCTTTTTTTTCTTACGGTTTATTTATCGAACACAGGAGGTCCAAGGTCAAGTAGCTTCTCCTAAAGCCAGCTTGTCCTCGGGGTTGGTTTTCATGAAGTGTTTTCGAGATTCGGTTAATCAAATTTTTCGTAAAAAAATTGTACGAGCAGTCAAGTAGGCTTATAGGCCTGTAGTTGCTGAGGTGTTTCGGGTTTCCTTTTATATATAGAAGCATTAAAATTGCGGTGTTTCAATCATCTTGGTATTTACTTTGACACAAGTTGAAAAGAACAGCCAGTTACCTTGTGATGAATTTACGGACTTTTTGCAGTAGGTCAATGGTGATGATGTTCAGTTCAAAAGCCTTTCCTCCCTTCGTCTCTTTGATGGCTTGCTCACCTCCCTCGGAGTTACTTCTGGGAAGTTTTCCAGTTGACAGTTCAGACAAATAGAGTTCTTGACAATCTTGTCTCCGTCCGTTGTTAGGTTTCCATTTTGTTTGAGTATGCTGGTAATGTACTTCCGTCATAAGTTCAGGCCTTTGTTTATAGCTTTGAAGCCCAAACCCCTTTCAAGATTCGATTTGATGACCGCTGGCGTATATCGTGTCCTCCCTTTGTTTTTTACCTGATTAATTCATTAAGTCCGGTCTCAACATTGTTTAAATATTATGGCGACTTTTATTATAAATGCAGTCATTTTATTATTTAGTTTCTTCATGTTGGTGTCGTCTTGTTCAGTAATAATCTTAAATCTGTTTTCAGTTTGAACTTGAAGAATCAAGCGTGCTCTCTTGGTATGTTTATAGGTTGTGGTTTGGTGTGGAATTTTTTTTTTTTTCGTTCTTTGTTGGTGTTAACTTGTATTTTACATCCTACCGTTCCGTGGTCGCAGCTTGTATTGACTTGATTCTGGACTTGGATGTCCTTCACGGTATCGCTTTTGTCCATAAGGATGTAATCTATTCGTATTCTCTGTTTTGTGATTGGGGCTCTTCGAATTCCATTTCCTTTGGGTCCCTTTTTGAAAATTTTACGAGATCTCTCTTGTTCCGTAATTTGTATCCTCTGCATTGAAGTCTCCTATAATGACAATAGATTTTTTTCTAATATTTTGAAGTGGAGAGCACAACTCGTCAAATAAGTTATCTATTTCTTCTTGTGAAGTTAGAGCGTAGACTTGGATAATATTAAGTTTGTACCTTTTCCGAAAGTTGTATGGTCACGTTAGATATTTGTTTAGAGCTGGTTTTGAAGCCGGTTACATATTCTTTGAGGTCGTTATTGACTCCAATTGGTTTTATTTTTTCTTTTCCATAGTTGTAAAGAAGATGTCAGCTCCTCATTTCGATTAGTTCTTCTTCGGATCTTGTCATCTCGTTAATGCCAATGATGTCCCATTTGACATTTTTGATTTCATTTTTAGCACGGTTCGGTGCATGTCAGTTGACAGTGTTCTGACCTTTTAGGTGTATTGTTGTCCTTTTGGTGACGGTTTTAGGGTTATATTTGAATGGTTGCTGTTTGACCAATGTCTCAGCATGAACAGGTGATTTATTGGCGAAAGACTTGGGTAGTTACTCTTGTAACACATCACTCCAACCCAAAGTAAGTGATGTTGCTGAGTCTTTGGGGACCGATGACCAAGCAGGAAAGGATGCTCTCTTGACGTAGTGATGGGTAGTCGCCCGTTGGAGCACATTACCTCCTCCCAAAGCAAGTGATGTGATCAAGCAAGACCCAACAAGAACAGCCGGTGAAATTTTCAGTATGCAAACTATGGAGAGTGATGGGCACTAGCCTGTCACGCTGGCCCACGACGTGTGGAAGGGGTCTGATGGATTGTCCATTGCTGATATAAGTCAGTGACTTTAGAGATCCAACGGCTCTTGACACTCATCCCCTCTGATCTTGTAAGTTTGGAATGGAGAGAGAGAGAGAGAGAGACAGAGAGACAGACAGAGATATAGACATAGAGAGAGAAAAAGAGAGAGGCGTAGAGAGAGAGAGAAGGAGAGAGAGAGATCTTTACCTATTTATATGAAATTGTGTTAAATTGATGTGAACAACTATGAACATACTATGTCAAGCAAAGTTGTCGAATATACTGTTGTATTCAAACATTTTTCTTTTGGATAATCTGAAATATAGTTCCCATGTTCTTGGAATATTTGACTTACCATAAAAAAAGTTAGAAACCTCTCACCAAAACTCTCATCAGAACTGTTAACATTTATTTCTTTAGATTCGCGGTTGTTCTTGTTGGCTATGTATATATAACATATTATTTCTTAGTTAACCGCTCTTTTATTTCCAACTCCTTATATATTTTTCAGTAATTGGGTCAATTTTTAATGCATGCATATGCTAATGAAATCTTTAAACAATGTCTGACAGCGTTTTAACTTTTTTTCCGGCCATTTAGTAAAAGGTTGCATGATGCTAGTGTTCTCTACAGCAGGATAATTTTCTTTCTTTGTCTTCCTGACAAAGTAATTCAAACAAATGATACAATCTATGTATATATTTGAATTTAAGGGGGAATCGCAGAATGTTTATAATTAACCATTTCCTAAAACATATGTAATGCTGCTCGAGTTATACACTTTATAGACATTGTTACATGATCAAAATCTTTTGGCAGCACACTGTTTTGGGAATGATACATTGAAAACAAAATCGTGAGAAGTCGGAACTAATTACTTCTTTCGTTTTTTGTATCATAAAAAAAGCTGAATATTCAAAGAGAATAAGCATGAACGAACGCAGCCCAACATATTTTAAGGACCAATTTAGCATTGACTCACATAACAGATTGCACATATCTTCTAAAATGAAATTATCATAAATATTCAAATTTTTAACCCGTATTGGTGCAGCTTGTGATGTACATACGTGCAATCATACATGGACAGACTGTCAGACGAAGTTTCCGTTAGAGCTTTGGTTGTTAATTAGCAGACAAATTCATAAGCATATACGTATGGTTATACTAGTTTATTTTTTCCAGTAACAAACAGTAATGTGTCCTCATAGAAAGAAAACACAATTGACATGGCTTAATTTCAGTTCAATAGCGTACACAGCTATAAGTGGATGAATGTCATAGTAAGATTACTGCTTGAATTGGACTCGACGTTAATGCTCGATAACCAATTAACTGACCCCTCCAGGAATTTCTTTTGGAAATCCTTGACAATGAAGGTAGTAAAATTGATACAATTGTCGATCATTCAAAAATTAAATTTGTCTGATCAAGTTTAGTTTCAATCTTCGGAATATATTCAAAATAAGATATACATCGTCACATAAAATATTGAGTAACGAAGACGTAACGACAAATTATCATGTTGATGCATTGTTAACAGTATTTTTTTACATGTGCATCAGCAGTGCATTTCGTGTCTTTGCATAAAACCTTCATAGTCAGATCTCCATTTACGTAGAAAACCTATACATGTAGCTTTTGGGCAAATGTTGGACTCTCTATTAATTATCAAATTTATTCGAAAAACAACGCATTACGCATGCGCCTGGTCACCTGTATGAGTTTTTAGGTGTTTACAGCTATCTAGAGGTATTTGTGTCTTCACAAAAGTGCCAGTGTAAATGAGCATCGGCTTCTGTGAAAGTGTGTGGCTGGGTTCACATACATATGTGTGCATGCAGATATAGATTAGCTGTGCCGTGTACGTGTGTGCATGCATGTGTTTGTATGCGTGTCAGTGTTTGCAGGAAAGAGAATAACAGAGATGTCCAATGAGAATTAAAACAATTTCAAGATATGCCGTTCCTAGACAGTGGCACGGCGACTTAGATCTTATCTCGAAAAATATTTCCATTTTTTCCTGATTGCGTCACTTACAACTTTTGGATAAGAGCCTAGACTAAAACTTTAATCTTAAAGATTTCCAATCTGTAAAAAGAACAAAAAAGATAGAAATAAAACAATGTACAATTATTCAAACAAGTGCCTTAAATTTCAGAATGTACTGAATCAATATTGTAGTAAAGAAAAAAATATCTTGTCTACTGTATAAAGCAAAACTCCAGTTCAGCATTTTGGTCAAAAACTAACCGATTTCAAGTCTCAGAGAACTTTGGGACGCAAAAATTTGATTAGAACAAACTTTAGGCGACACAATCACGGAACATATTCTATCCTCCGTTTCTGTATATTTATAACGTCTGACAATCACAAGTTTGAACAAAAATATATTTTACCTTTCAGTTTAAGTAGAGAAATGTGTATAGAAAAATCAATTTGATAAAGAGAAAAGTGGACCGGAAAGATCATATTTCATAAAAAAAGAGAGTAGAAGTGAGAAACATGAGTGATTTACTGAAAAAATCTGGACTAACAGATACGGATAATTTTGGTTGGTGGTTTCCAACACATGTCAGATACCATTTTCGAGTTCACTCCATGAGGTTAATCCTTTCTGACATTTTGCATTTTTTTTATTTCCTCTCCAATATTTGATATATAATTTTCAAACACTTTGAAAAAAATGTTTCTGACGCTGTTTTTAATAAGTCAGAAAAATCATGAATGTCAGCTAAATTTACAACAAAATAATGCAGTTCTCAGCTCTTAGGAAATACACTTGGAAATCAATTTTGTCATTTACGCTTCAAGAGTTGTCTTAAAGCAACTCAAGATTGAGTCAAAAGAAAAGACATCAATTTAGATAAAGCATCTTCAAGAAGAATTTAGGCAAAAAAGTTATTTAAAAATTCGTTTTTTTTCTGTTTTTATTCCTTGTTATTTGTTTATTTCAATTTTTTCCAAATTCTAAGAGTTTGTGTTTATTGTATGTTAGCCATATACATGTCATTTCAAATCATAGTCCAAATTAAGGATACCTCAGGTTTTAACATTTTGATTGATTTTTGTCGTATTCACTTCAAAAAGTTTATCCAGATACTTTTGAAATAGTAAAATCATCCTTCAACCTTCATTATCTATTTTCTGTTTTTGCCAGATTTTCCCGTGAATATTCATAGCATATTTTAACACTTGCTCTTTCTTACTACCTTATGTAGGACTGTATGTGCTATTTTTCTTTCTCTCAATATGTGTTTCAAGTATTTCCCAAGAATAACTGGAAACTTGCTTCTAATGCTTGCTCCATTTTTCAACTTACTTTATTATCTGTTTTATTTGGAAAGCCAAATGATCATAAGATAAAAGAGTGAAACAAGAGACATGAAAGAGGTATTAGAATTCTAGGAAAATAAAAAGTCCGCCAAAATTATCGAAAAATGAAAATAATCACACATGCAAAAAACACACGCTCACACTTGTTTTCAGTCTTTCTTATCTTCTCCCATCTCTCACCCTTTATCTTTTCATCCTTCTCTCCTTCTCTGTTTCTCTTTATATATATATATATATATATATATATATATATATATATATATATATATATATATATATATATATATATATATATATATATATATATATATATATTATGGTTGTCAAAACCGATGACTAACTGATTGAATATACGTTCAGCTATACTATGACAAAAATATCTACCCATATATTTTTTGTTGTGAAAGATCCAAATTTTATGTGAAAGCAAGTCATTCAATCAACTCACAATTAACATATTTGGCATTTTGCATCGTAATATCGCATGTACGTCACAGGTTTCAGTAAATGGAACCGGAATCAAATAGTAGGAAGGTTCCACCTTCTTCTTATCGAATAATTTACATTCATCACACAAGATTATCATCATAGGTTTCTTTCAGGTTTTTATATTTCTATCCCTGGCTTGGTGTCAATGCAAGTATCATGCCTATGGGCTCAATCGATGGAGTTAAAAGTTAGACATTTGGAATCGTCAATATCGAATCCATATGCTTTCAAATTGGTCGAGCTGGATTTATATGTATTCATCAGGCGAACAGGCTTCACCCATTGGATAAAAAGTCACTAAAATGTTCTCCATAATGTTTTTTTCTCATTGAGAAATCATGCTTATTTATTCTTGATGGCCTTAGAATTTGAGTTATTTCAGGAAAAAAAATCTCGTACTAACAGGAAATATGTATCTTTTTCACTTTCTTTGTCTTGTGGGGGAATGCATCCTCATTGACATAGATCTACCAATTTGTCAAAATATGACACACATCACGTACAACTGTGATACACTTAATTTCTCCAACTGTTCAGGTAAGATAGGGCATTTCGGCCCTCTTTTTCACAAACTTGAATATTTGCCTACATACTCCAGTACAGATGTTTATGATGCATTTGCCTTCTGGCATTCTCTATCGTATGTGATTTCTCTGTACAGCACCTGAATTAAAGAATATCCACCCCCTCTCTCTCTGTCTGTCTGTCTGTCTGTCTGTCTGTCTGTCTGTCTGTCTGTCTCTCTCTCTCTCTCTCTCTCTCTATATATATATATATATATATATATATATAGGTGAGGAGAATATGAGAGAAAAAATAGTTATAGCCATAATAATTCATCCCTAGATATTAAGACATGAATGTGTTCTGTTGTGAATCCCTTCATTTAAATATAAACATATTTAGACGCACATTTGGGTTATATATAGCGGTATTCAATACTAAATAAATATTTGAACCATGTTATACTTATCAGGCATACATTTGGTACGGAGTCACAATGCGCAGTAAGTTATTCCTATTACCTGCCCGTTAATCAATGCTGTAAGCGGTAGAGACGTATTAGCGTAGTTCAGCTATGTGCTGATAGATGACCTAACTCAGTTCTTTACTCCATGACTCCAGATGAAATACCTTATATAAACTTTAATGAAAGTGTTTCTTAGGTATTCAAGTGGGAAAAACCCTTTTTTTAACGTATGTGTGTGGAAGTAGTTATTTCGTAGTTATATGCATAAAATACAGGTGATGTGTCTTTCCCTACTTGTCCATGCATGTGTGTGTGAGAGTGTGTGTGAGTGCATGCACGAGCTCCCTTGAAAAACAACCTCCTTTTTTCGTTCAGACAATATTTTTTTGGTCATTTAAGGGAGAATAATCAATGGTACGTTAGCTCTTTCCAAAGGTTTTTGTAGTGTCTGTATTTTAGTGTCAGAAATAAATGTTCTAATGAGGCTAAGAACCATGAGGAACATAATTCTATCGACACGACAAATAGACGAGCAGAGTTAACAGAAGTAGTTAGTCCATTAAACTTGGTTGTTTTTGTTTGTTCTGATGCGATATTCTCTGTGAACTTTAGGTCAACCAGTAGTTAATTAAATTTGAATAAAAACCACTCTCATTTCTTTTTTTTTTTTGGCTGATAAGCAGTGAATTAATGCATTAACGTCAAGATGTAGGGGGGTAAAGATCAATGAAAATGAAAATATGTGCTCGAGACTATGATTTGTTTGATGTTGGGGTATACATAGAATGCTGAGCCCAAGAAGTCTCAGAAGTCTCACAAGGTTAAAAGAATCCATTAAACTTTAAAGTCTCTATTAGAAGATTAATTCCGTTCATTATCTTTCTCTTTTCCTCTTCTTGCTGTTATCTCCTTCTATCTGCCAATGTCCCATTAATTCAACTACAAGTACGGCATTGCATGTAATGATTCATTCGATGTAATTATATGATATACATGTACATATCATACTATACTGGAAGGAATCACTGCGTTTATATACTGCAATTGTTCAACAACCCGTCAACCTGATGGAAAACTTGAGATTACAGAAACTTTCTGTTATTATATGAAATTTGCAGAAAGAATGTGATGAAGCAAATTTCTCTAACTACTGGCCATGATTGATGGAAAGTTTCTAAGGAACGTGATACTTCCCCCTTATATCTGATGTATAATAATAATGTTCATCCAACTTTTGAATCGAGGATTCTGGTGGATCAGGAATTAAATTGTCTCTGTTATATTGGTAAATTGCTCATTCTTATCAACACATATCCTTTTCTAAGGGATGACTATATGACCTCTCAGCATGCTAGATGAATTCAGTATATTAACAATAAGTGGTCTCCTTTGAAAATCACTGGGAAAATTTAAGGATTTATTGCAGAAGTACAAGATATGCAATTATATTTGGTCCATGAATTAAATTGTGATCTTGGGTGTCATAAAAATATTTCAAGCTGATAATCTACCTTGAATGATGTAATTTAGGCAGGTGTGTGGAAATATCTACCTGCACAGAACATGAAACCATTAAACCAGGAACTTTCTTCTAAGAATTGGTGCCTTTGGGAAAACTTAAATCCTATAAATACCTCAACTACCCTTGCAATAGCAGAAAATCGATGCTACTCCAATTACTAATCTAGACTGACTCAAATCAGTTACTATTACCTTGTTGCCTGTTCAGATTGCTCTGTTATCATGTTGTATACATACGCACACGCATGCAAATATATATACACATTCATATATGAATTGATATGCGTGAATACATTGATGTATGAATCCATACAGTCGTTAAAGTGAACGTCTGAAAATATTTCTTCCCTGATCAATTCAAGAATATGATTGAGGAAAAAAATTATGAGATATATTGAGATAATCAATACTAAATCACATATTCGTGTAGTAAATCAGATGAAATCCTCGCTTTGAAAGTATATCGATTCATAGTGATAGGGAAAATGGGGATACTCTCTAGAAAGAAATTGACGAATGTAAAATTATTGAACTTTTAAGGGAAGGTATGATAGTCACTCAATAGAAAGCAACATATGATTAATGTTTCTTGGCTGGATGTCATGCCGTCGGCTAGAAGTATGATCAATCGAATAATTGGAAAAAGTTGGAATCCACCCTGCTGAATAGCAAGATCACAGTGTAGTACATTGTTTTGACCTATTTGGCATGCACTTATAATGGTAATCGTATCGACCACTAACAGCCAATTTAGGGTGTTTGTGTGTGAATTTGTGTGCGTGTGTATGTTTGTGTGTGTGTGTGTGTATGTGTGTGTGTAGGAAACGCTTTAAACACAAAAAGCAATTCTAAATATCAATTTTCAAAGTAACTAAGTGAGAAAATCAAGATAACCGAGTGGATTCGAAAAACTTTAATTCCTTCGTATGACTCTATGATATACATGTAGCAGATGATATGTAGTACCACAATCTTTGTTATTTGGCATGACAAAGTTCAACACGACGGAAATGGCTTTAAATTAGATCACGTTGATTTTCTTCAAAATCATCAATTGGAATCTCAGCTTTTAGTCTAATTTCGTATACCAACATCCACAACGTTTGCAACAAAGGTGATGGGAATCACTGATTATATTCTTTCTTTTGATCGTTTGACAATAGGGAAACAGTTTCCATTTTGGTCATTTCCCAGGACCCAGGTTTTTTTCTTAACTTATCTACTTTATTGAACAGCATCCACGAAAACGCATATATCAAGACTGAATAAATGACCCTATTCTTGAATCCAAGAAACACCTAAAAAACGGAGAAATTCCATTGTCAATATCAAATCAACGAATGACTGAGACCAGCTGTGTACAATCTTTTAGTCAGGCTATTTGGGATTTTCCATCGTATGCAAGATGTGACACATGCTCATTGCAGAACTTTTTGCATGTATGTATAAAGAAGGAGTTTTTTTTTGTTTCTGAAGTATCCAGGGCAGTGTTCCTCCAATGGCTGCTGATTAGTTTCCAACCTTCCGTAGCAACAACACCATAGATGTCTATTCATCTATTCAGGCTGCAAATATTGGGCACAAATTCCATGGATATGGTAACTTGTATGTGTGTGTGTGAGAGAGAGAGAGAGAGAGAGGGAGAGAGAGAGAGAAAGAGAGAGAGATAGAGTGTGTGTGTGTGTGTGTGTGTGTGTTGAACAATCAATAACACAAGTTTCTATCCTTTTTATACATTCTGTGCAGGTTTATATGTTTTACCTCTACTAAACGTTTTGTCTATTGCCTTGAAGGTTCGAAATATTCCAATCAATAGTTTCATTTTTTTCAATCTTTGATGGTTTATTTTCCATCCATTCATAACGGATATAAATTTAAATTCAATCTATTCTTGTTGTTAATGAGTGGAAAATATGTGACGTCATAAAGATGATTTATTCTTACAATATTTATTTATTTATATTACTTACTATATTTGATGTCCATCCCCCTCCTAATCATCATTGATAGTCTTTTAACGTCCTTTGTTAGTTTTAGACCTTATCAAGGATTTGCTACACTTCTCTATCCTGAATGTTGCGGAGCCAGTAAGTCTGTTTAGTTGCTCCCCTCATTTAGTACTATACTGGCCTTGGTTGTGCATGTGGTCTTTTGGGATCCTTGACGAAAGTTGTGATCCCCACCAGTTGTCTGAGATTCTTCCAACATGGCCAGCCCATTACCATTTAAGTTCTAAATGGATTCTATGATGTCTCCGACTCATGTTGTCTCCCGGATAAATTGTGCTGTCTTCTTTTCTCACCGTGTTGGATAGAACATAATTCTTACGTTTGCAAGTTGCATGGTTCTCAATGTCGCTGTACAATCATTGAGTGCGATTGGGAGTGTATATTTACTCATTCATGAAGGAGGTATGATGATTGATGCATCATTGTACATTTGTGTGTCGGTATTGATACACGTTGATACATGCACGACATCTGATCAGATAATAAATCAGCTCAATTTGTATTGGTTCTTTTTAATCTTTTCCTTTTTTTTTTCATGGTAACACTTTTATCTGATTTATATTCAATTACCACGCTCGAATAATTAACTATTAAATCTACTCAATGTTCCACCTTCCTTTTCTCTATTTCGTTCCATTCCACATTTATTAGAGATCACATTGTATCCGTTAAAATTTTTTCTCTTCATTCTTTAAAATCATCTATTATTAATCACTTATCGGTTTCCAATTAGTAAATAACCATACCTGTTATATTTGGTTTTATTTTGTCCTATTCGAGTTCTCTTATACTTAACGATTTCAATTCAAAGTTTTTTCGTTTATTTGGAGAAATTTATGCATTTTGTTGTTGTGTTCATAAAAGGGGAATTGATTATATTTTGCCAAAAATCTATTTTACCAAAAAGTGTATAGCACAATTTATATCGAAGAAATGGAAAATATTGATAAGGTATCTTTCTCGCAGGAACAATTGTATCGATGGTTTTGCTTATTTGATTATTACAGTCGAGTTGAAGAAAAGATAGGAGTTATCAAGTGAAATGAAAACAATGCTATTAGTTGTATTAAAACGAATAGGACATGTTTAAATTCTAAATGCCCTTTTATTTAGCAGGTTTTTGTTTGCTTTTGGAGACTCATGTTATTTTCTATAGTTAATACTAAATCAATAATGGATTTGAAATGGTACACCTTTTTTAGAATAATAAAAAGCTCATATCACGAAGTCTTCTAAGATACGGATTTGAAATATTAACATGAATTATAAAAATCTACCCGATCAATGAACATGGCTATTTTCTCTTTTGTAACAAATGGCTTTGTTTCCTTTTAAAAGATACAAAACATACCTTTTAAACCATTCAACATCTTCCTTGAACAACAAACAAAGAAAAATCGAGCTGGATACAGATATATCCAGAATTATTTTTTACTTGGTTCAATGGACTAAATGCAGGTCATTGTTAGAGGGCTTGGAAACAAATCTCCTTAATACACTAATATTCTTCATTACTGTAGCTGTTTACAGCACTGCTGTCGTTTTGATGGGTCTTAGATTTTTAGATCCTTCAATCATTTGGTTAGATTCTTCAGAAGTATTTGCTGAGCTCTTGTCGCAATGGACTTGGCAGTAGATTTCAAATTCCCAAAGTATTCGAGACTGTCAATAAAAATAATTCAACGTAGTCAACACATGTCTGGTTTAAAGTTATTATTGCTTGCTAGCTAACTGGCTAGCTGACTGACTGGCTCCGTATGTGTCACCCATATAGACTGCATCAATGGAGACAGAGTGCGGGGCATGAAAACTCATACTTATTTTGTCCCTGGAAACATTTTTTAATATCTCACAAGATCAATTTATATTAGATTATTCGATCTAAAATATAGACTACATTTGTTTCTTAGTGTCCTGTTCTTTTCATGGACCTTTTTATGATCCAACAAGGTTGGAAGGAGGATATTTTTCATTTTTCATTCCTTATTCTAATGGTTCAATTGAACCCCCTCCTTTACTAATCGCTGGCAGAAAACCGTGGTCTCGTGAATGTTCCTGTTGGATAATGTAAGTGTGCACAGTGTGAATTTATGGGGGTCAATGAATATGAGTCGTACTGGAATGATGAACGTTTTTGTAGATCGCCAGAGTCAAATGAAGAATTTTGTGTCATCTCAAACATATATATTCAAACAGCTACTTCAGGGAACTTACTTTTGACCTGGTCTGACTCGGAAAACCATTCAGACAAAGGGATTGTGTCCAAGTTGTGTTTATGGCGGGGAATAACAATTGCTTATTTTCTCGGCTTGATTAGCTTAGAAAAGTGACGCATGTCAGTAACATCCTAATCAGGGGATTTTTATATAAGAAGCCGTTCACAGCCGTCGTCAAAAGAGACTAGGATCTTTTTTTTTTTTTTTACTGCTGCATCATTCATTTTGGTTCGTTATTTCGCAACATTTTTTTGAATGATTAATCAAACCTGTTTTGCATTACATTTGTCAGAAGTATAATCTTGTTTGTGTAAAGAGCATTTATTCACATGGTCAAAACAAAGCAAGATGCACAACTCCCTTATAGAGCATGTTTGCAGGGTTTTTTTTAAATCCTGTAAAACTGCACTTAGTGATTAAAAGTTGCCTGTCAAAATCTAAATATATTTTTATTATATTTTACTCTTGTAATGTGTGGATATCATCTATGATGGCATATGAAAGGAGAGGCCAGCATATTATTATGGTCATTGTTGTCAATCATTTTTTTTACATAAGGAGGTAGAGTCAAAACATAATAGTGGTCCGTCGACAAAGAGAAGCAGGGTGAAAAAAAGAGACGGAGAAAAAGAGACAGACATACAGACAGACAGACAGACTGTAAGATAAAGACAGGAGTCTTAGCATTAGAAATTTAATACTAAGTGAGTCCCCTAATTCTAAAAATAGAGGTCAACGTCCTAAAATGTCTGCCTCGCTTGATATCGTTCAACTACGAATTTTTTAAGTGTATCATTTGAAACGAAACCTAAGATTGCAAAGTACGCTGTTTACTGTTTTTTAGATAGTCACTTTAAAGGCAAAAAAAGCAACAAAAAGAAAAAAAGGCTGTCGTTATTTTCTCAGAGAGATGCCATTACACCATTATAAACGCTCTTACTCTCTCTCCAATACAACATTCTCCAGTACTTCACGTCAGCCCGATCCCCGATGACAAAAAAAAAACAAAATGATAACTGCTTCTTTTTTGCCATTTTGGGTTGTGGAGGGTTTCATGAGGACTCTTTACGGCAGGGGGAAACAAATGATTATTTTCAACCGAGATAACATTCTTGTATTCCATTGTGTTTGCATTCCGATAAAGACGTATTTGGTTGTTAACAACCTAATCTTGCTTCATAGCTTGGGGTAGAGTGTTATCGTGAAATTCAAATTCAAATTTCCACATAACAAAAAGAATACAGATATCAAACCAGGCTGCTGCAGGATGAATACCCATTAGTACTATTATTCAAACGGGAATCATTTTTGAAACTTCTATAATTATTACAAAATGGTTGAAACATCGTGAAAAAAGATCTTGATTTCACAGTAAGAAAATATTGGCATTATAGATGTTATTATTTGATAATTTGAGGAAACCCCGTGAATATTTCAAACATTGATTTTGATAAATATTTTAGAGTTATCAGATTACCTTAGCTAGTATAGGACACGACTACAAGACTACAGATGACTTTGAATTTAAGTAAAAGAATGGTAATTTTTACCCCTCTAAATATGGTAATGCTTGCCCTTGTTGCGGTATAAAATGAAAATAAGCGTCATATATTGTTTTGTTTTCTTGAAGATATCCTTTAAAAGAGTAGCTTCTCATAGTTTTACGTAGATAATTGTTTAAAGAACTGTTCATTTGAATTGCGAATAAGTGCAAAAATGGATACATATAAATTCATGTACACACGCAGGCACACACACACACACACACATACATATATATATATATATATATATATATATATATATATATATATATATATATATATATATATATATATATATATATATATGCACACACATGTATATATGTACGGAAAGAGAGAGGGATAGATAGATAGATAGATAGATAGATAGATGGATAGATAGATAGATAGTTAGATAGAAAGGAAATAAATCAAAGGAACCGGCTCTTTGTCTCTTCGAAATGTACAGCGCTAACTCATTCTATTCCTGACCACAGTCCCTTTGTGTAAACTGTCCGTGGCAGGCCTTGAAATGGAGAATGTTCATATGTCAAGTTTAAAAAGTAAATTGAAATCACTGACTGTGTGACAACTTCATGTTTCGTTACCCAGCGAGCAGAAAAAGTTGACTCTATGGTAGTAAAGGTGAAAGTCATATGGAAAGATGAAGAACGTGACATAATAATGTAGTTATACTTTTGAACTAATGATTGGGTGTCTGAAAAATGTTAGTTTTGCATCTATGCAAAAAGTGAAAGTTTCTTATAGACGTTTAAACTGCTGCAAAATACTAGTTACGTCCAATATCAAAAATTCACATTTTTTACTTCTACATTTTTAATTTCTCAGTCCTTTTCTTTGTTGCCCCTCTGTGTCTCCCTCTCCCCCTCTTTCTCTCTCTCTCTCTATATATATATGCATGTATACTATTCAATCTTACTATGTCTTTCTACATTATATCACTATTTTTCAATTCGATTTTGAATTACAGAAGGATGGGAAATGAAACATAAGTCACTCTAATCTCTATACTGATAAGCAGTTATAATGGTTTACGTGCTTATATCATAGGAAAACAATCAAACTTATCAACTAAATTGACAACGGAGATTTCTCCAGATTCTAACTTGGTTGCAATTGCTGGCTATGTATGAATATATATTTGTATGCGTGTATGTACACATAGATGCTCCAATGATTGAGTTGGACCACAGGGAACCGAAAAATTGATTTATTTTTAAATTTCTGGAAAATCCATCCCAAGAAAAGGTTTCAAATATTTTGCAAGTTAGACAAAAGTTCTTTCTATTTTTAGCTAGATAATAATATAAAGCAACACATATATATATATATATATATATATATATATATATATATATATATATATATATATATGTATATATGTATATATATATATGTATATATATATATATATATATATATATATATATATATATATATATATGTATATATATATATATATATATATATATATATATTTATATATATCTTAGCACAAATAATCAGCTGATGTTAAAGTGCGATATGGCTGAAATAGTATTCAAGTTGACATTTGCTGAACCTTTCTGTAATATTATCCAATAATTTATTCCAGTTGGCTACAAATGACTAAAAATTGCTGCTGTTTTACTTTAAATGATCAGAAATGTAAACAAAGCACGACCCAAGACATTTGCAGAAGGAAATGTTCTCCGATATACGAATTGTCTGCTTAATAATTGGGAAAATGTCGGGTAACTTTCAATGATGGTTAGAAATGAAAGATGCATCCTCCGTTGGATTTGAAAGCATGATGTATGGCCTTTTCAATGAAAATACCCTTACGTCGGATCCCTGCACCCTTTTAGCAATATTAGGACCAACCAACCTCCCTGCTACCAAGTAAACTATAACATTTGCAATGACAAGATGTACTGCTATGCTGAATGTTAGCTTCATACTTTTAAATTGTGGCAGACAACTCGGAGATTGTCTACAGAACTGTTGCTGAACTCAAATGAACCGTAGACTCAACTTCATAAAATTCCGGTTGATGCCCAAAGTCAAGCCGATCTCCATGTTAAAATCAGCTCCTTTGGATTTCCCTTTCGGCTACGATGCTCCATACTTGGACGGACACAAACGTGCTTATTTTCTTAAGATATTGTGTGTGGTTGGCTGCGTGCGTACGGGGTGTGTCTTAATTTCAATAAGAGTATTAGACAAGGATAAATCAGACACATCAAGAGCTTCTTAACCATTTATAATCAACCTACATTTTCAGTTCTGTTATTTCTGTTTTTCATTAACGAACCAAATGATTTCAAACAACTGTTTTGAATGATATTATTGCCATGCAAGAAATAAGAAGTTTTTATTCCTCCTTCTTTCCTTTTTTCCCTTTTTTTTCCTCCCCATTTTCTTTTCTTCCTTCCTTCCTTACTTATTTCCCGCTTTTTTCCTGTCTGTATCCCTGACGGATAAATGCCCTTGACAAACTATTCATAATAGATTTCAATATTGAGGTTTTTTTCATAATTATCCGACGAAGTGTCAGGACATTTGACTGGCCACTCACCCGAATCCTTGTTAAATTAGTTCAGCAAAATATCAGACTTCAATACCTCTCTGATATTTATTGTTAGAGGATATTATCATCGACTATCAATTAAGAAGTGTGTACTTTCAGATTATTAATGCAACATTCAGGCTGCCATTCACCCCCAAACTAAGCTCCTTCTTCCCCTCTTACTCCATATCGTTCATCTACCTACGGTTGTTTCTTTATCTCTTTACTTCTCCCTTCATTACTGTTATTTTCCCATCTTTTTTATGTCTTTTCTTCTTTCCTGGACATTTTCCGCCTTTTTCTCCACCTCTTTTCCTTTATTCTTATCTCTCTTATGAATCTGCATAAATTTCTACTTTTCTTGTCTTCTTTGTGATTCTGCACTTTTTTTGTGAGTCTATATGTTTCTCTCCTGCCTCATCTTTATTATCCCTCTTCCAATTTAATCGCTCCTTCTCTTTTTTTTTATAGTGTCAATGTCCATCACTCCTCCCCCTCCCCTCCTTTTCTCGGACCATTTTGACACAATGATTGTATCAAAAACTTGGAATTCTAACAGAAAACCGAACATATGAATATCAGAAAGAAACAATTATGAAAGAGCACTCACTCAGTCTCTGTGTAAATCTCTGTATCCTATTCTTTTTGTGAGTTTTTCTCGTTATTTTCAACTCTCCTCACACTTCGCTCTGTTTTATCATTTATTCTATAGCACCCTTCATAGCAAAATGTCCATAACTACCAACTGCAAGCATGCCAAAACCGTGGTTATCAAGTCATATTTGGCTGTATGAAATTCATTTTGCAGCTCGAGAAATATGTTGGCTGAGTTTCCTTTCTCAAAACAGTTTATATATAAAGTGGATGAGATAAAAACTATAAATCAACATATTTTTGTAGTTTCTTTAAAGATATCTTGAACATTCTTGTTTTACCCTATTGTATTGCTTCTGTCAGTCAACATAGAAATTGAATACGAAAGCCATACTACCGCAACTGTCTGTGATTTTATCAGAGGAAGATGAATGGTAGAAAAGGGAACAAAGAGAAATTTCATCTTGTACTGACTCATTCTTCTCATCAATTTCATGATGTGCAAGTAATGAAGAGTCTATATGACTTTCGTGGCACAAAATAACTAAAAGGGATGGATTATTACTCCTGCATGTTTCAACAATCAGTATAAGATCACTAATCTTCATTATTTCGTTGTATTCATCAGCTTACTTTCCACCGGAACTAATACATGTAACTTATGGGAGAGAGGGAAAGAAAGTGATAAAGAGGTCTTGCGTAGTCTGGACTCGTTTTCTATCTACACAATCGGCATGCAAGTGACGAAACCAGAATCAAGTTAACCATCGAGGTTCAAGACATATAAGGGATTTGATTTATGCCTTTATCTCATATCAATGTGAAAATGGGCTCTTCGGTAATAATTGGAATTTGAAATTTCTTCACTTATCATATTAGATGACCTGTAAATTTTGAAAAGCATGCAATGCATGTATTTGAGAGCCATGCAAATACTATTGTGGGAAAAAATCACATGACAGATCAGGAAGAAAACAGGTGCCTGAGATATCGTAGAATCTGTTAGAAAACTTGAAAGGCAATGGGCAGGCCATATTGCTTCCGACACACGGCATGGATCCCCTGAGATCACATTTAAAACTGAAGCCAACAGAATACTAGATAGAGAATTGACGCATACGGATTAAGAAAATACTGGCTCAGTGTTCGGGAAATGTGGTGGATCCTCGGGAAGCTCTATGTCAAAAAACAGACAATAGGAGACTGATGATGATTAACCCCTATTTTAGACAATATCATTAGAGTTGCATGTATATCCAAGGTTTCTTCACATTCATCACTTTCTATTATTTATTTCTTTCCAATGAAGAACATGGCACATTCTGATCCATTTTTGGTGATATTTTTTTAACATCAAATACGGTATTCATTTCCAAAAATGATAACCCTTAATCCACATCATGCATACAAAGTTTAACGCAATCAGATTATTAATCATTACTCATGTAAGCATCATCATCATCATTAGGTTTTTAAGAACCGTTGAGACCCCCGCCCCAACAGTAAACCGTTCACGGCACAAAGCCAATACGTTGGTCATTCATTGATCGGTAATTCTGATGTGTAGTCTTCATTTAGTTTGACTGAACGTTATATACTTAATATTACACACATACACACACACACAAACATGCATGCACATATATATATATATACATATATATATGTATATTTATATAAAGAAAGAAAGAAAGAAACGTAAATATACATATCCATATATATATATATATACATACTTATATGCGTGTACGAGAATGTGTGTGTGAAATCGTGCAAGTTAGTGTATGTGTGTCTTTGTCTTTATCAACAGATGTATCTAATTACCTTAAAATACATCTATTTGGTTTAGAATCCAATTCAAAAAAACATTTGTTACGTGTCTGTAAAGTTGCAACATGGGGTTGAACGAATTTCTATTCAAGTTATATGATATTTGCATTTGCGTGTACAAACATAATGATTTTCAAGAAAAAGGGGGAAGTGAATAATGCATTCAACCGAGTTATTTCGCCTGAAGTAGAAATATTGGAACATGTTTGTTGAGTATTTGTCAGCAATCTGCTAATGTGCACTGAAGAGTTTGCATACATCTATGTGTTATTTAGTGTTACTCTCCAATTGTGGGTGTTGGGCTAAGTATATGTGTGTGTATGTTGCAAGTGCACATGATGATGTATGTCAGTTTGTATTTCACTTTTTAGTAAACAAGTTAGGTATATCGAGGGTAAGTACACACGAATTATTCAGAGTATTTAGAGAACCAGTTATGAAGATTTGATGTGACTTGGTAACCAATCAAATGAAATGGTACAGCACATCGATGGTCTCACACTTTCCCACAGGGTAGCTCAGTGGCCAGAAAGATGTACAATTGAAAAAGAGTACTTGCCATAAAAGGCAATTGATATTTACCATGCTCAAAACAGGGATCATAACAGGATGGATAAGGAATCAAAAATCGAAAGTATAATACCATAAACACGAGATATATTAGCTCACAACCTCACCCAACGGATGCTTTTGATCTTTCAGTTAAATTGAAGACCAAATGTACATCACCAAGAATAATCAGCAAGTAAAGCAGGGTTTTGAAGCTTGGCTCAATAATGGTGTCAGACACCATGGAAAGCTTCCCAGATGTAGTCGAGTGGAAAGCAGAGGGTGACACATATTGCATCAGTTTGACTGCATGAGATGCTTGAAGTACGTCAAAGGTGAACACACCTGCTTTACGGGATTCTCTTTCCCCGAGAAGTTCAGTGTGACTTATCATTTTCCTAAAAGGGGAGGATTCATGCATTCTCAAAAAATATTAGTGCATAACAAAAAATCAGGTTGAACTTGTCTGTTCCACTACTTCACCAATCATATCTCTTGTCTAAGCATGTAACATCATTTATTGGTTATGAACGGACAGTGTAAGATTTACCTGTCTTGAATATTGGTTTCCTTGTTGACAATGAACAAGTTATGGAAAAGTAATTATATGCTCCAAATTGAATACATCCTGCAAACAGAAATGTATTAGTTTGACCGTGAGGAAAGTCGAGGTTAATATAATTGTTATGCGCCCAACGCAAGAAGGAAAAAAATGAAAACAAGAAACTAGAAGATTATACATCATATTTCGCCCGGGGCTGCTGCAAAACAGCTGAAAATCATCGAAAGAAGCAATTTCGGCGCTTGAAAAATATTGAAAATCAGAATTGGTAATCTCTAGGAGTGTCATAAAATTTGAATTATGAGACACAAAGTGTCTCTTATGTATCTCGAAGTTATTAAGTTTGTTTCACACTAAATGAGTTTTTCAATATTGTTTTTGTCTAAATAAGTAGTTTGTTTTATGCATAGCAATATACATCACTGATGTTGTATATATAGTGTCTGTCTGTGTGTGAGAGGTGTTTATATAGTATTTCTCTGTGTGTGAGTGTGTATGAAAGAGAGAAAGGGTACGCTTAAGTTAGTTCCCATCCCCATCCGATCGAATTTAGCACTGCTTAATCTATACTAATTATCAGTTATAGAGATTGCCCAATGTACAAATTTGTACCTACTTGGATGCAGCTGTTAGGAGTTTTATGAGACATATAAACGCAAGTTAAAAAAACAAACTCTCATCAGTTTTATTAGATTGTAATGAAACAAACTCTGGCTGGTCTTAGAGGTAACAGCAAATGGAATAGATTTGGTGGGCCAATTTCAAACTTGTACTTTGGCATTTTTTGTAAACACATTATTCCTCAACCCACAAAAAATCACTATGTAAATAAAATGACACATTTTGCTCGCTAAGATTTGATCACAAACGGTGTAACATATAGATAACTCCGATCAAAAAATCAGAGTCAGAGCTCCCTTAAAATGACTAGTTACCCTGATTATTTTTTGAAAACATCCCTGAGAGTGATAGGAGGATTCTGTCCGATCTTCTCACACTGTATCGAGGTTGGAACCTTCTACAGGTCCCTTAAGTGCTTTCTTAATCACCACACAGGAAGTCTACTTCACCCCCTAATCACAAAATGCAGTTGTCCCCTGCGTAATCGCCGATGAATTTAAATGCAATGAATTACCCTATGTTTGATTTTTTGAAGATATAAGTCATTGAAACATATGCATCAGTACGAATGGGGACCATAACCATCACCATCATCATAATCAGCAGCAGCAGCAGCTGCAGCTTTCAGTCGTTGAACATAGAAATACCAAGAGCTCGCCGCACCTCCCTATCATAGGTGAAGATGACCCAATACTTTCTGAATTATTCTAATCTGTTACACTATCTCATATTTTACAAACCACAATTTTGCATATGATCTTTTGTGATGTCCAACGGTTGTCTGACACTCTTGGAATGTGACAAGCCAAATGAAAGACATTTTCTAATGGTTCCGTCGATATCATTTACAGAATGTTTGGGTTATTCCCTCATATGCAAGTTGAATGATTCCCATTTTTTGTTCTCGAGTGTTGAGTTTGCCCGACTGAAAGTTTACAATTTCTGCCTGTTATTCGTTTGTTTGTTTTTTTTCTCCATGCAGATTTGTTGTCCTAGGTATATGTAAAATTAAAATATATGTGCTTTTGTCCAAGATATTTTTCAAACTTCGTAGTCCAAAAGTTAGACCTGATTGTGACATCCCAAAAGATGATGTGCTATTTTAAAAATTCTTTTAGTATTAGAAAAAAATGTTGGAGCTGGCTGCATTATATATACAAGCAGTATGAATGGAGTGAGATCGCTTGAAATGTAAACATTTAATCCTTATTGAGTCTGAGGATAATGTTTTTCAATCTTCGATAGGTTTTAAGAAGACAATCCGTGAAGCACATATGCATTTGATTGACCTTTCAGTTTGTGTGGTATCATCTGTTTAAGTTTTCGATTTCAACCCTTCAATGGCAAGAGGAGTAACTTATTCATTGATCAAAACTTTTGATCATTTTTTCATGACCAAAGCATGGCATACCACCAAAATACACTGTTTATGGAATGATGTTCATTGTTTGTTTCTTGCCGTGCACTCAGGTTAATTTCTGAGAAATGCCCAAACCGTTATTCATTCGGCAATTTTTTTCTGCAGATGACGAGCAGGTTGAAATACAATAAACTTCATCGGTGATTTTTGTAATATGTTCCCTGTTGAATCGATTTGTCTTAGTGTCCCTTTCGATTGAAAACTATGATTACCGTTCGATATACCGTTCGCATGTTTGGGGAATGGCAGACTTCATGGTGTCATATAATGAATCCAACCATTGTTTCAGGTTTATATGAAAAGCTGAAGGGCATTTTACGACATTCATATTTTATATCCAATTAATCCAACACAGTCTCCCGATAGTCATTTATGGAGATAAAACATGGAACCTAACCAAGAGACAGACTTGTAAACTGAGAGGCATGCAACACGCACATAAGACAATCATCCTCAACCTTACATGGTGAGATCAAAATACAGTATTGTATATAAGGAAGGAAAAGGGAGTCTGGAACATCATAGAAACTAGTAAAAAAAAACCCAAATGGCAATGGGCAAGTCATGTTGAAAGGATGGAAGACTACTGATGGACATCTTGACTCACAATATGGATCCCTAGAGATCACATGAAAAAACAAGGCCGACATAACACAAGGTTGAGTGACGAACTAAACAAATGCAGAGAATACTGGCTCCGTGACGCACACGATAGAGAATTGTGGTGAAGTCTGTGGAAGGTTTATATCCAACGACGGACATAAAAAGACTGATGATGATGGTGAAAGAGCAGGGAGGCCACGCCAGTCTCTGAGGTGCTGTGTTTTAAGTGTTCACAACGTTATTACGAACAGAATAACTTTCAAATTTGAAAACTGTAAATCACCGACAGAAGAAGACATTACATATTTTGACTTTGAATTGATATGCAAAAAAGGACTAAAAAAGGATGTAGGATAATAATCGAAGGCTAAACACCCTAGGAAGGTAATCATTGGAATATATTCCAATAGAGTGCTTAAAAAGTGTGTCGGGCGCTACAATAAAAGATCGATAAAATGGGTAGCAACAAATGTCTGTTTGTATATCTATCAACCCCAAAAGCAGTTTCTACGAAATATATTGTGGAGAAGAGCAGCAGAGATTTGTCAATAATATAAGAAGTTAACCGATTTTGAGGAGCAAGGTTCGTCAAAAAAATGCCATCACTTCCTGACACATGCGTGGGAACCCTTATAGCTGAAATTCTGTTTGAAAATAGCTATAATCAGTTTCGTATTCTCAGCTAACCACATCTTTATTATTTTTTTTTACATTGTATGTCAACTTATCAGATGGAGAAAAAATTGAAGAATCATTCATGAGAAGATAGCAATCAATCATGAAACTTTTGGTTCTTCCATAACGTGAGAGGAAATTAATTCGACGAAACAAAAATATGCTACCCTATAGACTGAGCACTGATGTTTGTTTTTTTCTGTTTGTTATTCATTTTTCTATTTCTACAAGACAATTCAAATATTACAGAGATTTCAATTTATAATGAATATGCTTTGCTGTTATAAAAGTCGTATTTGACTTGAGATTAAAAATAAACATTAGTTGTAATTCGTCCAAAGCTTCCTACTTTCACATTTTTCACTGATTTTGTCCATAGAAAGCAGTGGACTGCTGCCTTCGCCGTCTTCGCTGTCTTCGTGATTCTGGTGTCCCCGTGCACAGGAGTGACAGGTCGCTTAATTATCGTGTTGATATCTTGAAAATTGGCTTTCGGCCAGGCATTTACTGATACCAGACTTGCCTTGAGCGACTTTTCTTCACTTCAGTAAATCAAATCTACCTATCCGTAGTGCTACCCCGTTTTCCGTTGAGGTGTCAAGGGAGGATGATCGATAAATTGACTCTGCCTTATCCCTACACTTGTCCCACAGTACTTAACCCTAGGGATGAGACTTTTGCCAGTATGGAGCAATCAAATCTTGATGCGTTTAGCAAATGACACCAGTAAAATATGGGTAGTTGATGAACTGGACCCGCTGGGAATCAAATGTGTGTGTATAGATATTCCTTTATCTCGTGCTCCTGGATTTCTTACAAACTTTGCCTATATATTTTTTCCTCATTTATCTTTCTGTTGGCCATTCATGTTTTTATCTAAACATTCGTACTGACTATTCCGACAAACTTTGGACGTTTCTAGCGTTAGATAGGCTTATCTTTTTAAACTATTGATGACTTGGGTGTAGCATGCATTTAATGGATGGCATTGCCCATACTTTTACGATTCAACCTGCAAAAGCATACAACTTGATTAAGTTCTCTAGATATTTTTTGATATCCTGGCTTGCAAAACCCTTATGTACTCTGACAAGGAAAAATACATACAATATATGCGTTAGCGGCGGGTTGTTTTCAGTAGCATGTGCTTAGTATTTGTAAACAGCTACGGACAGTAAAAGCCCTCTTGATACAGTGTACGGAATATGACCTTGATTGTAAATTGTAAAGTGACACAACTTTGCTCATAGGATCAAATGAATAAGAAAGGAATAATAGATGGAAGAGAATTTAAAATTTGATTTACCTGCTTTATCTTGCTCTATGTTTTCTCAAAATATTCTAAAATTGGGGCATAGATACAAAAGCTACAACTGTTCATCGCTTTCTACAGACATTAATATATTTTTATGTTTTAGGGCATTTGTAGCACGTAGCATCATCAGCCAATTATGTGTGTATACGTATGTGTGCATGTGTAAGTATGTATTCATGGATATATACCTGTGTCAGAGCGATTTGTGTGCCTGCATGCATTTACATAAATGTAGTATGCATCTCTATTATTCATATTCATATATGCATAAAGGGGAAACCAAATCTCAATCTATGTGTCCACCTGTATTTTAATGTCAGTACCTATGGGTTTAAGTGCATGCAACTGTATATCAACAGAGGAAGGTAGAAACAATGGAAAAACAAAACCGAATGGACAGGAAAATACACTTGCATTTTTCTGCTTCTTTTTCCTTTTCTTTCCTATCTATGAACTATTTTATTCATTTCTCTTTTTTAACGGTCTTATCCCATAATTTATCTGGAATGTTTTCTCAATAGAGAGAATAATGCAAAGAGAAGAAGGCACACATAGAAATGAAGAGAAATGATCATAATAGAGAGAACATAGGTTTGTTTCATTCATCAACCCGTTTTATTTTCCTCCAACACATGATTTTACTTCATTTTTTCTCTTTGTCATTGTTTTCCTAACAACGTTTCCTGTTTTAAAATTTAACTCGACCTTTCTTCATCATCATCATCATCATCATCCTCCTCCTCCTCTTTTTAGAGTCAGTCCTTTGACATACACTTTCCCCAGGGATTTAAACACCTGCAGTGTTGTTTTGGTTCAACAAATCAAATCGTAGTAATAACAGCGGAGGGAGGGGAGGAAAGAATGGAACAATGCAACGAATCAGAATTGAAGAAAATGGCCCGTCGGGATCGACGTGGTTCCAGTCATTGTGAGGCAAGCATGCACTTGTTCATGTTGGAGTTTGCAGTAACCAATCAAATTAGCTGCAAAACCCGAATTAAGTAGCTCTTTCACAAGTGAAGAATAGATCAATAGTTTGATGGTCGGAACTGAAGAGATTTTAGTCTGGCGCTTGTCTCACTGCCAAGTAAGTACTATCTATTGTGTATCGGAGCACTTTTGTCTTCTCTTATCGGTACTCGTCATAATGTATGTGTACATGCATGCACATCTGCTTGCAAGAGGAGAACAAAGCTTTCCCCAGCCTTGATCAGTTAATGTCATTGGGAGCAAAAGAGTTTGAAAGTTGTCAATAAGCGATTCTGATGCAATTCAATTATCTTACGCAGATATCAGTATATACAGAGAAAATCAGATCCCACAGTGATTAGATTGGATTTCATATTCGGAAAAAAAAACTCAAAAATTAACACTATGTGACTTTGTCTCCAACTGGTTTCCTAGTCCAAGTGAAACATGCCGATGAAAGTAGATCAATATATGACAAGAAAGTAAGCGTGAACTCCGCTATAAAATGACTGCTAGATTGTAAATTGTGATATAATGCAACACACAAAATGTAAATTGCTTCATAACGCAAAAAAAATAATAACAAAGCATCTTAAAAGTGACACAATATGCATTACACTAAAATTCACCAAGAACAATGTGCTTTTCCCATCGTGTAGCAAACTCATTCAAACTTTGAAAAACTAAACTTAATGTTACTTATAAAAAGTTAAAATACACATTTTACCAACACAGATTTCACGATACAATTTTCAATGATGGGCTGTAGGTAGCTGTACCTGTAGATATGTCAGGCTTATTTAGAAAACTATGAGATCGTTGGAGTTTCATTGAGAAAAATTATGCCTTTGAATTTTTTATTCTCAGAATCATTTATTCTGCCATTCATCTTCCTCGTAAACACTTGAGAATTATTCTAAGAAATAAAGAATAGAACTTTTTATTTTGTATTCTAGAGGAAACTCTCTCTCTCTCTCACCAAAAAAATGAAAATGATGTATATGTAATGGAAACTTTGATGATGGTTATAATGTTAATAAACTGAACCCGCCAAGCAAAACATGCAGCACTTGTTGCCAGAAAAAAACAACGCCCCGGTTCAAAAGTTCTAAAAGTGAATCAGCCATGACCGATGAACACCAAATTCTGTGATTCGGAGAAGTTATCTCCAACTGTACGATGTCAGAATAAGCACCGATCAAAATACCACTATTCAAACGTTGTGAAATGTTGAAAAAATGTATCAGCTTCGTACTGAATAAAGAAAGCTATCTACACTCTTGTTGCTCTCTAAGACTTAATTCGAGGAGAAACAATTGAAAAATACAATTTGTTTTTACATCCATAAAAAGAGAGATCATATGGTTCCATTGATGAATAACCATGTGAATGACCCATCCGCTTGAACTGATACCTCTTTGGGGGAGGGGGCAAAGATGAATTATCTTTAAAGACTTTCTGGGTATCTAATCCGTACCCACGGAAAATTTTGGTTGGCAATAACACCCATACTGACAAGCAAAGAATGGACAAATGGACAAAGTTTTGGCGAATTGCATTAAGATATTTATAGTCTATTTGCGTTAATAATTTTTCATCTAGATGCTTTTACCTTTCTTTCCCTCCTCCCTCTTCATACTTCAGATATCCCTATCTAATTTTTCTTCATCCTTTTTTCCCCTCTACATATCTCTGCATGACCCTCTCCCCTCTTGACTCTTCTCACTCTCTCCTTATCTGTTGACTTAATTCATTTCCACCCCTACTTGATGTCAAATCATGTCACAAGGAAATGAATGATAAATCATGACCATCAATCGGTATTTATCTTTCAAATTTCTCAAACTTTTTTTTCTCTTTCCTGGTCACAATTCAATTTACAAGATGAGAGAACCATAGATAAATGACTTTTGTCTATAAGGTAGGGGATCAAAGATTGATCAATAAAGCAAATAGTCGGCTAGAGCCACGGATATGCTCGAGGCTATAGATCAACAACTTGAGTTGATCGTTGGCCCATACCTTTTGAAAGGCTTATCAACCACTCATCATTGAACGACATGTTTGAAATATCCTAGCCTCATGAAGTTAGGACAGACCACTAGAGGATAACTAATTATATTTGAGGCTTTTTTTTTCCAAAAATTCTCCTTTCTCCTGACTATGACATTGGCCGAGGCAACCATGCTCTGTCAAACTTCTACATATAGATATAATGAAAATGACCGATGAGTAAACGTGGGACCTCCAGAGGAAAATAAAAGCCTACCCACGATTCTACTCCAAAATGTTTATAAACTTTTCTATTGCAGTGAACGTTAATGAGGAAATATCATGATCTAGCATAAAGATAAACAGAAAAATCACTATTAGCATTCCAAACATGTCTCGCTATTCCGAACCAATATAGAATTTTGAGAAACCATTGATGTGCTCGCTTGATGTAGACATTGATGGACTGATGACATACACATTAATTGAATGAGGATTTAAAGTCTAAAGTAGTATCAGTCGTTCAGATAGAGCTGTTATAAGGCAGAGAGAGCAGGTAGACGGATAGAATAATTTTTGAAAAAATACGTCACCAATTAACATAGTTCACTTTGACGAGCAACTCATGCCCATGATAGAGAAGTGTGGCAACAACAGACGTTGAAAGACTGATGATCATCGAAAAACAAATCTGCTCAGTCACTCGTTCGGAGGCATCATGTTACTTACGGATTTTGGTATCATACCATTTTGAAGTTGATTACTCAGAAAAGCAAAAGGGATCAAATGATTGGTCACTCCTCATAAAAAGACTGAATTACCAAAATAAAAACTAAAAGAATAAAAACAGAAAAAAACAAGCCTGAATGTTGCTCTGCAAAAACTAAGGTACCAATTCAGCCCATTTTTTTCAATTTTTTTTTTTTTGCAAATCAAACCCAACACCAGAAACAAATAAGGGGGATTGAATGAGACTTTTTTCAATAGATAATAGTGAAGGTGTTCAGAATGTAAGATTTCAAGTTGTGCTGATGCTTCCTGTACGCACGATAATTACATACTATATATATATATATATATATATATATATATATATATATATATATATATATATATATAGATATATATAGATATATATCCAAAAAGTCAGCAACACAGACATACCAACTGGAAAACTGAAGAAACCTGTGTTGAGAGCTCTGAAGACCGTTATGGACAGAATCAATACATCCATAATCATTCATGTTGAGCAATACTCTTTTTGCTATTGTTCATTCATTCAGAGGCCTCCATTGAATTTACACTTATCGCCTGAGATCATGCAAAGATTTTTTTCTTCCAACTGAATGCTTCATCCAAACAAAATCATATTTTCTCTCTCGTTATTGTTTCGAATGTATCCAGCCTTTTGGACAACATTTGTATATATAACAGCCCAACAGAGCTATTATGACTACAGAGTGTAATCATCATTTAGCGGTTCATGACACTTACACCTTTTGTTAATCTATCTTTGCTTTGATTCAAAGGACATTAAATCAATTGCATTGACTCTGATGTGATTGTAATAGACGTTATTGGATATATTATAACTTATTTGGAATGACAATTTTACCGATGATCTTTGTGATGAGTCATCGTTTTATGAATCCTACTGCAGTGAAAAAGGTTTGTAAAACTGTATTGCCTTGTAATATAGCATTTCCCAATACACTTTGAATGTTTTTTGATTGTTCTTTTTTTCATCCATCACCAGTTTTTTCCTTCCTTTTTGATGAGCCATTTCAATATAAAAATTATAATCTTCTTCCCTCATTTAGATGCCCTGTAGCTCAAAAATGTCTTGGCATATGCTTATAACGTTGGCATATCCAGACTAAGATTTTTTTTAATGTTTAGTTTTGCTTTTAAATCTACAGGATAGTTAGATATAAAATATCCATCTTCAGTCATGAATATTCACATAATTTAAGATGTTTTCACCACTTACCTGCAGTTATGACTTTGTTTCCTATAAATCCCCAAAAACTGATTTTTATAATATAGGGAAACTGATCACTTATGCTGAGGGACAAGTTTTGTTAGAATATTATTTCTACAGCCAGTATTCAGTAACATATATGCTGTTTTCCAGGATTAAAGAATTGTGAAATGTATTTGAATTCCAATATAGCAATAGTAAAAACGTCAAGAACGTAAAGAGAAATGTTTTGCAAGGAAAGTCGTCCATCGATTATATTTTTAATGATTCAGACAAGGTATGTTTTGATCTTTGGATTTGATAAGTTTGTCTTCCATTTCGACTGGAAATGGATCTATCTCAGTTTTAAATGTTAACAGGATGAAAGAATTTGAGAATGGACGTTCCCGTGAATTAACCGTAAATCAGATTTAAAAAAAATGCTACTACTTATTGTTCTCGGGCTCCATCATGGAAACAATATCTTCCACTGGTCAGACTGGGGTGGACTTACGGTCAGTTATTGAGCAAATAGCATGAGGAACTGTGAGGAAATCCATTGTAGTATTTTATCAGGGGGGTGTTTTTTTATGCATTTGACTGAAAACTATTCAAAATTTGATTTAGGGATAGGGGATGGTAAAGAGAAAAGATTCAAAATTACTACTTCGTTTGAGGTGAGAAGGGTAGGGGGAGAACCGATCGGAAGTTATTAATTGGTTTCACAAATTTACTGAATTTACTGGCTGGGGTAGTCGCCAAAAAAAAAAAAAACAATTGCAGAAAGATTTTGACATTTTCATTCCAAGGAAATCTAAATGCTTGAATATTTTACCATATTTGAAAATGATTTTAACAACAGTAAATACATTTCAATCAGCTTGGAGAAAAAGTATTCATGGAGCGATTTGGAATCTTATGTGCTAGAATATATAGATGGATTTAGGAAAAAATGTGCCCCGTAATAATTCGACTTTACTGATGAAAAAAGTTTCTCACCTTATCATTACTTTAACTAACAGCTATATTGATGTTGATCACTAATTTTTATTTCATATCATTGATCGGCAACTATTTTCCCAAGTTCTTCTCTAATGGACCCAGGCTACAAGCAGAAGAAAAAAACTGGCGTTATTCTATGAGAAGGAAAAGATAAATATTACCTTCTGAAAATACAGGTTTGCCTCTGTCCCATTTTGTAGTTATCAATTTTGCTTTTTTTTTCAAATCTGCAAGCCATATTCACCCAGTTATGAATCAAATATATTATCTCCCCGTAAACAATTTTGATTTATCAATTACACTATCGATAAAACAAAAACTTATACAAGCAGACGTGCACAGCTCTCTGCCTGTTCATAACTATTTGCATCTTCATGACTATTTACTAAATATACGTGAATTGATGTGCGTACGCATGCGCACGTGCACGAGTGTGTGTGTGTGTGTGTGTGTGTGTGTGTGTGTGTGCGTGTGTGCACAACAGTTGGAATACTAGCTGCAAATATACAAAACATCCATGTCCTGTGTGTGCTTGTGTGCACGTGGGTGTGTATATGTGTGTGTGTGTGTGTGTGTATGTATATATATATATATATATATATATATATATATATATACATATATATATATATGTATATATGTATGTGTATATATACACACACACATACATATATACACACACATATATACATATACACACACACACACACACACACACACATATATATATAACGAATCGTATACGTATGATAATATATGTATATCGATTTTTGCATGGATAAGACTGCATTCATCTTATTTCAAAAAAATATTCATTCATTAACATCACCACATTCCTTGTGAATTAGCTGAATTTGAGATTGGTTGATCAACTCACACAGGTGATTTTATGTTCATATGAATACAATCCTTTGTATTCATGAACATATCAAGTGTATTGGTATATGATAGTGTGTGAGTGTGTATCTGCACATGCATGAGTGCTTATATACATGTGTGCCTCAGACAATCCATTACTAGATCACTTCTGGAAATAAACAACTCGGAAGTTAATGAAATGCACTGTGTTGATCCTTGCAAGTGATGGGTTTTGGATGGAGTCTATGCATTCCCCGATGGTTTTCCTGTTGATCAATATTTGTAATCAAGATTCTGGTAAATACAATTTAATAAGTATAAAGCACCAGCTATCAACAACGTTGCTGATTCATTCAGCCCGGTGCAAATTACTTTCTGGTGTTTTTGCCAAGGTTTAGAATCGCTCATACTCACCTCGGATGTTTGTGAAACTATCCCAATTCCAGAGAGAGCCAGAATCAGTATAAATTATTTACCTTGGAATCGAAAATATCCCCCTGGCGATTTGGGTTGAAACATAGCATTTGACTAATAGGAAAATGTCATCATTTTGGTTCCAGGTGTTATGAATATTTAATTCGGAACAGAGTGTTTCGTCGTGTCAATCATCATTTGTGAGAGTACGATATGCCTCAAAATTTATGTTTATCCAGTTTTTGAAACCAATCGCTTTTCATTTTTTTTTTTTTGAAAACATGCAACTACGAAGTGAACCAAGCAGGATGTATGTTCTAGACGAAAAGAGATTAATTTAGAAAAAAAACAAGTTTCCCATCGTTATAACTATACTTCTGTACCCTCCTCTTCTTCTCTCCCAATTCTTCTTGGACAAATGAATGATTCATTGAGAAAACAAAGCCTTCTAAGATAGAATAATTTACTTTGCAAATCTGATTTTTTGTTTGATGGTCAATCCCCTGCCGATTTCTTTCATTGCTGTCTCAACAACGGTATATGTAGCCTAAAAAAATTTAACATTCAGTCGATAAAAAATGTATATACTGATTTTTAAGAGGTTTAGAAAAAATATTTTAAAAATTCATCATATGAATTTATGAGTTATTTTAAAGAATGTATTCATCTAATATGTAAATTACCCAAGATTATAATTTTTCATTAGAATCAAAATTTAAAAACCCTAATGTTTTCTTCTGACTTGAGTTGGCAGCTTTCCCACTCTAAGTCCCTTGCATTCTTTATTGCAATTAAGTAATCATATTTGGGGTAAGTTTACGCCACTGTCCTAATCCGTAAATCCCAGGATGTGGAGACTTGGTGCAGTGAACAAAAGATGAAAAAAAACTGACATGACACATTTTCTATTATAGAGGATGTCTCAAAATTTCCAATACATGTGAGATGTAACTACAAGAAAGGGTATTTATCATAATCATAGATTATGTTCCCAAACATTTATTGTCATCTCTATCAGCTGGTCCATAACATCTTATTTGATGTGAATTCAAAATGAACCATACATCAATAAATTTCTAAACTTAACTTTTCTTCATTCAACCTTTTCAATGTTAAAAAATGATATTTTTGTTTTTTAAGTACGCCCCAAATAGGCTTTTACAGGAATGGTTTGATTCACAATCTAAATTCAGCCCTTAATATGTGACTGGTAGCATTCCTGCTTAAATTTTTTTTTGGTTAATTTTTTCGGGATCACTGCCCAACAAAATGCGAGAAAATTAACATCCAGCATCTATTCAATTGATCACCCGTGGAATATGATGCAGTGTCAGTCAACTGTCACGTGACATCCGAATCTACATCGTCTATATTTTCTATTTCCATTCCATTATACAGCCTGAATCTCAGTTGCACTTTCCTACTTCCTCTCTTTTCATCAACGTATGCTACCATTGATCACTGTAAAATCATACCTTTATGTTCTTTGTCTGGGAAACTACTTGCAAGTAATATTGGCGCCGATGGGAGAAACGTGTTCCAGACCGATTTTTCCCGTTTCAGAAGACAGGAACATAATGAAAGAGAAGAGAAAGACGAGTCGACCTTTCCTTTTACTGATTTGTCTGTTCCTATGGGGAAATGTTTATCATTGGGTCCATGTGATATGAAAAAGGCAAACTAGTGAACAGGATTCTCTTCTTGTGCTTCAATGGTTTGCTGCATGTTGAATGGAATACCAGTAGCCAATACAGAAATTTCTTCTGATAAAAAACTATATAGACGACCGTTGGCCCCCTGGTCAGATCTCATATACAGTAGCATATTTTTAACCTGGAGTCAATTTTGCCTTTTGTCTTAAAGATTTTGATGGAACCATCCTGAAGAAATTATTTACCATAGTTTTGGTTTGCAAACCAATAATATGATAATTATTATACAAATATTTGCCCAAAATTGAAATATATATATATATATATATATATATATATATATATATATATGTATATATATATATATATATATATATGTATATATATATATATATATATATATATATATATATATATATATATATATATATATATATATATATATAATATCAAATTGTACCTGTTACCAAAATCCGTTTGTTCCAAGCTTTTGTTGAATATACAAAAAATAATGTTTGGAACTTCCTCGAATTTTGAAATGATTTCCACTCAACTTCAAACTATTGAAGACATTGCCGATCATAAATCCCTCATAAATGTGCAATGATTCACTATAGCACCGATTATAAGCTTGGCTTCTAGGGTTCTTAGTCAACTGTAAACACTCTTGCCAGTACGGAAGTAGCTAACATTACAGTCACTAACAACTGGTATAGTCATTTATCAATAGAGTTTTTGCTATCATCATCGGCTTTTAAATGCAGAACCTTTTCAATGATTCACCAAAACTCTCGATCGTAGGGTCGTGAAATCATTTCTTCCTAAACACTGCGTCAAGATAAGCGGACTCACACAAAAGTGCTTATATGCGTGTGTATTTGCGTGTTAACTTTCAAATAGAGGGACTGTAAGACAGCACAATATATCCAACACATTTAAAGTTGACAGAAAACTTTGATGGCAAAGAGCTGAATATGTTGCTAGAATGTAAGACGATTGGTGGAAATAATGTCTCTTTCAACGTAGACCTCTGAAAATTAGATGCGAGTCGACTGAGAGGGGTGGCAAACCATAGCAAATCTTACACATTCGGGAGGTATTAACTCCACGATACCCATCATAGAGAAGTCTAGTTGATCTTGGGGAAGGTCTATGTTCATATTGTTGGAGCATTACGTAAAGATTCAGGAATTGTACCAGATGATCATGATGTATATTTATCAAGTTATACCACATTTCCTATGTTTCACTACATCTATTTAAAAATCCTTCTGCAATGAAATAAGGCTTCGTTATCTGTTATATTATCAAATCGAATTGATCATTATTTTATCCCTTTGCATCAAATTCATCAGAATTCTGAAGTAGAAACTTTTTATTCGCCGTCTGTTGTGTTATGTTTTCCTAACTGACAACCTAACAGGCCCCGCTCGACATTTTTACTCCAATGAAAGTGCACATGCTTTAGTTGACTATGACATGCATTCATTGTTAGCATCGAGAGGCTTTGAAGAAAGTACCTTGTGTAAAATGGCTTTGTTCACAGCAAAGTATATTCGAAAGTACAATCTTACTCTTTATGCATCAATTCAGTCAGAAGCTCTCTTTCATCCGCTATTTTTTTTTTGTTGCAGTTGATTTCATTAAGTAATTCCTTTGAATATTTTTTTCACATTTTTCCTTCGTTTTTCCTGTCTTAATGATTTCTTTGTTTTTTATGTCTTATACTTCAACCATTTTAATTTATCTTCAAAAAATTTCATCCAGTTTTTCCTTTGTTCATGTTTTGTCATTGATCTCGTCTTTTTTTCCTTTCATCCTTCTTCCTTCGTCTATATTCTTGTCACCCACCCCTTTAGATTCTGACATGAGTTTCATTCAATTCAAACCAGAACATCTTGAACTGGAACTCTGGAAGCAGAATGTGAATGAAAAATAAGAGAATTTTCAATTGTAGGTGTTCAAGGTAGTCAAAAAAAGTCGCTGGGCCGGTAGTGACAAAACAAACACTGTTGAACCGCAGAATCATTCGGGAGCCCTGCTTTATTCCACCATTGTTATAACCCCCATTGACTAGTAACATAAATTTTTTATCTACTCACGCTGACACATAAAAGAATATATGTGCATATATATATATATATATATATATATATATATATATATATATATATATATATATTAAGCTTACAATAGATGAGTTATCTCACTTAAAGTTATCTCACTTAAAGAGTGCTCGAACTTGGATAGAGGAGCATTAGTTATTGTGTCATATATATATATATATATATATATATATATATATATATATATATATATATATATTCATACACACACAAATATGTATATATATATATGTAAAAATATGTATGAATATATATATATATATCCACAGATACGCACACATACGCACGCACACACACATACACACACACAAACACATACTTACATACTTATATACATATATATATATATATATATATATATATATATATATATATATGAATCAGTGATTCATGATGAATCAGAGTTTTCTGCTTGTGCAATGATCAGACAATATGCTACTTGTGCGTAGATTTGTGTTGACGAGTCCCTCCTTTTGTCAATTCTGTATTTGTCATCATCTTCAGTTGAATTCATAGAATAGCTTGAATGCCAATGTTTGTTCATCTTCTGAATTCGGCCAACTTCTTCCGACGATAAGTTCACTTCTCAGAAAAAATGAACATTTGGAGACAAGTGAGTCTTTTTGGAACGTAGCCTTATCACTTATGGTCTTTTCTATCTTAATTTATCATACAATATAGATGCCTTTTGTCTTTTATTACAACAGGGATCTAAATTAGAAATGCATACATGCAGACATTTATTTCCATCTGTTGATTTAATTCGAGGACAAAAAACCCTATTAAGTTTGTATGCCTGTCCGTCAGGCCGCCTGTCTGTCTCTCTGTCCGTACCTGTGCCTGTCTGTCATTGTCTTTGTCTGTATCTGTTTCTCACTTTTTAATATAATTTTCTACCTAATATAGTGAAATAAAAACATTTCACCCCGAACTGTTGCCGTTGGACAAGTAACAATCATTCATGCCATGTTTGGTATAACACCTACACTTCCGTACCTGGCCAACATAAGCAACATTTCTGCCAGTAGCTGCCGGGTCTTCTACACCTGGGAATGATGCTGCTTGTCTTGTGATAGGGAGGAAAAATGTGGGACAAACATTAGCAGCAGTGCCTGCAGGAATTGAACCTATGATTTTCGAACTGAGAGACTGTGATACGGAGATCGGTGAGTTCATGCATGGCAATTTTTCAGCAGAGTTATCCGTTCCCTGGTGTAAAACAAAAATGATTGACCTGTCACTATACCTGTCATTGTCACGTTGATTTTTATGGCTGGATATATATTTATCGAACATTTCGGGTTACCATGTGGACAAATAATTAGATTATGTCAAATGTTCCTACTTCTATTTCATGAGGTTAAAAAGGATTGGATTTGCCGGAACGGCAATTGATACGATGCACAATCACTGAACTTACTGTTCGGACTTGACATCGTAGCTGATATAAGACAGGGAAAAATTTAAACAATCTTCCTTTAATGCAGGAGTCATGCTTTTTCTCCTTTGTATGCTCCAGTTGTTCAGAGTGAAAGAAAAAAAGGTTCTGAAGATTATAATGTGTCTGTCTTTGTTTTTGTTTTTTGTTTGTTTTTTCTTGTTCCTTTTACTAGGGAAAAAAATAACTTCTACGACGGAAACTTCATGCATATTTACAGGCATTTAAAAAAGACGAAAACGAAAATATGACACAACAAAATAACCCTGCGTCTTTCTAATTATAAATCAATGCTAAATCCTTGGAGATTTCCAACTCTAAATTGAAATGTGGTGTTGCCAGAGATCGCTCCCTGCCTATGATTTCAATGCTATGAATAATGTTATCATCTCATCATTGATTTGAATGAATCGAGTTGATCAAAAAAAGAAAACATCTCTAAACAGAAGATACCCATATAAAAAAAAAATTGGAGAATGTTTTCAGATCGGTGGTATCTCTCTTGGAATGATTGTCAAAACATTTCCGAAAAAAAAATTGAAAGTTCATTTCTTTCTGAGAGAATTGAATTAGCAGTTTCACAATGTAAGGTTATGCTCATTATAATCTTGACTTCTATTTCATTTAGCTCACTTAAACAATTACCAAATAGACATAAATGTACTGTTGTTCATTTCTTCGAGTTCATTTGTCTATTTGCCTATTGAAGCTGTGCTTGACAATCTGCCTTTTGCTGAATATTCCCTATTTTTGTTTCAATTTCAAGTATTTTGATAAAAAAAAACGTATATACTGCTGGACATTACATTTAAGACCATTTTAAGTTAAATATATATATTGCAAACAAAAGATATTGACAGCAGAAGGTAGGGGATAAAAATAAAAACTTCTTTGTAGGATAAATAACGAGAAAATGTTTATATTTCCAGCACTTTCTACCCAAGGGGGGCAATTTGTACGCGTTATACGTACACATATACATAGCAAGCTAGACTAACTCATGAAGTGGGGATACTTACAGTGACTGCGTCATCTAACAATTTCTAGAGAAAGTACAAGGTACAAGGAAAAAAAGTGATTGACATAAAAGAAAGGAAAAGGTTATCATTTTCTCCAAAAGGTCGAAGATAGAAATCACTGACCAGCGTACAAAAAGAAAATTACATGAAGAAAATCGAAGGGAAGAAATGAGGAGAAAAGTTGAATATGTTCATTCAATAAACACACTGTGCGAGATCAGTACCGATGTGGAGAAAAACAAGATCAAAAGTTGAAGGAAATTCCCACATCAAAGCCTCTGGGTCTTTTTATTTGATTTGTACACACACACACGCACATACACACACACACACACACAAACACACATAAGCACACATATATATATATGTATACATATACATTCACATGTATATATATATATATATATATACACATACATGTATATATATATATATACACACACATACATATATATATATATATACACATATATATACGTACATATACATATTTAAACACACACACACATATATATATATACATATATACACAAATGTGTATATATATACGCATATATATATATATATATACATATATGTGTATATATATATATATGTGTGTGTGTGAGTGTGTGTGTGCGTGTGTGTGTACATAGAGGGTACTAGTGGACTCTTGAACATCACTATAGACAATAAACCCCTGTATGAAAAGATGCCCTACAAGTGGTTTTATACGGGGTGTTTTATCTTATCACTTCATACCCTGAAGGGGTAAAAGGCAGCCAATAGTTTTGATATTTGATATGTTCAGAGAAATGAAAAGAAATATCATATTGAAATATGCTTACATAGTTTTGACAATGGATGTAAGTATTTCAACCAAATCTTTTTATGATCTATAGGCATTTTTCATTCGCTTTAATACTCCGTCCGCATTCGGTTACATCTATTTATCATTTGTATTGTTTTATTGCATTGTTTTAGAAAACAATGATAATGATTCTGATTTTCAGATTATGAGGGTGAGGGGGAATTCTATTGGAAACAGCTCGTGAAAGAATGGTTGGGGGTATCAGTTGATGTCAGCAAATGTTAATTATTGATCGCAGTCGTACTGTCTCTTGGTTTTACATCACTTTGAGTGCTTGAAGGGAATCCATTACCTGGCTTTCACTGGATGTATTTTTGATTGACTCCCTATATAAAAATCGATTTCTGTCGATACCAAGATAGGATGAAACCTATAGTCCAGTGGCCGGAGTTTGACCCTAAACTGATACACACGATTTTTTCCCTAAAGTTTTTATATGGACTTTCCCTCCTGAATTTGTACATACGAACTCAGTGTGACTCTTGGTTACTACTCTTTTCACAAATCAAACACCAAACCATATTTCTTACGTCTTCTGATCTTACGATATCTTCTGTAATGGTGAGTGCTTTCATACTCCACATATTTGGGAAAAAAATCAATATCATTTTCCGATAAAATTCCTGAACAGCTGAAAGCGATTATGCTTAGTTTGGTTTAGTTCAAAGAGAACAGCGAACAAATACTATTTTTATTTTTTTTCTGTACTTTTAAGGGTAACTGTCAACCAAACGTTTCACAGAAGTTTCTTCAGCTTTTAAACCTGTCCAACTGACTAGGTAATCATGCACTCCATATACAGACATCAGTAATGGAGTTAGATGGCTGAAAACTTTTTATTCCACTCTTCTTTTTGACAAAACTCTTTTTCTTTTGATTTTGAACACCTTTCCCATATCAGGTGCTCAGTAGGGAGAGTGATAAACTCGATTAGTTGAATTTAAATCGATCCTTCATTTCAAGTAATCACCCTTTATGAAATGTTTCGATTGATTTTTTTCAGCATGACCTCTTGCCAAAAGTTTCCCACCGAGTGACTAATCAGGCACTTTCTTGGGTTCCTTCTTCTTTTGGCAATGGTTATGTTCATTAAGTATGGTTGCTCACCTTGAACATTTTAATTTCTGTCATTGATACAAGGAATTGATCAGCTGCATTGATGTTTGCTGCATTGCACCTGGTTAGATATCAAACATTGATGGCTCTGGATCTTGTTTAAGACCATCTGTAAATTCCACCTGTAGTCTAAAAAAGATTTTTAAGTGGTAAATGTAAAAGTTTTTGTTCCCATTTTGATTTTAGATCAAATAATTTCCGCAAAGCTTCCATCTTGACGTCTACCAATGACAAGGATGCAGGGATTAGCCCATCGATCGATTGTTTATGTTGCTTCAATGAAATTTCCAAAGGTGATCGAACTTTACAGCTATCAACATAACTATTAATCATGAATATCATTATTAGTTCTACTATCATTATTATCGTTATTAGAGCATCAATGATCATGTTCATCTAGTTTTCATATCATTAGTATCTCCGCTACATATACGCTGATGATTAAGCAAAAGCAGATGCCTTAATACTCTGATACACTTTGGATTTTTTTGGTTGATTTCAATAATGTTGCTGAACTGCTGCAAAAAAGGGTGTCTTGTTTAGACGATTTCTCTTGCATACATCAGTGATCTTAAACCAAGACTTCATACCAACATGTATTCATGATCCTTAAAAGGATACATTCATTCTGATCACACAGCTTAAAGTGCACTCAATTAGCTGCTGTGTGAACAAAGGAATTTGTCCTAAAGAAGTATTCTTACGCATTCGTTTGTACCCGTAGTCAATTCCAGGATATTCTTCGTTTGAGACAGACTTGCTAACGATTTCACTATGTACAAAGTGAGTAAGTATGTACAACAAACCTTTGGCACATATATGCATGAACAGAAATAGATCACTCCAACAATACAAAGGTAAATGATCGACTGCCTAATCTTCTGAAAGGTATGCTTTGATGATTGGAAGGATTATATAATCGAATGTATGTATGCAGATATAGATATAGATATAGATATGCGTGTGTTTGTGTGTGTGTGTCTCAACTATAAGGAAAAGACAAAAGCTTCTCTTAAGGAATTAGCCTTAATAATTTGCGAACAATGTTTCAATCAGAGCAGATGATGAGTTGATTTTATGTATAGAATAACACATTTTTCTTAGAAAGTTGATTGCCTGAAAAAGCTCGACAAGAGGTTCTCTTGCAAAAATTAGAATTGAAATATTTAAAAAAAACCTGCCGAAACTCTCACCAAAACTATAGACAGGAGTTTCTTTTTCCACACGTCAAGTTGAAAATGATTCACACACAATATCTTTTGGATTATTTCTTTGACTTGTTTGGGCTTAAAATTCAAACAATTACATCGTATTCTGTCTAGAAAACATGTTAACCTCCTTCACGATATGGATTAAAGAAGAGTTAGATATAAAATAAAATGCTACACTGCTGCCTCAGTTTATGTCTACCCAAAAAAATGCCTCTTGTCGTTGTCTTTTTTTGTTGTTTTTTTGTTTGTAATTATGGACTTTTTGTAGTAATCAAACCCCAACAACAAGAGAAAAAATAACTCTTTTATTCCATGTCCTTCTTCATTCTGTGTGTCTTTGCCTTTATATGTGTGTGTTTGTGTGTTTCCGAGCGTGTAAATGACGACTTGATTTACTTATGACAGTGTGCAGGTCTCTGTCTCTACGTGTTGGTTATGCCATGTGCTTATGTGTGTATATAGATCCCTGTGTTTGTGTTTGTCCATATTTTACGAGTGTGCGCACGTGTGTAAGTAAAATTTCATCCGATGAAAGTGGGTCTGCGTGTGTGTCCCTGCAGGTGTGTCTGGGTACGTGCTTTCGTTTGTATCCGTCTCTGTCCACTTTCCTTCGCATGTGCATATGATTGAAATGGTCAGTGTGTTATGTGAGAGATTCTGTGTATGTAAGTGTTGAATTTAACCGATCATTTCAATATCATGTTTGGTCAAAGTTATGTTCTTTAACCTATCTTCGAATGATAATTTTCGAAGTAGAGTAATGCTTCAGATTATTCATTCTATGTCATTTAGTATATCTAACCATTATATTAGTATACATGAATATATGTTCATTTTTACGTTGGGCTTCTGGGAAAATCACATGGTCCAATCAATAACGTTCAAGAAATTTATTAAGGGTGAGACCACTTCAATATTTTTTTTTGTAGGGTTGAATAAGCATTGATGTTAACATTCTTGCATCCTGGATCAATGACAGTCAACTTCATCTGATTCTTATTACTGAACATCATCATCAAATACGACAGCTTTTCAAGGTCCCTCATTTGATACAATCATTTTCAAAGATTTGACAGACCTCCTAATCGTGAGCGTTGCGGGGTCAGATTGTTCTGAACTTGCAGAGTTCCAATCACTATCTAATTTTCTGCTGGATACATTTTAGCATATCCGGGGATTTACACTGAAAATTGAAATTTTCAGCGGTTGTCTAACATCCTTAAAATATTTAGCCCTTTCCCTTTCGGATTTGAATTCACATGTTTTCATGATATAGACTATCCTGAAATAGAGACGAAAAAACGAGGGCAATGTTGCACATGCCCCCAAAGCAAAATACAAACATAGTCACAAGCGTCCTAAAATATGGCAGTTAGCATCAAAACCAAATATAGTCATCGTCAGATTCTATCAATTCCTATTTGAGTTTGTTCGGATGAATCTACCGATGTGTATGTATATGTGCAGGCATTTAAGTGGAATGTACGATGAAATCAGAATATAGACAATAATTTCAAAAATAGGCCTGGTTAGCCACCAAATTTAAGTGTTTAGGTGACCAAAGATTTTTTTTGTTTTCAGATTCTTTTGTTTCCGGAGTAATGAATGAAATTTTAAAAAGAAAGCGTGACCAATTGGCAATTATTCATCTCACATTTTATTACACAATGGATACCACGGAAAACAAGCATCAGTACAACTGTACAAAGTTAAGGATTGTTTTAGGAATAACTTACATTGCAAATTGAATTTCACACTAAAATGGAGGTGTTGAGAAATAAGAGAAAAACAATTTTCTTATTCACGATAAATCTTGCAAAACAAACCTATAGCCCAATTATTACCTTTTGTGCTCATGATACATAGATACCTAAATAGCCAGCCAAATCCACTTGAAAACTGAAAAATTAATGTTTTACATGATAATTTCTGTTAATTTGTCAATGAACTCTTGAACAGTCCTTTCCAGAGGTTGGGCTTACTTATGAAAAAATATACTTAAAATATACATTCACTGATTTTAACTATTTCGATGTGTAAACACATGCATACTTACATAAATACATTGTATTGTGCATAAACTATATGAACACCTGCATATACATGAGCATGATTCATACATGCATGTATATCAATTGAGTCTAATTGGAAAACTAAAGAAACTTATGATTAATGTCAAGTTGATTTTTTCTAATAGATCAAAACTAACTTGGCTTCCCATCAGCCAGGAATATTATAATAGAATCAAGGAGTAGGTTGGTGTATGTGAGTAGATGCACATTTTGCTCATGTCCGTACACTCCCCCAAATTTATATTTGAGCAATTCAGGTCTTGTTGAGGGTCTACAATGATGTTAAGCTTCTTAATCCGTAGTTACTCAATATCTCTGTAGATGGTCAAAAGATTCTTCTAATCGATGATTCTTTGTCAATAACATTTTATCTACTTTATCTTGTAGTTGTTGATGCAATGCTGCATATAGTATGCAGCTTAATGACTAAGTTTGAATATTTCAAAATGATTACGCTTTTTGAGAATATCTAGAAGGAACAAACTCTCAAATTTATATAGTCTATTCTATTAGTCTTTTTTTGTTGTTTATCTTTGATATTTTCATAATCCCGATATTTTCAATTTTCCGACTATCAAAGGTTTGTTTCATGAATACATCTTCCGTAGACAGGTAATAAAATCAGAGAACGAACATTGAAGCAAAACAAAATGACACATAACTATAGACTGGAAATGATTTGGTATACATGAAGGCAAAATGGATAGAATATTGACATTGAACTTGATAATTAAATTATACCTATAAAATTGTCCCTTCAATTCATATTGGTTAATCTTTTTTGATTTTTTTAATTCCCCTTTGTGTATTTTCAAATTCCTTGTATTGTCCATTGTCCAACAATTTACTATTCTTTCGACAAGCCCATCTTTGAAAGACGGGTAATGAATTAGACTATTGAAGCAAAATTAAACGATGCATTCCCAGAGGTTTGAAATAATCTGATATGAATAGAGGCAAATGAATAACTCATTGATGGTGACCTTGCCAGCAGCAATTTTCGCCTGTTGCTTTCGCCAAAAACCTTCAGCCGTATATAGCATTCCATATTTCAAAGGCAGCTTTTACACAGTTCTTGTTTAGAGGGTTTCTCATCATCATTTTGATTAGAACAGTGTATTTGCTCAGCATTCACATATTTTGTAGTTTTATTCCACTGATTTAGACAACTCCAGTCATTTGCAATGTTGAGAACTTTAACATTGCTAAGTTGAGGAAGTTTTATTTAGATGCGTCCATCAATACAATATTTCATCAAGCTAATATCTGTAACAGAAACAAAGGGTGATTCTCAAATCACCTCCACGTACATGCACCTGTATCTGCAGTTACTCAGCTTCTACGACTACCGCCACTGGATTCCCTGATCGGCTGGATTTTTTCATCACCAGGTGCAGTTCGTTTACGGTTTGTTCTTTTCCGCTCAAATGGCTGCGTCTGTTTTATGAGCTGTGGTACTGACACTAGATGCAGTTAGGTGGACACCAGTCCTCTCAAAAAGTCAATGGAAACAGACATTTACAGATCGTTGATCTTATGGAAATAACAAGCTTGTCATTCTTGACAGCGGGTTCGAGTGCATTCGCCAGAATATTATTTACTTGCGTATCTTTCATTGACACCACAGAAAGACGAGGAAAAAAGAACAGTAAGTCCATCATTAACATTCATCCATGGAAATTGCGTAGATGTTAGGTTAAATCATGAGACAAACTCTCTGAAAATGTTGCACTCTCTCCCTAAGCAGTCAGTCTAAGGGTCAGGGGAAAGATGTTTATGGAAAATGACTAGATGATTACCAAATCCGTATTAAATAACTCCTCGACACGTTATGTTCAGCTTCAGACCTCTAAAGGCAGAATTATGGCATGAAGGGCCCTGTGGGTTAGCAAGCTCTTTACAGATGACCTACATCATTGAATATCAATGTGGAACTGTTACTAATGAACTGTCACCATAAAATGACGTACAGAGAGAGGGAGAGAGAGAGGGGGTGGATAGAGAGAGAAAGAGAGGAGTGATGTGGTGACAGACGAATTGACGAGGGGAAAAGAAGGAAGGGAAGTGAGAAAAAAAAAACAAAGAAGACATATATAGTGGATATGTGAATGAACATCTTATAAAAATGATGACAGGCGTACAGATCGGGAATATTTGATTGAAAAAAAGATGGATGGATAAGTGATCATTCTATACAGAAAAAAATCAATGAGTAAGTTTTTTTTCCTACTATCTGTTGACCAGTGATTCACTAAATAGTCTGAATTAGAAAGGAGGAAATAAGCCTGAATGTAAATGGACACAAACTTATCAATTCAGGTGTTGGTCGAAATTGTTTCTCCTTGAATTAAATAGGTATAAATTTTGACATTTGCTGCCCTTTAGCTCGATTAATTCTGCCTGTAAGAGTTATATAATCATAGATACATAAGAAGTCAAATAAACAAACTTAAAACCAACATTAGCCGTTTGGTTGTAAGTGTATTCTGACAATTCCTACGTAGGGTTCGGGCAAAAAAGTGGAACATTAAGGTTGGTGTGGTGTAAATAAAAATGAGAAAAGATGCCGAGAGACAATATAATTCACAAAGAGAGTGTTAAATACTAAAAAGACGGGGGAACAGAGAGGGAAAACTCTTGAAAAAAAATCAGAAGAAAATCACAAGCTAAGATCATGAGAAAGGATTGTGTTTAGAAAAGGAAATTGTCTAAAGACTCAACGTTATTTGATATGAAACATAAAATTGAACGATTTCAGAAATGTCGGTCAGATAAGTGTGTAACATCCATTGTTCGGTGATCGAGCCCAGGCAACGGTAAGGGATTAGATATTGTACATTCATCTAAAGTTGTTAAATGAATCTTTACTCCCCCTAAATACTCATCTTTTGTGTCCTTCAACGCTCACCGACCCACAACCGGGAATATCTAGGCATTCTTGGCGAGAATTATTGTGCTGCTCAAAGTCAAACATTCTTTACCATATACTCTCATCATGATGAACCTGTTTAGTGTCCGTTGTTGGACGAAAAATCCCACTAGAATGTATACACCTCTTTATCATAGAGGTGGCAGAGCTAGTACTTTGTGCATTCCTAGCAAGTCACGCAATCATATCAGCTGTAAATCCACACTCTGAGTTGTGGTGTCAAAAGCTAACATCCTTCCTATAAGACCGGCGCATCCATATTGGAGTTTATTAATAGCTTCACTTTTTTTTTTATATACTTCTTCCTTTGATTACATTCATTTTTCAGTATGCAGTGCGCTATGATGATCTTTCCCTGCGAGTTTGAACTTAATTTTCCCATGTGAACGTTGCATGGTTTAATCTTTGGGTTATATCCCTTGTTCCAATTCAATAAGTGACTATCAGTCGGAGATTCTGGTTGATGAATCTTTTTTTTAGACGTACTGGCATCAGATTTTGAGATTATGTTAGGATTTCTTGCTGAAAACGGTACATACATCTCGTTTTCTTTGATTGCGTCATCTTGTCATCTGATTCCTGGTCTCTGTTGAATTATAACGCCGATTGCATCTGACAGTGTCAAATTGAGGCCAAGCAAGAAGAAAGAACTTGAAATGCACACCTATCAAAAAGTGATTACTCAAACGAACAGAAGCCTCGGGAACAAAGCAGCAGATCTTTTCTTTTAGACCAGAATAAAGCTCCCAAATAAAATAAGCATTCATTTGTACACTTCTTTATAAATCATTTCTTGGTTTGATTGACTTGTTTACTGCTAATCATTTACAGGAATGATTTTTAAGATTTGTGTAAGACTCCAATCATAATGTCAACGCAGGTTCATGAATTCGATTCCTAATCGATTCATATTATTCATTATGTAATGGTGTAATCATATATAGTTTCACATACCATCACTAGAGCAGTGAATTTGCTTCCCACTCATTTTTTTCGAAATTAAGATAGTGTATCGAAGCAAAATTAGCTATCTATATCGATCTTTGTATCAATCTATATATCTATCAATCTTTCTATCTTTCTATCTATCTACGTGGGGGGGATTATTTGATTGTAAAGTGCAAATATGCGGGATACTGATTATTTAGAAAAAAAATGCTTCCTTGTCAGGCTGAAAACTTTTAAGCATCATTCATATTGAAAAATAAAAACAGCAAACTCTGGAGCTTTCATAACGTTATATTTTGCTCTGGAAATAAAAAAAAAGCCATCTCCGATCTATGGAAATGGGAACTAGCTAAGGCAACTGACTCTGGCACGTTATCAGATCTTTTGTTCACAAATATTTGAGAACCAGAAAATCGTTTATTTTCTGGTGTTCGCTCTTTTCTCAATAGTTGAAATCAACACATTTCATTAGTAAATATATCTATGCTTCACTCATACCTAAAAAAAAAAACGACATAAAAAAAACAAAAACTCAACATGGTCCTCTCCTCTTCCTCCGGCTCTCTGAAGTCTTTGCGTTTTAATCCAATTCTCAGGATTTCCTGTCAATCTCTAATGATTTCGACGTTTGTGATGTACCAACTGAAAGACGGACACGTTGTTGATTATGATAAAAGTATACACAGAGACGCAAATGTAAGTGTGCCTGAACACACACCGATTCACTGATCTCACAAACGTGTGTGTGTGCAGTGGACACGTTTGAAATTCAACTCGGCAATTGTTTTACATCACAGAAGAATAACAGACATTGTATTTTTACTCGGGACCATAATGAATAATCATATTTAGTAGCTTTGCATCACTGATTGGATATTCAATAAGTCCTGATACGAAAGAGACATGCCACGTCTTTTATTACTAATTTCTACATTCTGAGAGATGTTTTACGATGAACGATGTTATGTTGACATAAATTCTTTTAGATGACGAAAGAAAATCATGAAAGAATTCGATTTTGATACTTGACTTGGGGGCAAGAACATTTAAAATCAGTACACATAATACTGCCAGAAATCTCCATTCTTACACGTGCAGCTGTCAGACAAGAATATAGCAAATTTGGGAAAAAAAACGTTTTTGGACTCTATAAATCACTTCAAGCCTGCAAGAAAGGAGTAAAAATATGATGATAAAAAAATACACCTTTTCACTCTAGGCTCTCTCACAACCAAAGAGAAAAAACTCACTGGGTAGTTTGGACTGCTGGTTCTGACAGTTTCTGCAAAAATTACCCCTAGCTCAGCCCCCGGAGCCTGACGAGAATTAAAAAAATTATTTTTTCTTTCTGCAATTACTAAACGATGCCAAATAACCGACAGTATCAGTTTTTTTTAAATCAACCCAGACAGAACTATGTGATGTGTCTCTTCAACCCTCCTCCATAATTAACCAATTACCAGATTCACCAACTGGTACTACTGGGCTTGGTTCATCTCCAAAATATGTTATCAAACACACAATGATAGTGCCTAACAGGAACAATTGTCCTGATCTTTCAGGTGCCTCCAACAGTAGGAGATTCGGTGATGAAGGAAGAACAATATTCTTACTCAAGTTAACATTTCCATGAAACTGATCACCTTATGTACTGAACAGTTTCACATCTAAAAACACATGAACTGCACTTACACAGACCACTATACATACCACTCGAAAACAATCCGAGATAGATTGTAGTAGTGCTATGAATGAATATAAAATCATCACAAAAACATGATAACACTCAAAATCTGAATTTGATATTTAAGCATTAAAAGGACGCAATTTGTTTTAGTGCATCTGAACTGCGTTCAAGCTAGCTCGATCATCTTGTAAATCGTGCTTTAATGTCGTCAGGAAGGGGATTGTCAGTAGCTATAACAGAATATATCAATCATCTGTTTATACGTGAACAGATTGAAAAAAAGAAGATAGGCAGACAGGAAAAATTTAACTGAGAGAGAAATGGTGATGGAAACCGAAATATGAATGGTGTAGAAATTGATACAGATAGATAGATAGATAGATAGATAGATAGATAGATAGATAGATAGATAGATAGATAGATAAATTATTGTCTGATTGATTGGTTGAAAGATGGATGCTGAATTGTCGGATTCATAAAATCAATTAAAAGCTGTATTAATGAATGTGTAATGCATAAGAATAGCTTCTCGGCTGAATGTCTGGCTTTGAGTCAGATATACTGAAATTGGGTTCTTCCTGCAGAAAATAGAGGAGAGAGAAATAGTGCAAGAGAGAAAGGGAAACAAAGGGAAGGCAATATTTCAATGAAGACCAAATGTGATAAAAATGAGAAAAAGGAGGAAAAAAAGTTGGGATATAGATTGAGTGCAAGAATAGAAGCATATGAAAGAGACAAATAATGAGATTTGGATGATTATTGGAAGCTGAGAAAATATAAAAAAGATGCAAAATAAAAATCGATATATGAAAAGAGAGACAGAGAGAGTGATATCAAAGAATATTTAAAAAACAATACAGAAAAACGACAAGACACTTTGTAAAGGAGGCAAGGAATATTCAAGGAAGGAAAAATAGGGGAAAAAAGAATAGAAACATACACATACCGACGGAAATATGGTTGGGAAAAGTAATTAAAGAACACTCCTATAACAATTTTTAAGTCATGAGGCTAAAAATATCACCTTCGAAGGTTTTAGCCACGATTGATCAAAACGGAGGGTTGCATGATGCTTGTTAATGAAATAAACGAAATTACCAAAACAACTGAGACGAAATGAAATAAAGGGGGTATGAAATCTTTTGGGAAACGTAATGTCTTAGAACAACAATTCGCCCAAATTTGTAAGAATGAAAGAACAAACGAATGATCACATATTAATTCACACATTCTTACCTACCGTGTGTAAAACCCTTTTGCTCCATAAAGACATTATATCGTCGATCAAAAAGGATTATTCTACCAAACATCCATTTGTAATTCTGTTAAGATGGAAAATTCGATATATGCGATTCAAAGAGAACAAAAACAATACTCCAACTTTTGGTTTATACTTCTCTAAAGATGTTTGGCGACAGGCAACCTAACAATTCTTATTCTTGAGCAGTTAAAGTAATGTGACTCCGAAACAAATGAATGTCAGTTCACAAAAAGAATGAAAAGAGGAAATATTTTTAATGGAAAGTATCAGATTAATTAATCACAGAAGTTTAGCTCAATTGTGAGAGCAACAACACGTTGAAGCAGCTACACAAAAAGTTTCATTTCGATTGCAGAGGAAACTCCATTTTCATTATTTGTTCATTTTATTCACGTTATCTGAGGCAAATGGCACATTCAGTGTGTGATAAAGGTGTCCATTTCAAGTAAGAGTTTTTAAAAAAATATATCGCAATGTACGATCATTCTGTTGGGTATATTTACTCCGATTGAAGGAATTATAAATTCCTTTAAGCCATAAGGAGAATCATTTTGATGGGACACAGCTATTATATCACTGAATCTAAACAATCTGGATAGGATGAACGATTTAAAGAAAAAAGGGGGCTGATGCTGAAGGAAAATACCTGCATGCACATAAACACACAGATGGGATGGACATATCCACAAACCCACACACACACACACACACACATGCGCGCGCGCGTGCACACACACACACACACACACACACACACACACACACACACACACACACCGACAAATACATACAAAAAAATCCGACTCGGTTGAAAAAGAAGTCTATGTTTTTTTTCAGCTTGGCAGCTGTTTAATCATAGTTGTTATGATGATGAACGTTTCCAACCAAACGAACACTGCCAACAACACATCTTTCTTTCTGAAAATACGATGCAATTGAACGAGACAAACAAAAGGGCAGCGTGATTATCTGTTGAAACAAAAAGACTCGAGACTAGGATTATTATTCGATAATTCTTTTACCACGTCATATTCATTCCCAAATATTTACTTCATGCTTCGTTATCAACACCAAACAATTTGTTTATCCTGATCGGAATGTAAATAACTGGCAAATATTTGATTCGAAATTATTTTTCTTTTTCTCAACTTTTTCAAGGGTACCTTACCTTTCTTTTTATTTCATTTCCTTTGTTCGTTTTGTCTTTTCTAATCCTCTTTGCCTGTTTTTATTGCCATTGCTATCCCATCCTCTTAAATCCATGCATATTATGAATAGTACGTATGCATTCGGAAACACCCCGATTTATTTTTTACATCTGATTGTTTGATCATGTGATTTTATATTTTCTTTGTCTTGAGAAGAGTAATCAGCAAACAAAGTACACTCAGATTGAGCAATGGAATAGATCGGCAAAAATTGTTGTTAATAGCGCAACTAACAGGAGGAATTACATCTTCTCCGTTTGATTTGTTTATTTTTTCTCAAAATTCACCCACTGTTCTCATTCTGCTAACACAGAAAAAACTTCATTATTTTTCATCAAAAATTAAAATGTTACCATCGGCTAAGCAACGCTGGACGAACTCCAAACAGACTGTGTCTGGTTTATCTCTAAATCTCAACAACCACTGTTATCTGGCATTGTTCTCTCCAATAAATTTCGGTGCACCAAACCCGAAATATTTCCAATTAATAATTAATGCGATGCATATCTAATCCGACTGACATCTCATAATTTGATTAATGCTAATACAATTCAATCATCATTTATGCAATTTTCTCTTAAATAAATCAGTGATTTACGCACGAAAGGAGAATTCCGTTACAAGGAGTATTCTTAAGCAAGAAAATGAATATTTCCTTCCATACTTTATGTTGTTTGCAAAATCTTAACGAACCACTCTGTCCAGCAAGAGAAAAACTTGACTCATTACTGAAATATGCCGAATCTATTCATTCATCATATCAACCATCTAACATCTTTATGATCCGGTTTATGATTCACTTCATTGATGGATCAATCATGTGTTTCCCTCCATTATCGCATGACAGTGCTGACTGTGGGTGAAGGCTAGTACTCCGAATACTGATTTCCCAGGCTGGCACAACTTATTTGGGAGATTACCTCAAAAACTCCTCCTATCGACGCAGCAGTCTTTATATCCAAGTATTTATACTGATTTGCTTCATCTACCCAAATATCTATCTCAAAAGCAAGCTCTTTTTTACTTTTAAAGAAAAAGAAAAGTGCGTTCAGCATCGGTTTGCCTTCAGATAAGAAGCGATATTTAAAGTCGAATCTCGAAGCTAGAGGATATATATTTTCAAAAGCTGACAATGAGGAAACTTTAAATACAAACATCCGTGTAATAGTCGAATCGGCGATACTTTTGCTAAAGTTCTATTCTTATTCATCTATATGAACCTTTTTTGCATACAGATATCGGTATATACTCAAGCACACCCATATGCATATACAGAGAGAAACTCGAACACCCAATCTCTATAAACAGTTTCAATCCGAATTTAATCAGATATTCACAATACAAGATTAGATTGTGATTCTCCTTTTTTTGTTCGAAGAGTAACAGCTTGTTTCGAGTCAGGTGTGATATGTTATGAAAATGGACTTATCAGACCATGCCTAGCGTTAAAGATTAGAGAATTAGATGTGTTGTTAGCCTCATGCAAGTTTTCATCTAATATTGCCCAGTCATATTTAATTGAATAAATGGTCAAGGGACTGACTTTGACGATAGAGTTGGTGTGTACATCGTCCAAGGATTCAGCAAATCCTGATTCGTCAGAAAAATTATTCTGTTAAGAAAAAAAATTAATTATCAATACTCTTCTCATGCCTTTATTCAATTATTTTGTTTCTCCCAATAACAAATAATCCACCGATCTCAGTACATGAATCTCCCTATATTTTTATTCATGATGATATCAATTAATATGCTGATACATCTTAGAAAGTATCGAGTAAATAAATTGCCATGTATAAGATATTTTCAATAAAAACCCCTATAAATACACATCGGCATACAATCTTTCAACACTTAACTAATTTGAAAGTATTCCTGGAATGGACACCATGATTTCCACCCATGATTGATACAGCGAGTCCCTTATCTTCCTGCAGGTTTCAGCTCAAAGGTGCAGAGGTATAACACCAATGTATCCTCGTTACATCTGTTTTCTTACCATGTTGCCGATTTTCAACAACAGTTCCATCTTTTTAATGAATTTCTTCTTAATTTGTATTACAAGGAAAATAGCCAAAATAAGTAAAGACTTCGATGTAACAGAGTTTAAAATGATACTGGCATAGGTGTCATGGATTCGAGAACACTTGCTGTCATTCAATGTCCGGCGATAGTCAGTAAAAATAGTTGCGGACATGCAGGCATTATCGATATGATATCTAGTCCGTATAATACTGAAAAATATTCCAGATCAAGACTGCTTTGTCTTTTTATCTCTCCATGTATGTATTTTCTCTTGCACTTGTACGAATACCTATTGTGCGAATCTTTCAAACTAATCTATCCTCACCGAAGCTGATACAAGTGCATGAAAACTGCATTTATCCATTAACCAAATCATAAACCCGCCGCTTACTAGTATTTCATCCTGTGCTCAAACATCAACTAAAGAAACACAAGATAATTGTGCCAGTATTATTGAAGGTTATTTTGGTAGTTGACTTTCGTTGTTCTATGTGGTTGCTGTTGTAAATCCAGGGCATATATTTTATGTCTGGATGCGATAGATTTGTCAACGATAGGCCAACAAACATGATTAGCCTGATCTGTAATTCAGATGTAGTGTCTCCCCGAGTTTTTGTCAGAAAACTAGACTAGCTTAAATCACAAACGTTGACATATTGCTACAGATCTTTACTCTTCCGGTAGAAATAATGAGATGGTGTACTTGGAGACAGATAACTTGATTGAGTGATCAACTGTTTCCCAAACAGCTCAAAATACACGTAATTACCCAACCTTGTTACTGATGAGAGGAATGATGAATAAGAAAAAAAATGAATAAGAAATAGACTTTCTCAAGTCAGTGAATCTAGTTTGAAGTGAAATATTTTTGTTTGCTCTTTCCTCTCTTTTCATGAATTTATTTTTCCACAGTATATACTGAACCCAGTATTATTTTCTTACTATCATTTACCTTCATCTTGATTACAGTAACTGAATATAGGAGGGGTTGCTCAAGGCAGGGAGTAAATGAATAACTACACTGATCAGAATTAAGAATACCAACCCGTTTAGAATTGATACTGGATAATCAAGCAAGTCTTCCCATCTGAATGAACGAAGTATTCATCAAATATTTGAGCTGCGACATAATTTTTTCTTATTCTTTAATTATTATTCTTAACATCGTGAAATTTGTAGATCTTGTTGGAATATCTGAAATAAATGAGAAACAATCTCATACCATGTTGGGGCATAATGGTACACAATAAGATCTCAAAGTTAATATCAGTGAGTTCGACCCCTCACCAGAATGGCTGTTAACCAATGTGCAAGTATATTAACTGGCTTCGAAATTGATAAAGATATTCCCCCTAAAAGAGAGGCGTTTTCAATACCATTCCCTTCTTTGACAATGCAGTCTGACCAATATTCCTCCATTAACCACACAGATCTAACATTGTATTGTGAAATTTATGACCAAAGCTCAGCTAATAGCTACCTATCAGGTTTTACACTTATCATACCATAAATTGTATGAGTTTTATTCTTGTTGATAGGATATATCTTCGAAGGAGGATGGACATTTCTTCAGCCAAAATGTGAAATCAATGAAATTGATTAGAATACAAATCTGAACAATTTGTGGAATCCTAATCATGACTGATCAGGCTTTCAGACCACATTTACTGCTTCTTCCTGATATTTGGTATATTTCCTATTGAATTATGGATTGAATATTCAGTGAATTGCAAGGAATGGTCAAATATGATGACTATTCCTATTCGACAGGGACAGACAATATCAAACATATCATCTGTTTTTTTTTTTACTCACGCCCTTTCCGTTTTCTTCTCTCCCAATTCTAATTTACTTTAAATGCAATTTATGTACAAAAACATAATCATTCCTATTTTTCAATGAATCAATCATGCCAAATCCCTTAGACGTGTAAGAATCCATGCAACGCTTAGTTCTCGTTATACATATGATTGTCGTCTTGAAATGAGAGTGATTTCTGGGTATAAATGATGGAGATATATGTTTTGAAAACTATAAAGATGCCGTACTCATGATTCATACAAAAGTGTGCAAGAACTAATCGAATGCCTATTTCAGCAAAATAGGCAGCACAGCTTGTTGTGCATGTAACATTGGGGTAACACGAAATCAAATCTACAAAAGTGTTTATACCAAAATGGATGAGTTATTTTAAGATATTAAGGCATTTCAGAGATACAAAAGATAGCTTTGTCCAAATTACAAATATATGACAACATTCAATCAATCAACAAATGGGATCACAGCGAGTTGATTCATTGAAAAAGTCTGGTTAGACATAAATTGAAAACACATTGTTACAATGCAACCAACTTTGGCAAAATATTATGTTTGGAGGAATCAATTATCAAGTTGAAAAAAAAATGATAAATGAATATGCTACTCTCTCGATATTATTTGGGCAGTGAAAAACTAGAAAACCTGAAATTTCAGAGCACAAGAGTGATTCCTACCAAGGAAATCACAAGGGGTCAACTCGTGAGTCATCTATCTTGAAGGTAATCTTAAAAATTCAAGGGAAACAAAATCCAAGGTACACACTCTTGATCCATAAAATATAACAATATAAAATGAAGGTTAAATTTTGCATATATATATATATATATATATATATATATATATATATATATATATATATATATATATATATATATATATATATCAGGAAATCGCGAGTTCCTGCTCGGAAACTGAAATCAAAAGCATCAAGTGGGACATTGAAATGAGAAGACCAGGAGAAGAACTTCGTGGACTGATGAGCAAACACCTTCTCTACCACTATAGAAGAGAGAAAGTAAAACACAGTGAAGTAGACTACTTCATCAATAAGGACCTCGAATATAACGTGGTAGGCTTCAAAACTATATCACACTACATAGCCAGCGTCACCATACAACTCCAAAAGAGATACAAGCTGATTGCCATCAAAATATACGCTCCCAATTTGTAATCATCAAGAGGAGAGATGGACATTCCATGATGATTTTAATTCCTTAATATAAGAAGCCAAAAAATACCTCAATATCATCATGGGAGACCTAAACAAACAAATAGAACAAAAAGACGAAAGAACTGTTGGAAAATTCGGATACAAAAAACGGAATAGAAGAGGTGAAGATCTTGTAAACTTTGCAACTGCAAACAATCTCAAGATCATGAATACATTTTCCAAAAAGAACCCCAATAGGGTATGGACTTGGAAGATTGGAAGAGCCCCTACCAAGAAACTTGAAAGAAATCAAACTATATCCTAACGGACAGAAGCGACAACATCAGAGACACTCTAATTCAAAATCAAGTAAGCAACCATAGTATAGTTAGATGTGAGATGCAGGTAAACACCAATAGTGGAATTCATGAGCAGCCCCGCTCTCTTGCCCCCTTTGTTCAGTCCATCTATCATTACTGGGAGATTGTGGAGTTGAACAATTTTGAATACTGAGCCAGACATCGTATAAAATTGAAAGTAGTTACAATTATATTCAGACGTACTTACATAAATCTAAGGTTGTCTAATACCTAAGTTAACTTTGAAGTATGCATATAGCTGCAATTATTTTCAATTTGATGTTAGATTTGGCTTGGCATTCAAAAGCACGTTGCCTCAGACGGCTGAAGTCGCTTGTGGGGCACATATTCATGATATGATTCTTGTTTTGGAAGATTGCCACATTAAAATCCTTATTCATGAGCAGTCAGTTCTTCCATGTATGTACGAAAATTGTGATGATGAATCAATTTTACTCAATTATTTATCTACGCACAAAATTGCATTTATGCAAATAATCACACTGATATACAAACACACACACGGACACACACACACAAACACACCACACAGACACACAGACGGACAAACAGACAGACACAGAGACAGAAACACACACACACATGCGCCCACACTCTCACACACACACACACACACACACACACACACACACACACACACACATGCACACATCCCAGTGAAGGATACAGCACTTGAAATAAACCATTCAATTGAGCAAGAGACTCACGAGAATGCTAACATTAAGACTTTGAAATAGATGTAAAGACACGATGCAGCTCTTCACTGGTATCTTTCTATCCATCCCTCTTTCTAACTATCTCTCTCTCTCTCTCTCTCTCTCTCTCAATATATATATACATATATATATATATATATATATATATATATATATATATATATATATATATATATATATATATATATATATATATATATCATCAAATATGGGCAAATATCGTTCTTGTATATATTTATGTTCCTTTTTCCGTCATAAAAGCAAGAATATCAGAGGTTGGCGCAATCAACTTCGCTATAGAAGGAGATTCAAGACGTACTTATAGACGCAGATAGTTATGAATGAGATTACGGGCCAAATAGGATAAATACCAAAAATATACTCGATGCTATGATAAATTAAATAGCCGGCCAGGGAACGTCCTCGGCAACAAACCCCCTGACATATTCGTTGATATTCATGCTCTTTCTTCGGGTAAATTTGTTTTTCTCTAAGACAGATGAGGGCAATGTTAACCCTTGTTAACTTTGGGCAGATTGAACAATATTTTGCCTCCACTCGATGCTTGCTGGGGTAAGTGGCCACTAAACACGTCGTTTTGTCACATTCTACCAACGACTGGAGACAAATAAACCATCAATAGCAATATTAGGTCCTTCCCTTCTAGAGGCAATGACGTTGTTTAAAATAACATTTATTTGGTATGCGTGGAAATCAATTATATTCATGCAGATAGTCTTTCTCCCTAGTGTATTGGTAATGAGATCATCTGTATCAATCAAACAATTCATGAATCAATTAGGCAGTGAATAAACGAATGAAGATATTTTCAATTTACATTTTGCCATGGTCCTATCAATAATTCTTTGAATAAGGAACCAATATACTATTTAAGGGCTTTGAAAACATAGGTCAGAAGAAATATAGCACAGGCTATCGCTAGTAACATTCTTGCACATTTGTGTATCCTTTCCGAGCCTTCTAGATACCTGTTCGAAAGATACGTAGGAACTATGTAATGATCAAACTCTCTGTTCATAAGGCTAGCAGTATTCACACATGCAAATATGTTTGGATTGATATCTTGATAATCAATCGATAAAAATGAATGGCTATTTTTGCCAAAGTTTTCTTGGAAATGTTATTATTATGTAAGATTTCATTCTAGTTTCTGTTCATAGGAAATTTACAGCTTCATGTAATCGCATTATTTTCAATGTTTCTCGAATATCAATAAAAGTTGGATTCCTTGGAGTTGGTATAAACACACCTTCCTGTCAGAATACAATTATCTTCAATTTCATTAGCTCTCTCTCTTCCTTTCCATTCTGAATAAATCTCCCAAATCCCTTTTTTCCCCTCTCCTTTGTCCTCTGACTTCCCATCCCCGTTCTTTCTTTCTGTCTTGATTTGTCTACATGTTCCATTGTTACCTATCTCTTGAAGTATATATATATATATATATATATACATATATATATATATATATATATATATATATATATATATATATATATATATATATATATATATATATATATATATATATATATATATATGGTTGTAATTGTCGTGTCTATGATTGCGTAACAGTGCTACAATCCAGTGAATGGAATTGAATTACCGGTGTCCTAAACTCTATTCATACACTACTTGTTAACGATGCATTATTCATTGGAACATCATTTCTTTGGCACGTGAGACGTTTATCTTACATTTTCAAAATTCTAACAAATATTGCAAACAATCTTTGCAATCTCTCAAATTTCCCAAATATTTCAAGCTGCAATTGTAATACTGAATTTTGAAGCAGAGATTATGTACATAGGATGATATGGCTCCGTGGGTACGGCCTAGGGCTGTCGGATAATAGGTTCTTCTTCCGTATTTTTCTCTTTATTTTCTATGTATTTCAAAATTTGAAGAGAATATTGTGGAGCTGATATAATTACTAATTCTGTTGCTACATATAACTGCTCTGATCATGCAGAGAAAGCATTTGCAGTAAATAAAAATCAAAGAAGGATATCGATATACAGAGATGAATTGAACGAACAAACAAATTATTCTGGAATTTCATAACAATGGGCTTAGCTGTCAATGATTATTTGTCTCTACAGGCAGATAAAAGCATGCTTCTTCGTGAGAAGTCTGGTTGAACATGCAATACAATTTATTATGTGACCAGCAGCTTGCATTTTCAAAACAAAGCGAAGACACAGCCGGGCAGAAACCTGGTATCAATTTAACATGAGTCGTGTAAGTTGAACCCCGAACTTAAAACTTAACCAGGTAGAATAAAGAAAATTTGAGTAAATCTTACAAAAGTTCAGTCTTTCAGTTCAATTAGTGGAGCTTGAAAACGTGATGCATAAAGAACCAAACAGCCACACATGATTAAAAATTTTTAAAAAAGTATTGTTAATTGGTCCAATTAGAAGTCCCTCGTATATTCAAAGCAGTTGATTAATATGATACAAGAAATCGATTTGCAGCAGAGATAAAATTAATGCAGCTTATTAGTCACTACCATTCGTCTCCTCTAGCATCACGTAGAAACATTGTAAATAATGACATTTTTAACAAAGACTAGCCAAGGAAAACTTACCCACTTTTAAATCAAAGCATATGAACAACACAGAGTATTTTTCTGGTGGGACTAACATCGAAATGATGACGAGTTCACTGCTCTTATTTGTTTGTAATAACATGTGTAAGCTAAACCTTTACACAAGATAGTAACACTAAGCATCAATCCTAAAAAAGATTTATTTTGGATTTGTTTTTCACTTTCATGAAAACAGTCAGTTGCCTCGTATGTAAGTGATATTCCTGCACAAACCTTTGTGGCAATTTCTCATCAATCGGAAACTGAGAGGCCATCCACGCATATTGCTCACTGTGCTTTCTTTGAATATGGTGAGTTGATTTTATAATCGATTTTTATACTCCAATATCGACCTGAAGGAAATAATACTGTCAGTGCCAGTTCCCCTTCAGAAGACAGAGCCAAGATACCATGACATTAAAGTAAAATACATCAGCATTTCGTAGATAATTTTGTACTAGAGACAAAATATTATTGTTGACCGAATTTAAGCAGGAGACATGAAGGAATTCACGCTGTACAAGGCGCAAATCAATCGGAATATTTAAGTATAAAACTGCTGATGAGATACAAGAATTGATAACACTATCATTAATTCAGTTTTACAATGATTCAACAACTGTCTGTTATTTCAAATCTAAAAAATGGAAATAGCAATAAACATTGAATCATCTCTTGATACCAATTTGATTACAATGTCTTTAATAACCTCGTATTTCGACTTCTCTCCGTTGCACAATATGAAAGACCTGAAGAGACAAAAAAGCTTTAATTCATCGTCAATGTATCGTGTAACATTTAAAAGCCATGGAACTATTAGTAGACGAATTAGCTGAGGTAGCAGCTAATCCCAATTAACAAGAATCGACAAATTTTGTCTGTGAATGTAACACACACACACTCAGAGACGGACTCACAGATGCACGGACACACACACACACAAACACATGCAAACACACGTAAACACACACATACGCACACACACATACGCACACACACATGCGCACATGCACGCATATTTATGTATACCATGTGTTGTAGATATGTCAAAATAGGAGGGAAAAAGTTCAATACCAGCACCCTGACCATCATAATTTGGTTACCAAATTTGAATATCGGAAAATTATTAAAACATCACTATCTATATTGGCTAATTGTAACTATCTTTGCTTATTTCTTGGTGTAGACCTCATATGTAACACAAAGCTATCGGAATTCGAATGGGATTGAGGGTAAATCACGCATTCAGATACTTTTGTCATCTTTCTGGTGAAATTAATATTGCATTTACAAGAAGATAGTAAAACCAAATCATTCTGAAAATCAATATTCATAATTGCTGTAATTAGTAATTGGATAGCCAAACGCAAAGATATTCTTAAATTATCCAACGATACAAAATTGCTGTTATTTGCTGGAAAGAGGATAAAGAGATTATAGTTCTCTTTTCGGAATGGCATGTCACTAATCAAAGGCTTGAACAATATATAATCAAGGGTTGTTATGTCTTTACAATTTTTGAAGATGTGGTACAGCATCCAATCTCAATACATATTTTCAATATCTATATTAGATAGAAATGAAACATGAACGATTCAGTCGGCTTCCAACCTCTTTTCCAACTAGAATTATCGTCCTATCTGAGGCCGTATCACGTAATTTTTTTTGCAACTATCAAATAGCAGCTTTCTGAATGTTTAGCATATGTCACGTATATATTAATGTCTACAGCGGGTTTGCAGGACGGAATTTATGCTTTTGGTATAATGTTTTTTCTGTGAATATACATTGTGGAATAATGGAACATGTTTACAATTCCGCCCTATTAGTTTTTTTTTCTTTTTCCTGCAAATGATTATAACTAAGATGCCTATCGGGGTTGGAAAAAATTCTATTTATATTTTTCTCATTTTTCCTTGTTAATTTGTTGATCTCTGATCGTGATTCCTTTCTCACCTTCCATAAAGGTAGTGAATCAAAATTATTCCAAATAATACATTTTTCTTGGTCTTGAACAGTTACTCAAACTACGTTTTTCCACGTGTCATGTGATACATAGATTTGTCTCCGTTTTTTGAACGATCCATTATGACTTAAAATATTGTCAGATCAATGAAAATCCACGCCGATTGAAACGCCCAACATACTCAGCCATTATGCAAATCACACCATGGAATTATCTTGTTGTGCAAAAAGATGAAAAAAAATTTCATTCCTATTTATATCAATCTCACTTCTCAAACAACACGCATTTTTCAACTACCAGCTCCGAAAAAACTCATATTCCCCCATTCAAAGTAGTTTCCCTGTCACTTTGTTTTGCAGAATCGAAAAGATAACTTCCTAGCTCTGTGCTGTAGATAATTTCAGGTATTATTCATGACAAAATCATATCTCTAAAAAATATTCAAACAAACTAACAGGATGTGCACATTTATGGGATGCACACAGAAATTGAACATAAAAACAGAGCAGAATGTTGGCTTAATTTTTTTATCTAAATTATCAACAATACTGTATATTTGAACTACATTGCAATAAATGAATAAGGAATGCTATCTTAAAACTACTGTCCGAGTAAATTAGTAAGGAAAAGGGTAGAATTATATCCCTTTTCTTTTGATATTGCTCTGAAAACATTCTGAATAATTAAGAGTGAAAGAATAAACTACCAGATATGTATCAAACTTGACATTGCAACGATTGCCTTACATCGCAATCCTCCAAACCAGACAAATACCACAATCTCAACAACCTTGTATATATTACATTCATCACAATATCAATATACGATATCATGATTTCTGAAAAGTGACATGTATGACATTAATGAGTTGCTATTAAAATACTAGCAATTGAAGATGGTCTATCTAAAACATAGTACAATGTCATAATTGACTGTAGTATAACGAGAGTTTATTTAAATATGACAAAATAAGGTTGCGGAACTAGTATATGAATCCTTGTTTCTCTTTCCGAAGATACTTTCACCTGCTGTAGATTTCACAATGACTCAGAGAAAAAGTGTACCTTCAAGTAACTTCTCAAATAACCAATCCCGGCAGAAAAAAAACCAACAATGAAATCAGATTTAATGACAATATTCGTAGTTAGTTTCTAATATTGAACAGAAAGGACAACAAGACATCGAAAAAATAAAATTAAAAAAAAATTGTTTTGAAAATTTACGCAGTGTCATCTAATTTCATCATTGTTCTTGATGAAATTGATGATTCCAAGAAACGATAGAAATACCATCATACTTCTCATAATCATTTATGCACACTGGAACTTTATTCAAGTAATCATGTCAAATGGAATTTTGATCGAAGTGTAGAGGGAATCTCTGGGCTAAGTACCAACATGTTGAGTTGAAAAAAGATTATTTTCCCTCAGTTGAACCTCTAATGTTCCATTTCTTAATTAACGCAGTGCAGTTGGAAAAATACAATTCTTCCAATTGTAACTGAACAATGAGAATATATCATGGAGTCAATCGACGTATTGATGGAAAAGAAACCCAATGAATCATCTTGCGCGGAAAGTCTGTACTATAAAAACTCAATGAACACAACGGAGATTTTGACCAGCCTGGCAGCCCTCGGACAAACATCTGCTCCTATTTAAACTCAAGATAATCCCTACAACTCCAGTATTGCATGCATAAAAAATGAAATATCATATCTATATGCATTTGTATATTACTGAATTTATCAATTAGAAATAATTGATCTCCTGATAATCTTTCTCATACATTCTTGTTGATTTCTAAATGTTTTCAGTTTACAAGAGTAAGTGGCAAAGCCTCCTGGCAATCAGTTGGTCTTAGCAGTAAGGGGGGAGTTGATTTCACAAAATTATTTCCAATATTTTCTTGCTGTTTTGTTGTTCTTGAAATGTTTGTAAAAAAAAAAAGTTGCTCCGGACTTCATCCTGAATTTTGACTAAACTCATATTCCAAATTGATAAAATATAAATCAGAAGTGAAACATCTTGAGATTTATACGACAAAAATTCAAATGGAACGAATGAAATATAATCCTGTGGAAGAGAGGATTAATAACACTTAGCACTGATTGAAATCAACAATGGAAAAAACGGCGGGATGAAATACAAATTATGTCCCCATCTTTAAGTCTGTTGCAATTCAATGGATTGAGCGATTTTCTTCAATTTTCACCGGAGGAAATTGTTGGTTTTGCTGGAAAGATGTAAAATTCGAAATGAATATAGAAACTCATTAATTCATCGTTTTTAAATTTTTCCCAAACATTCTTTGTCTTGAAATAAAATTTCTGAAACTGTAACAACCAAATTTGATTAGTATAAATCAGTCTGCAAATCTTTAAATCTCTGAGACATGAGATGTAAATATAAATTGACTCTTACTGTAGAGTTTCTTGTACAAAATATGACCCTTCAGGTATGATGCTTCCTCCTGGCGTGAGTACAGATTGTTATCTGTCAATGTAAAAGCCGTAAAATACAGAGATTAAAAACGATATGGATTAAAATTTGTACTGATTCGAGGTTCTGTATTTCTACTTAGCTTGTCAGTAAAATTGTTGTTCACACCTGTCAGGGGCCCAGGGTGAATTTGTTGAGAACTGGGAATTATTTGGATTGAATGCCTTTAGCATTGAACAAAGTTGACTGATGCTTCCCAACAGCGTTGAAATCGAGATTTATAAATCGTATTTTTTCTTAGAACTGATTTTCTATAAGGCTCGAGTACATACATATACTAACTCACTCTCTTTTCCTTTCTGTCTTTTACACATCTGCTTGCATGCACAACCAGAGACACATACACACACACGCACACACACACACATATATATACAAATGTATGTATATATATATATACATATATATATATATATATATACATATTTATATACATATATATATATTTATATATATATATATACACACACACATATATATATATATACATATACATATATATATATACACATTTATATATATATATATATATATATATATATATATATATATATACATATATATATATATATATATATATATATATATATATATATATATATATATATATATATATATATATATACACACATTCAGACACATTACCAAATTTGTGGTATTGATCCCAACAGTCTCAGTCAGATGATGGCCTTTGCTGTGAGACATGGATTTAGAGCTTTATCATCATAACAAACAACCCAAAATGTTCAGGAATATTTTACAATATTACTCGATGTTCTCGATTTAATTCCCTGGTATGTCCACCGTTATCCAACAAACATGGCTATTTCTATTTAATATGGGAATTTTTATTCAATTTAAGATATATTTTGACTTCGTAATTTATAATTTTACTAAGTAAATTGAAATGAAATCAGGCATGACCCAAACAGTTATTGATATGTACTTTAAATTCCAATTTCATGTTCGATACATAAAAACTCCCGTGTATTGACGTACACAAGATTTTATATGGGCTGAAGTTTAGTCGTTATAACATAAACTATTTTGATGAACACACAAGATAATAATTGCAAGCTTATGACCAGTTGAAGTGCTTTCAAGAAAGAGATGTATATGCATCTGATTCGATTGCTAATTCATATCTTGAAGAAAGGGGTATTCACAAAAGGAAGCTTCAGGCGGACAACAGAACACACTTCCTTTATTATCCATCAATGATACGCTGTATTATACCTCAAATCTCTTAAAAGCTAGCCTAATTGCACATGCATTGTAAGGAATGAGGAATATAGTGTGGATATTATTGGATATCGGATATGTGTACGTCTCTATTGACAATTGTTTTATTTGCTTTTGACCGGAATAATAACTTATTTTGCAATTACCCAAGCCACTAAAGTGGTGCTCATTATCATATTCACCATCTTAAAAAGCACACAATAATACAACACAGAACCAAATACAAATAGGTTGTACTCTGCTAAAATGCAATTTACCTTCATTCCTATCTGGAAAACAAGCATTTTAAAAGATACATTTCACCTAGCCTCGACAATCAGTCAAATTAGTGCAGTGCATAATTTACTAAATTTGTCTCCGTTTCGTGAGTGAACCGTATGAACTTTTTACTCATCATCAATGAACAGTAATACTGATTGGGAATTCATCGCATATTTCACTATTACACAATAAACATGTTGATTTGCAAAAACTGTGAAAGGAATACGTTTGTATTTATATTGATCCTACCTCCCCGACGGAACTAACTCAACACCAACCTGCTTTGATAAAACTGAAACATTTTTTTCCATTTGGAATGGTTATCTCGTCATTTCCTTTTTCAGACATAGTAAAATAACTTTCTGGCTCCATTCGAATCATGAAATTATTCACTTCGATGAGATAATGTGTGAAATCTTTACTATAGAGAAATTGAAAACTGCTGTTCGTGGATGAGAATAGAAAATACATTTCTGAGACGTTATGTAGAAATGTTTAATCATTGATACCAGGATCATTCAGATACTGATATGTAATATGTTATACTGCCTCCTTCCTCCAGTATTTTTTGCATTTAGCGATATCTATATGCAAAAGAAAAAAAACATCTGTATTTGGGCAGAATTATTAATTTGGAGCTAAAAAGTAAATTCTGGTGAATATATAGGTACTTAGTTTCTAGTCTGGAAGGATGATAGGCTACGTTTGAAAAAGTGACAATAGAAATGAAAACAACCATATATGTCTAAATTGAGCTTAGTTGATACCTACCCCACTTTCAAATATAGGATATAAGCACAATTTCTTGAAGTTGACACTGACAAAAACAGCCATAAAATGTTTATTAACTTACCGTCACATGCAAGGGATATAAGAAGACTCCATGGAGGTCGGATTTGCATCGTTAGCAGTTGACCTTACAGTCCTTCATTTTCTTGAGTGTGTTTGAAACCGATGCTATCTGCAAATAACTAGGACAATGATGAGTATGTTTAATGTGCTGAAATGTTACAACATGAGCTTCATTCATTGTCAGTGAATGTGTTAACTGCGACTGGAGTAATTGAGTTACTAGCAAACTGCTAAAAAATCATTAAGTTAGCTTCTTAAAATATTAGTCATGAGACGTTACTATATAAACACGGTGCTATAACTAATTTTTTCTAAATTATATCTAATCACGCACTTGAGCAACTACATTTCACTGTCTTTCAAAAATGTCTGCCTTTGGCAGACTAGTTTACAATAGCCAGTAACACATCAAGTCCGTTAATGCTTTTTAGATTTTCCGAATATTTGGGTTGCATCGCATATTTGTTAAGAAAGCAAAGTAACTCATCCAAAAACAGTAGCTAAAAAAAAATGATTGGAATCTATGAGAAAGTTTATTTTTTTTTTAAAACAAGGGAAAAAAATAGTATTTTACAGCAAGAAAGACGAAAGAACCATGCTGTCATCAAAGACAGGCGAGAGTTCTTCGGATTATCGATTATATTTTGTGGTGTCCATCTTCTCTCTAAATCACATGCAATAGCTGGATAACACGATATTAGCGGCCGGACATAATCTCTATATTGACCTAATTTAAAGTGCATTCGTGGAAAATGAACACGAACACAATCAAAGAGGGCTTGCTAATTTTTTGTACTTGAGAGTTTAATTGAAAGTAAACTTTTTCCTCCAAATGAATAGTGATTGAAATTCTCACTGGAAGAGGAAACAGAGGTTTATATATAATTTCTGTAATTTTATTTCATTACAGTAGAAATATACTCAATCATTATTAAATATATATATATATATATATATATATATATATATATATATATATATATATATACATACATATATATATATATATATATGTATATATACATATATATATATATATATGTATATGTATATATATATACATACATATATATATATATATATATATATATATATAGTAAAATGTGAATTCGCTACACAAACTAGCTGATGTTTCTGCCTCTTCAGGTTTTATTCTAGAAATGGCTGTATATTATTGATATATTATTGTATCATTCTATACAGCTAGCCTAATTAGTACCACACACACACACACACACACACATATATATATATATATATATATATGTACATAATGCAACTGAATACTACGCATTTATTCTAGATCCATGCTGTTTATCGATCGATCTTATGATCATAAATATATCCGTATATGTTTGAAGACATACAGAGAAAGAGTTAAAGAGAGATAGAAGGATATATGCACAATAATGCAAGCTTTTGTGGGGAAGTTGTATAATTATTTCAGCTACGCGTACATCGGTATTGCATAAATGTTTTTTTCTGATTCTTGTAGGTCATTAACTCTGCTCTCCATTCTATTATTTTTGGTCATTTCAACCGAGGGATGCCGTTACTCATCAAAGCAAAATACTGACTTTGGTTCCAGGTCAGGGGAAACAGACTGCATTATTGATTTCTCACAGTGGAAGATTGGTTTTCATCGAAGTTTGAAAATCATGGCCTTTTGATTTTTCTCTTCAGAGATATCAATAATCACTTTTAATGACTCGGTGTGTCATTTGAACAATGGCTTGCTACATACTTTCATACACACACACACACGCACACAAACACAAGCACACAAACACATAAATGTAAATATGTATATAGGGGGAGAGAGAAAGACAGAGAAGAGAGGAAGAAAGAGGATGAGAGATAAACGAGTGCATACACAAAATCTTCTCAAAAAGTGTATGAAAGAAACTGGGATTTATTATGTCTATTTACACTTCGAGTGTGTGTATATATCCATTGAATGTACATTGACATCTGCGTACGTTGGTAATGAGTGTGAAAACATTGAACCTTCACTCTTACCCTGATGGTAGTTCCAGGGGATTGGTTGTGGATTATATATTTCACATATTAGTGTGTGTGTGTGTGTGTTAATGTGTGTGTATGTGTGTGTGAAAGATTTTAACTTGGAATCTCCATAGAACACTGATTTATCCGTGTACATCTACTTGCATATACTTTGTCCTTGGTATCGATCACTTTTCACTTAGAAGATACTCAACCATAAGGAATGATAACAATATATGTATGCATATACACATATATTTGTATGGATATATATATATATATATATATATATATATATATATATATATATATATATATATATATATATATATATATATATATATATATATATATATATATATATATATATATATACATATATATATATATATATATATATATATATATATATATAGTGAGAGAGAGAGGGGAGGCAATGTTGGTTAGTGTTTACGCATCAATATCCCTTGTGGGAAAGATGTAAAGTTGGAACTTTGTTTCGTCTATGGAACTATTAATGGAAGTCTCTAGTCAAAGGGCGTTTAATTAATGTGATAACGGTTTGATTAATCGCGATAAAAAAAAAAGTATATCATATCTTTATTAAAAGAATATAATCTCTTTCCTAACTTCAGTTGCTTTTTTCCTCTTTACGTGTTTGTGATGTCTGGTTCAATTTTTTTTTATTTTTGTCTTTGATGTCGACTTATCACTAATCAGAATCTAGTCACGTAATTGAATGACTAAGGAGGCGTGATCTTATGAATGTGATTTTGTCTGTCTGCCTCTTTGAGATAAAAGCTCTAGTGAGTAAAGCAAAACTGTAGATAAATGCATATTCGAGAAATATGTTCGCAAATCGTATGCGTCCGTGCGTGTGTGGTGTGTATTTGATAAGCATTTAATTTAACATACACTAATACGTATTATGCATGGCACGAAAATGACACATTGCGAAGTAACAATGATATATATAAGTATATGATTTTTTCGGTTCATTTAGTAAAATGGTTGCAATTGGTTTCCATTCATCTTCGACGATAATTTTTTTTCTACGATGAATGTATCGTTTTGTTTCAATATTTTCTGGTATATTTAAGGCGACATCAAAATTCTATTCTTCTTTTTTTTTATTTCCTGGTCAATAAAAACTTCCAAATGCCTATTAAATATTCCAGAAATTGACTTTTCCCTCAATAAATTGTCCGAATAAATAGTTAACCGGATTCTAAATATCTGGTGGATCCAGTGTTTGGAAACCTTCCCAGCAAAAATTCTACTATTTTCATTTGGTCATTGCAGAAATGTGGTCATACTTACCCCCATTGAAAAATATGCATTTTTTTTAAGGCTGAATCTTGGCCGAATCACTTAGTTAAATATCACCTTCAACTGGACTAATTGAGAGAAGTATTCAGTCAAAATAACATTTGAATTCCTTGTTCGGAGTTCGTAATAGAGTACTGTCTTAATCCAACCAAACACGCTAAATAGCTTAGCTTTCAAGACCTGTCTGCGTTACACTTATCAGCAGTACGTGCAGTAGTATTTTTCAAATCAACGTACTTATTCAAGATTGTCCACATCATTTTATTGAATCTCCGTGATCACGACTTACTGTTCATATATTAACATCTGCATGTATAAGCATGGAGGTTTTGAGATATAAAAGCTGGTGAATTAGAACATTTCAACTTTCATGGTGTGGATTCTCCAAATATCGTGAAAGACAATCAACACACACACACACACACACACACACACACACACATATATATATATACATATATATATATATATATATATATATATATATATATAATATATATATATATATATATATATACACATATATATATATATGTGTGTGTGTGTGTGTATGGGTGTGTGTGAGTGTGTGTTTATACGCATGTATTGATACGTGTGTGAGACTGAGTGTATGTCAATGGGGTGTATATGTGCTGTGACTCTTTCATTCCTTCATTCCACTTATGGTTGACTTCCATATCTGCTGCGTTATCAATTTGGTTGTTCCTTACTCGGCAAGAGAGACTCTTTCCACTTCGCTGCCATTTGCATCTTGGCTGTCCATTGGCTCTTTGTGATTCAACCCTCTATGGGCTATCCCCAGTTGTTAATCACTTGAACATGAACACATCACAAGCAATTTCGGGAATGCCCTAACATAGTCTTGGGATCATTAACTATTATTCTTAATGCCAATGTTTTGAAGTGAATGCTGAATAAATAAAGCAGACTGAGTGGAATATAGGCGAATGATTGTCCATGTTTTGGGGGTATATTTATTAGTAATTTGGTAAGAATGTTGTGAGTGTGGTAGTGGGTGGTGTGGGGATATTCATTTCGTCAAGGGTGTCTGCATCCATATAGGGGTCATTCCTGCAAGGATGCTTAGTAGTGGTCTGGGAGTAATTTCTATTTTGACCTTAGGTTTTTATTGCCTCTGTCGGTGCCTTTTGTGGCTTTAGTGGATAGTAATAATCTTAATGTTTGATTTATAATGTGTTTTGGGTATGTCTGAAGGTAAAAGATGGTGATGGAAAGTTTTGGGAATGAGGGTCATAGGGGCTAATTGTCTACTATTCTTAATGATTTATTGGTGTTGTTTCATGTTGATTAAAAGAAATTTAGTGAGTTGCATGCACTGTATTATGGTCTCATTCTTTCGATTTAGTCGGTGTTCCTTGTTTTTTTTGTGATTCTTGGGAAATTTAGAATTCCAATTTTTCATTAAGGCAGACATTGCATGAATTTTCTAAATTTTGGCATGTATTGGATTGTCAAAGAAATGAACCACAAGCCAACAGTTCAGTGGAAATTTTTAGACAATCCAATACATGTCAACATTTAGAAAATTCATGCAATCTCTGATATTTTCAGATTTAAATACATTCAAAAGCATATATGTGAGTCAATCTGTGATAATTAGTTAAAAGTATTTTAGTCATTTCGAACTCAGTGAGGAGTAATGTCAGGCTTCCTTCCAGCTGCTTCAAAAATAGGCACTTCACTTTAAAAACGACAACAATTGGAAAGCTTATCTAGTATCCATTAAACCACAGGCATAACCACACACGATAAATTAAATCATGTTGTTCAAATACAACAGACCACTTTGATAAGTTTTTGAGCATTATGAGAATCCATTGAAACATAGTGATTCTCAACCCGATTCAAGAACATGGAGTGAGAAGGAAAGTGGATCATGTGTCATGACACACTGAATAAGGATGGAAGCTCGTTAATTGGTGTTTGTATTCAATTTCTAATGTTGTGCACTTCTGTACTTAATTTTTTGAAATAAACACATTGCAAAATAAAGTAAGAAATGATTTCTATTCTACCATTAAGCATTGTACCTCAGTTAGGCATGATTTGATCATGTTTTAATACTTGAATTATGGTATATCAATAGATTCTTATCTTTTGGTCAGGATCCAAATTTCTCAGGCTGCAACAGTTTCGAATAAAAGTAAATCGATTCAGACCATTTTACGAATACTAGCCAACGGCTCCTGCTGACTTCTTAGATTAAACCCAGGTGAATACCAAAGATTCTATCCTTTACATCTTTCATATCAACATGTCAATCTTTTCTTTTTCATTGGTTTGTGGCTTGTTGATTATTTCATCTGTGGTCTAGTCAAATCTGATTACAGCTATAAGATGGCAAGCAGTAATCCTCCAAAGACCACCCAAGCACACAAAAAGGTTCAAAGATTACATTTCATCCCTGATCTGAACGACTTGCGTTGCCACGTATTGCCATACTGATCCGATATAATATTGACTAGTGGCATTATTTTCCCTTTGGCGTTCTGCTGATCGCCTTATGGTCACCTGAGATTTTTCCAGCTGATGAAAAGTAAAGTATGTGTGAGATTATGGCAAAAATAATCACTGGAAGGGAAGTAGAGGGAATCAAAGGAGAGAAGAGAGAAACTGAGGAATCATACGTAGATATCACAAGACGTTATCTCTGGAGGTCACAGATATATGAGCGTTTGTAAATAGGGAACAGGAAGAGAAAAATGATGGAGTTCTAGTGATAGCAACTTGCATCAGAAGAATAGGAAGGTGTTTCTGATGGGGAAGACGTAACACAATCTTCCTTGCCTTACTCCACTATATTTGACTTAACACTGTACATAAGTTGTATCAGTAGATATTAACAAGGGTTATACCGCTTCATGAGAGGAGGAGATTCTTAGGAAATAATTCATAAACTGCAAAAGAGTGATCCCCATTAATGTATATATATATATATATATATATATATATATATATATATATATATATATATATATATATATATATATATATATATATATATATATATATATATATAAAGGAGTGATCCCAATTAATGTGTATATATATATATATATATATATATATATATATATATATATATATATATATATATATATATATATATATATATATTGAGCGGATATTTAGCATGGAAAATGACAACTGATTTAGTGAAGAGATGATTGATGTTGCTGATAGACAATATGAAAAAAAATACCTTACACAAAACATTGAAAGATATTACTTGCATCTTCCAAAAAGTATGCAATTATGAAATTTTGTAGCAGAAGCAATATGTAATTTGTTTCCTGGGTCATGGCTACAATCTGTCTGGATATTGCTTCGATGAACTATACTTTTTTTAGAGAGTACTTTTCTCCAATATTCTCAGATCCAGTTGAAATCCCCAAAGTTATTAGTGCAATATTGCAACAAGGTGTTGGTACTTTATATGTCAAAGTATCACATAATATCTAATAAAACAGCACATAAGGATATCCACATGCTCTCATGTATGAATGTATGAAAGAATATCGACTGATTCATGAAGACTAATGAATATTTTTATCAGTGTGAATCTTATTATATATGGATGTCATGTAATGTTCGTGAAGCATAGCAAGGTAGATGTCACTAACGTTGCTATTCAGATGTGTCATCGAAGACAAGAAAACAGACATTGATTGGGAAAAGTCGTTGGTTGATCATCGCTGCACGATTCATCCCTGGACTAGTGTATGGTAATTTGTGCTACTTACAATATTCTATGAAATCTAGGGTACGCTGCAAGCATACCTATATCAAAAAATGAGTGAATATATATATATATGTGTGTGTGTGTGTGTGTGTGTGTGTGTGTGTGTGTGTGTGCGTGTGTGTGTGTGTTTGTGCGTGTATGTGCTTGCTTGTGTAACCAAATGATTGCATCTATCATTTTCCAATTTTCAAAAGTATGTTCAGGAAGTTTCTGAAATGTATTTTACATTCATGCTTAATATTATACGCTCTGATATATTCTTACTTACCAGTATATGAATCTACATGAGACTAAGACTTACCTGTATATTTATCCCTGAAGGAATGGTCAAGTAAAATGTGCCTGTATTTGTGTTATTATGGCCTTTTATCTGGCGTTTGGTACACGTTTTCTGAGGACTTCTAGTTCAAGAAATCATCCATTGCAATTTCCTGGAACTTTAATAAAATTGTCAAGCAAAACCGTCAACATAGATCACATCAAAAGACAGCATTATTTGAACGAGGATTTTATGAGAGGATCAATTTGCAATCCAAGTTTATGGTAATTAGGTCCCAGATTGAGTCTGACAGCATTCCCATATGTTTTCCCTTCAAATTAGGACACCTCTAACTTCCCGAGGAAGTAACTCATCAATCAACCTTACCTTTCTCATGTTATTTCATTGATCATTTCCAAAATAACATGTTGACAGAAAATGTTATTCACGTGAGAAGTTTTACCGAGAAATCCGAACAAAAGTACATTCATTTCTTTTCAATCTTTCCACTAATATATTCCCTTCATCTACTTATAACAAATATTCAATACAATTTTAATATTTTTTTTTTTTGCCAGGGCCAATTTGACGCAACGATGTCATCGTTTCTCCTCATCCACAAAAAAAAAATCTTTGGTCGAAGTCGTTTTCAAATGATTTTCCTCGGTTACTGTGGTAATTTCACAGGACAGAAACGGCAATTTACAGAAAAAGAAAGGATAGATTCACTGAACATTCAAATGCATTTCTGGTCTTATCATTGATGGTTTGTTAGCCTTCATAATATTTTTAAAGCTCTGAAGGTCTTATCAGAATACTATGCTCGAACAAAATACTCTTTATGCATCGTCAAAGTCGCTGCAAATGAAAGAAAAAGAAGTTATATTGATGGTGGACAAAAAAAGAAAGAAAGTGGCTTGTTAAGCATATGTCACTTTTCATTACGACTGACAGTTGAAACAGGACAATAAAAAATCAATCATCATTCATCTGTTGCTCGTTAAATTCAGCGAACAATACACATATTGATTGTTTTGGTATGTCCGGAAAACATTGTGAATAAACTGCATATGATTGTTTTCTGTTTTTGGAAACCTAATGGATATTGTTGAATGAGGTGAAAGGAAACGATGAAATCGGCATAGGTGGGATCAGTGGTATAAAATCCATTGATATTTTGTCGATTCGGCTTTTCCAATCATGAAAAGCCCTCCTCAGTGGCTTTTGTGGTTACAGACCGGTTGATTGTATTTGATTCAGAAGTCTAGGAGATAGAAGAATACAAAAAAATTTGGAGAGAATTAGCGCAATGTCTCGGATAAATGCAATGAATGGAAGATCGGTGATTGGGAGAAACATTAATATTACATTTGCTGAAAAATGGAAAAAAAAAACTAAAACGAGAATGAGACAACTACTTAAGATAGGATGTGTTGAGAGAGGGGGATGAAAGCGAAGTTTTAATCCCCAAACAAAGTAAAATGAACAACCACCATTTACACAAAGTCTACCAATCATAGAAAAATATATAATAGATATATATAAAAAAGCCAAAAAACACAGAATATGAAGGATACATGTTAGCAAAGAAGAAACAAATGAACACAAAAAAGAACTGAAGACTAAATGTAAAAAAAAAATATTGTTGAAAATAATTGGGGAAGGAAGGTGAATGATAACAAAAGGAGAGATGACTGACATAAATGCAGGGAAATAGTTGAGAGGTCTGGATGAAAAAAAATACTTTTAATTAACGGATATCTAAAGGATGATTATACAATTAAAATGGCGATAGGCAATCCAAGTTGTGAAGACTGCAGTTAACCGCTGAACACCACGTATATCAACGTGGCTCCCCTATGATAATCATATGAAATTCTGAACTGCAAAAAAAAAAAATTGCATGACAATTAACTGGTAAGAAGATATTGGTTCGGTGACACCGATACTCAAAATGACTAGGCAGGTTCATGTCAATCAGAGGACGTTGAAAAGATAATGAAGATGATGATGACTATTATTGTCTTTATATCTTATTGTGTGAGGAAAAAATAGTTTATATGGAAATGAATAGGTGAGAATGGATGGAGAAGAATAGAAATGAACAGAAAGAAGAAGGGAACAACTAAAACAATGAAATATGGAAAAGGAGAACGATAAATTCATAAAATTCTGAATCGTGAGAAAAAATCGACCAAAGAGAGATGATTTGTTAGAAAAACGAAAAAATGGTCGGAAAATCAGGAATGAGAGATTCTAAAGAAACAATAACTAGGAAAGATGGAATAATATGATAAAATGAAATGAAACACAGGAAATGATTGAAAGAAAGAGAGAAATACTAGAGAAAATAGGGGCAAAATCTTAAGGAAGTGAAATGAACTGGGATGATTTCCCTTTTTATAATGCATATTGACTTTTTCTTGAATAATTGCCCAATTTTTTCTCAGTGATGATTTTTTTTAAAGGTTGAATAATTCACCAGCAAAAGTCATATTCTATGCTATGTCAATCTCTTGAGCCAAATTGAGGTGATGATAGGGCATTTTCGGCTATTCCCGATTTATTTTCCTAGCATTATCTACCGCTGAATGAACAATAGGAATACACACACACACACACACACACACACACACACACACACATATATATATATATATATATATATATATATATATATATATATATATATATATATATATATATATATATATATATATATATATTACATTATTAATTTCTTTCATTGGCCTTTTGACGATTGGAATTTAAAGTTATTAAAATTCACTTAACATATCAAGAGAAATGAACTGCCACTTGCCACCATTCAGCAAACCTAGCAAGAACGAATCCAAATTAGTCTCTTCATTGATTTTTTTCGAGGACGCAATTAGAGGATATGATATATATCTTTTATCACACATATCAACATATTGATGCTGTACATTTTATTCAGCAATCAAATTCATATCTTAAGCATTCAACGAAGAATAGCAATCTTTTATATTCTGACATCCAGCTTTCACTTGTTATTGCTCAGTTTGTTCTCTTTCCAGAATCTATTGTAAGAGTTTGAACTAATCGGGCTTTTCCTCGATGAGAAATGAATGAATATACAGATTAAACGATGTTGAAAAAAAAAAAAACAAAAAAACAAGACCTCAGGTCTCTTTTCATATATCACCAAAAAATGAATCGAGGATAGAATTTGTCTCCTGTGGTGTCAAAGACCCGGTAATATCGCCAGCAAGAGGCGAACATCTTACATCAACACGATTACACAACAGTTATTCTTTTACAACAAACTTTTGCTACGCAAGATTTTTCAAAATCGAAGTTTCACAACGTCTAATTCTTCTAAAATCAAACTTCTATCGATTCCTACTTTGCCCGGAACCTTGCAGACAGTCAGAGAACGAATTTCACGGATCAGAGCACGTGCTTTCTCTTTGACCAGAGTTTGGCATCGTCTTTGGTTAATTATGTTCCAAATTTCAAGCACTGGTACGACTAGTAACATTGCGTACGGCTTGTGAAATAATCCCCACTGCTAGGTTGCAAAATTAAAATTCAAGATAAAGTTTCCCCATTTGAAACAGTACCTCGCACAGATTCTTTGCCCCCCAAGATGTTCCATCACTCAGTTTGTGTAAAAACGTCTAGCACACTGCATTAACGCTAAATCCAGCACGTGTTGTTAAAAAAAAACTAACTAAAGTTGTTTGAAGTACTTTATTTTATACAAAAATCAGGGTTAATCGTACCAAAAAAAACGTTTAGAAGAGTACTCTAAAACGTACCATTTGCCCACGGTTTTAAAAGCTTGTTGTTTATATGAACAGGTTATCTATATTTCATGAGAAAAAATATTGTCATTATCCATAATTTGTTTTAACATTCATTCAAAATCATCAGTTACATCTATGAAATAGGTCAATATCGAAGAAGTTGGTAGAGTCGGCAAAACAAGCCTTTTATATTAAATATTTAAGTAACATAACCGTGCTCACCTCTGGAGAAACGTTGTGGTTTGTAAAGGGAAGTTAGCAAACCTCAGTAAAAGGAAATATAATCTATTTCACTGCCAAATGTCACGGTATATACACTTTGACCATTTAATTCTTTCGAATAAGAATTCAAACATAGATTTACATTCCTAAGAACGAGATGACCTGATAATCTGGAAATTTGTATTTTCTATTGCAAACTCAATATATTCCCATCATTCTTTCTCCCACTCAAAATATAAGGTAACGCTTCTGTGAACAACTTCCATCGTGGGTCATTCCAATTTTAAAATTATGCAATAATAATATTTAATATGAAAGTCTATAATTGATATATCTTTACTGGATGATGGTATCTTATTTGTCAACACCTATTGAATTTCAATACGTTAATCAAGGTAAAATGATGATCACGAAGATTGCATCTATGTCGACTAATCGGAATCAAAGCCGATGATCAAATATTCTTGTACTCCAATATTTTTTTTTTTAAATTTTGAAGCTTACTAAATTGGCAATATTCACGATATAACCAAAGAAAAGGGGACCAATAAAAGATAAACCCTAAAAAAAAGAAAAAGATGGTAATTGTCAAAAGTCATCTCATCATATCTCCTGACAGCTTACCATACCAGGCTGATCAATTAAAAAAGAATTTGAAAGCAAATACGCATTTTTCTCGTCATTTGTTCAATACTGATCACTAATATTGTGCTGTCTATTTGTCTCTCCATGTGAGGCCTCGCATTATTCTTTCATGTGTACGTTGCATTGTTCTCAATTTACGGGTCTGTCTCTTGGTTAGGTTCCATGTTTCAGCTCCGTAAGTGACCATTGGGAGGATGCATTGGTTATGCGCCCTTCTCTTTAGGACCAATGGGATCCTCTTATTTTTTAAGGTTGAGTTAGCTCTACCAAAGGCTTGACATCCGAGTGTGATTCTTCGCTTGATTTCTTCTTCTAATGAGGGTCTCATGGAGATTCGTTGTCCTAGGTAGATGTAGTGGTATACTTCTTCCAGTTGTGTGTCCTCGATTTCGATCTCAGTGTTTTTATCCCCGATGTGGTTGTTGCACATGATCTTCGTCTTGTTGAAGGTCGCGTACGTTATCTGCGAAAAGGGCTATGTTGTCTGCAAATCTAAGGTTGCTCAGATACTCGCTATCTATCCTAATTCCTTTGCTCTACCAATCTAGCCTTCTGAAGATCATCTCGAGACGAGAATAAGGGACATCATAAAATCCATTAAAAATCTCAAATGGCGGTGGGCTGGCCATGTTGCAAGAATGGCAGACAATCGATCGACATCGCTACTCACAACATGGATTCCCCAGGACCACATGCGCAACCGAGATGGCAGAAATTAGATGGAGAGACGAGCTAGATAAGTTCAGGAAGTACTGGCTCCGTGAAGCCGGTGATAGGGAAGTGTGGCAAATCGTGGGGAAAGTCTATGTCCAACGACGGACCTTAAAAGAATGATGATGATGATGATGATGATGATGATGATGATGATGATCACTGATAAATCTTGATATACCAAGCGTAAATGATACAAGGCACAAACATAAGGACTATCGTAACATGAACTTACATTATACAATGAGACCCTTTGAAAACGTGGGATACGATTGAAAAAAGGTGAAAATTCAAATCTTCAACTCTTTTGCCCAATTGGTGAAGCTTATAAGCATGGTACCGATCAAGAAACAGGTAAGCAAATAAGCTGGAACAATTTAAGATCTCTGGAGACTCATGTTGATAACTTTTGTGATAGTTTTCATTTGATGATTTCTCTGAAAATAGACACAAGAAAAAATTTCAAAAGACGAAAGACATATCTGAACACATCCGAGCTAAGAAGATTGGCACCTACTTAAAAACAACCAAAAAAAGCAGACATAAATCTTGGCGATTCCATGCTGAGCAAACATCCTTTCTGTAAAGACTATAGTCTGCATTTAGCTTCTCTTACTAAACTTCAATCTATTTTGGATGGAATTCTGATGCAAATCAAACTGATACACTTTTTGTTCGATAGAGAAAATCCACAGGACTAACGCAATGAATGAGGAACATCTTATATTTGTAGGTAGAGATACATGTGCGTTGATAGGTGCATATATACACACATTTACACACATATATATACATATATATATATATATATATATATATATATATATATATATATATATATATATAAACAGATAGATAGATAGATAGATAGATAGATAGATAGATAGATAGATAGAGGAGAAAAGAAATAGACAGATACACGGATGAAAAGAGTGGGAGTTATACAGAGATATAGAAGGATAGATAGGAATGTAGATCCATACACGCAAGATGCATTCAGAATATTTGTTCGTTCACAAGTGTTTGATTTCTATTTGATAATATGCAGTTCCTTACATCATGATGTTTTATGTCAGGGTAACATAAGTGTACGCACATACATGCATTCACCTGCATATAACTGTTTTGGTGTGTTTGTGTGTGCATCTCTGTGCGTGCACGTGTATGTGAGGATATATCAGCTAGTTAACATTGAGGATCTTTGATGGTCCAATGCTTTCAACTTTTCAGAGCATCTCATCTAAACGTGGTTACACATGATCAAAAATAAAGAACTATAACTCAAGCAGTTGTATATTCTGCAATAATCTTTTGTACTAGGATATTTTGTCCTGTGTTAGATAAACAGATGAATCCTGTTTACAATGTTGCTTTTCTCAGAAGTAGAGAACTAGAAATTCTAGAATCGAATAGGGATTGGTTTGCGCAAAGGGAGAATCCAGTGACGTTAACGTCGAAACGTGATAACAGAGTGCATATACGTGTATGTATGTTCGTGTGTATTTGTGAGCCTTTATTGAGTAGATATATTTTCAAAGTCGTATATTGATGCTGATATACACATTCAAATACAAACTCAAACATATACAGAGGATGTTGGACTGACAATGATAACGGTTAAAGAAATCAAAAATATGTTTTTCTTTTCATTTCATCGACTTTGAAAATCAACTTTCAAAATGTTCTTGAATGTTTAGTTCACTTTACTGAAAGTTTGCCAGCTATAGAGGGGAAAAAGGTATTCTTTTATGTACTCCTCAACTTCGACAATAAAACAAATGGTGTCACTATTCATTTGCTCATTCTGATTGCGTATCTTTCTTCTTACTTGTCTTTTCTTCATTCTGCTGTTGAATTACTTATATTTCCATTTATTTGTAAAACTTTGCATTTTATCTGTTTCATCGTCTCCGTGTCTCGTTCTCCCCTCAGTTACCTTTTTTTATTTTTTTGTCGATTCCAAACCTTTCCTCTTTGATTCTCCCTCTCAATAAACCTGTCTAATTTCGTACTTCTAATGCTTCTTTCTACATCATGAATTACCCCGTTTATTTGTCAATATATCTTCTGGCCTTACTTTCTCTATCGAAATCTATTAATCAAAAATGTCACCTAAACGGTCAGGACGATTTTTTTCTCATTTTTCAATTTTTCTCGTCTAACTTGCTATGTACGTATCACGCGCCAAAGCTGCTTCAATGGAGCTAAAAGATTGAACATTCAAATCGTGTACTCTTTATTATGTTCAGAATTTTTTTAAATTCTAAACAATCGAAGAGAGAGAGAGAGAGAGAGAGAGAGAGAAAGAGAAAGAGAAAAAGAGAGAGAGAGATCTTATCTCTTGGTCATCTTTTCCAATTTTTTTCAGATCCTCCCAAAGAGGGCATGCTGCCACACCAATTATTATAAAGCGCCGAATTCTATTGATACCTGAGGCGACTGCAACTAATTTCTCTTTTTCCAGATGTTATAGAAACAAATGCTCTTTTATTATTCCTATACAGTGTCCACGTGAAAAATGTTCAGCCCATTTCTCTCATTTATATTTCCAGTACTCGCAGAATAACGATAATTTGCAGATGCTATGCTTATAAATTCGAGAGACCATCTTTCTATTTGCAATCGTAGCATACCAAGAACTAGACAATACTTGAAATAATTGTGATAGAAAACGTATCAGGATTCATGATCATATCTATCCGTGGAGCATTGTTGAAATAAGCAGTCCTGATGAAAATTTGAACCCATTATCCGAGTCCATTCAACCAGTTGATGACAAATCTTTCCCCTGAAATTTAAAACCAATAACGAACACTATGTTGCAGAAGATTACTTTCAAAATAAAAAGATGATACTCCCGAAAAATTCATGTGAGTATATTGGATTGGGGTGACATTTCACGAACTCTGCGACCCGTTCCCTATCTGATACAATATCTAAGACTAGAACATGACAAACTTTATATTCCCCCCACTTCAGTTGGATGCTTTTCAAGTGTATTATAGGAAAATCAATCAACAAACACAAGCAGAATATCTTCTATTAGCCTCAAATGGAGATTGTATCAGTTAAAGGCAACACATAGTTCTTTGTTTTTCAAAACGTATATGTTATAGAACGTTATACGGATTCTATATACTCTTGCCCTTTTTTTCGATGTATACTATTGTGTTCCTAATTTGGTGATTTGTATTATTATGTACTTAAACAATTTTCAGGCAACTAATTACAGTCATTTGTTAAACATAAAAGAAACTGATGAAAAATGCAGTGACACTCTCACAACGTTTGTTTCATAGAGCTTTTACAATTCTTTTGTATTTAGTAAGCTGGCACTGTACAATATTTTCCAAGATAACATTAGGGTTCTAATACTGACTGAGAGATACTTTGTCCTTCAAATTAGCAGTTTGATTTTTTTACAAATCTTGTTTACATGCTTATATATCCCTGGCCCTAATATGTACTATGAGTAGGGAGCACTGCCCTGAACTTTTGCCTAATGCTTTGTTCATATGTGTTTGCTAACAAGTGATTATTACTTTTGAGAAATAATTATTTTACAAATTTGATTTAAAACTGGTTGATTTATGCTAATGATCCCCATAATCTGCTTATATTGACAACAATTTATTTTGAAACGATGATGTTGGCCGTCAGCTTTTACCTGCAGCTTGAGAACTTCATTAAAATCAACAAAATGCAGGAATCGTTTTCAGTTTTTTGTTATTTAAGTGTGCTTAATATGATTATTACATGATTTCCCTTGTTAATTGATGACCTCTAGGCTATATAATCCAGTTGCATCTCTAAAGTGTTAATTTAATTTGACATATATTTTGCAACAATCCTTACACTAAATTCAGGGATAAAATAAATAAATGCAGATTATCTGTGAAATGTATTCAATACATCATCTCAAAATCGGAGACGTTTTCAAAACAACACGAATCAATTCTATCATTTTTTACAAGTCATGTTCTGAAATATTCAACAGTCACACTGTTTCCTTGAAGAGACGTAAACTTACGTGCATATTCTCTCTCTCTCTCTCTCTCTCTCTCTCTCTCTCTCTCTCTCTCTCTCTATCTCTCTCTGGCTGCGTTTGTGGTCTTCGAAATGTCTCAATATAAAAGACACTGTCTAAACGTTTGCAATATGAAAATTGTGTGAGTTTATTAGAACGTAGAATAAATGTTTCCAATTTTATCTTCGGGCATCTAATAAAACAGTATCTCCATTAAATGGAATTCATCATGTCACAGTTAGAGGATCTTTATCACGTACACATTGTTGATCCGAATTAACAATAGTATTTGTGTCGTTCAAAAAAATAATTGGAAGGTAAAGAGAAAAAGTCAACCAAAAAGTCCTATTGAATCTCATTCTTTTTTTTAATTATTCCTTTAGTGCATTGCGATAGGAGCCATCCATCTTTTTTTAGGGGAAATAGTTATTACTGTTTACTGAAAGATTCCTTTTCCCATGTTTGTGGTTGCTTAGTTCGAGTGAGAGTGGAAAATTGTATACGTGGTAGTGAGAGTTGCATTTGGTCAGAAATTAGATTGGTCAGTGAGAGGCAGGGTTACAGGTTGTTTGTTTCCTGTCGCAGTGCCTGTTTGGCTCTATCTAAAATGGAATCGGACTAATGACAAAGAGCGTTAAACGACCCAACCAATAGATCTATAGAGAAAATCTTATCTCTTTCCTTTTATGATTACAAATATTTGAATAGTAAATAAACATTTTTGAGGGGGATAAGTCGAAAGACTCACCATTCTCTGATCTACATGTGATGATATAAGTTTATAGAAAATTGGCTCTTTGGTTAATACTAAATGGCATCTGGGATAGCTTATCAATTTAGACTTGCATCTTAATCATCATCCAACAAAAAGCAAGGAATCATTAATTTCTCTCCCTTTTTCAGATCATTTAAATGATCACCTCCAACACTACGTTCTCCTAAAATACGTTGGTTGCATGAAATTTTCCTCCCGTGACTTACTGAACTTGTTTGATTTTCAGTTTTATTTGCATCAAAACAGGTATTCGTCATTTTTCTGATTGTTACATTTTCATAGTAAGTATTGATAATTCTTTTAAAAATTAGTTTTGACTTTTATACATTTCAAACTTCAAAAGTGATGACAGCTTGAATATAAGTACGCATTTGGATGAAAAAGTCTCGCATGTCTTATTTGTTCTTACAGAACTATTCGAACTATATATGTATGTATGTATGTATGTATGTATGTATGTATGTTTATATATATATATATATATATATATATATATATATATATATATATATAGAGAGATAGATAGATAGATAGATAGATAGATAGATAGATAGATAGATAGGTAGATATATGTATGTATTTATATATATATATATATGTGTGTGTGTGTGTGTGTGTGCGTGTGCATGTGTATACTAATTTGCTTAATAAGACCCAAAGAGGGCTGGAACACGAGCTATTCGTGTTGCAAAACCACAATAGTACCGAATGGGGTTGATGCATGGAATCTGGCCAAAATATTGGCCCCAAAATTAGGAGCAACGCAGAAAATGATAGTATTTGGTATGAAATCGTGGGATCACAAAAGTACATAGTATGATAAAGATTAAACAAGAATTGGAGATATCATCAATGAAGACATTAGGTACGCAGTTTTGCAACCTTGATATCGTACAGCTGCAAAATACAACGAAATGAAAAAAAAATCAACGAAAATTCTGTAAATTCTTAAGTTTTTTTCTAAATGAATTTTTCTTTCGGTATGTTAGCAAGTAACCGAGCGTACATATATATATATATATATATATATATATATATATATATATATATATATATATATATATATATATATATATATATATATATATATATAGATAGATAGATAGATAGATATATTTATATATATATACATATATATATATATATATATATATATATATATATATATATATATATATATCATCATCATCATCATCATCAGTCTTTTAGCGTCTGTTGTTGGACATAGACTTTCCCCAGGGTTTGCCACACTTCTCTATCATGGGCGTCACGGAGCCCAGTATTTCCTGAACTTGTCTAGCTCATCTCTCCATCTAACATTTTGCCGGCCTCGGTTGCGCATATAGTCTCGGGGAACCCATGTTGTGAGTCGTGATATCGATCGATTGTCAGTCATTCTTGCAACATGGCCAGCCCACCGCCATTTGAGATTTTTTATGGATTCTATGATGTCTCTAACTTTTGTCTTTTCCCGGATGTGTTGTGCTGTTTTGTGGTCTCTCCATTTGAGGCCCAGCATTATTCTTTCATGTGCACGTTGCATGGTTCTCAGCTTACGGGTCTGTTTCTTGGTTAAGTTCCATGTTTCAGCTCCATAAGTGACTATTAGGAGGATGCATTGGTTATACACCCTTCTATTTAGGATTAATGGGATCTTATTATTTTTGAAGGTTGAGCTAGCTCTGCCAAAGTCTTGCCATCCTAGTGTGATTCTTCGCTTGATTTCTTCTTCTTTTATATATATATATATATATATATATATATATATATATATATATATATATATATATATATATATATATATATATATATATATCTGAATTGAGTATAAAAATGAAAGAAAAAAAATTGTGTCATTAACAGAGAGCTGTTTCCATTGGTTGTGGGCTGGAACTTATATGAACAGACAACTTTTAAATGCCCGAAAAAATATATGTACGTCAATTGAGTCGATAGTAGAGAGACCGATCAATGTACGGTTGGAATGATTGCTAATGTATTGTATGATATGTTGTATCCAGGTAGTTTTATATTCATGATTACCCAAAACTAATTGAATCGTAGACGAAGTTGAATGATATATTAAAGAAGGATAATACTTTTTCGACGGATAAACATTTTTTTTTTTAATGATTTCTTTCCATTTGCTTAGACTCTCCAAAATTTAAAACGTTTTTTTTCTGAGTAGGAAGTAGCAAAAGCTGATATAATGAAAAAAAAAATCTTGAAATTTGAACTCCCATCCCCTTTGCACTGTGAAACCTGTCTTACCAAGACGACTGCCCTATCCCCCATGCTTCAAGAGTCAGAGAGCTGCAATGAAAAGAGCCGAAAACTTCCTCACGTATATCAGGTATAATAGCAGATTACTTATCCTTCAAATCTCCTTACCGTCAAAATGTGCAGTTTTACTAAGTTTGTAACCATGTGTCGTTAATCCTACACGTGGAGAACGATAAATTTAAAGAATTCTGTGATATAAACGATCAGTTAATCTCGATAAGCTTTCAATGCTCCTCCAGCCGGAAAGTGGTAATTTGCTGTGTCGTGATAGGTCAATATTATTCAACAGTCAACAGTCTCTACGGTTGTTGTATCAAATTTGAAGTAAAGACCCCCGAGACTTTAGTCTATTTTTAATTTAGAGCAATTTTTATGACTTGGTGCAATCAAAAAATATTATCAATGATGAAAATCATTGTAGTATAGCATGCATCAGAATTTGTTAAGTTTCAGAGTCTCCAAAATTAAAGTTTTCAACTCACCAATTGACAGCGTCGATTATCTCCTAATCAAGGACGAAGCAAAATTTTTGATCAGCTATTCTTGAGAAAATAATTAAGCATAAATATGTATCTCTATATAACTGGATTGATCCATTAAATCAAAAGACATAACATTGCCTCGAATTGCTGATGAAACCTATCTCTAAAACGCAAACTTTCAGTTGGACAAAGGATGTTCTGCCTATTTCCGTGACCAATGGGCAAAACTTGCTTTTTGGGCCTAGAATCAACCACTTATTTTTGGCAGGGGGCAAGAAAGTGAATTCCATCATTTCAGTTGGCGACACTGATTTGCATTGCTATTATATTCTCCGATACTAACTCACGATTTTGGAGATTTAAAAATGTTTTTTGGACGCGAGAACAAGTATATGTTTGGGTATCTATTTTAGCTCCATGGATGGTGTCGGTAAACTTGAAATATTCATAGCCAGATAGCCAGAAATTTAGCCAGACTGAGTGAGGAAATCACAGTTGACAGTTTTGTATTGGATTCATGTTTTTGTGTTTATTGAAACGAATCCTCTACTAAAATATGGCTTTTATCTGTCTAAATTGTCAAATCGTCATTTATTTGCCGATCATTTTTTTCATGATTTCTTGTATTACACGTTCCAGAGATGGTATGATATGCACTAGAGCATGCGTATTGCCATTTTTTTCCTCTCAGAGTCTATGATGTCTCTGAATTTTCTTTTCTCTTTTAGTATTATATACCGAGCTGCCGTGCAGTCTCTCCCTGTCAAGTTTAGTACTATCATTTCTCGTGCATATTGCATAGTTCTTTGTTTGAAAGTCAGTTTTTTTTCTTTGTCAGGTCTCATGTTTCAAGAGTGTAGACGCAGTGGTTTGAGATCTGTGTTTTCAAATCTAAATGTATATTTTGAAATACACCATGCGTTCAATATATTCGAGTGCCGGGGTTTATACCAGTATGAAAGAAAAGAAAAAAAGATTCATCGATTGATTTGGTTATTTGAGAGTTAGGAATTAGGTTGCCATCAACGTAAATATTGCTTTGAAGCAATAAATTAGTTTCCATGACCACTTTAATAGAAAAAAAAAACTGTGAATAAGGTAGGAGAGTTAAAAAGATTGGAATGCATGATTTCAACGCGCACACACACATACACACACACACACACACAAACACACACACACACACACACACACATATATATATATATATATATATATATATATATATATATATAAATTGTCCTAATTATGGGCATACTCATTTCAAATGATATCCAGTTGTAATATAACCAATGAATCACCTGGCCTGGCCTTGTTGGCGTAAGTAGAATAAACAAACTGAAAAAGTATAATTGCAGTAGGAATTGAACCAACGACGGATAGGGTGGCTGCTTCAACGCTACGTTGCTCTCACCGTTTAACTAAACTATGAAAAGGCCCCCCAAACTGTTTCAGCTGAAAATTCTGCTTTGGTACTCCTGGCCTATATACGCAGTTTTTGTTTTTTTTTATTGAGGCAACGACCCTACCAATTATAGGTTTGATTCTTGCCACAGACACAATTTTTGAATCGTTTATTCGATTTGCAGTTCCAAAATCATGTGATACATTCAACATGCAACGATTGGAAATCGTTTCAAATAAAAAAAAAAACCTTCTATTCAACATAATTTATGAACATTATGTGGGATCACATATCCGTTCCCGGATAAAATGAATACATAGAAAATAGGGGGAAAGGAAACAAGAATATAGAGGGAAAGAAATAGAGTTATTGCACAATACCCCGATATAAATTGATGGACGTAGCCTTTCAGGGTTCATAGAAAGAATAGGCAGAGATAAATTGATTCGTGAATTGAAGACACGATCTTTTCTGAACTTTAAAATGATAAAGCGTGCGTTTCTGTAGTATTTTTTTATATTGGCATTGTGAGAATGCATTGAATGAATACATGAAAACTCTTCATGTTTGATCCTAATATATATATTAATGTTTTGTATTTTTTCACCTTCAGGTTGCCCGATAGATTTCATTTATGGTTCCATTGAATCTTGAATATCTCATTCTAAAAAAGCACCCCAGATGTATTCACTGGATGATAATGACAGCCGAGGTCAGCTCTCAGCATGTTGATCCTCATTCATAGTGAATGTTTGAAAGGCGTAAATCATGAATGTAGTGAATAAGGAAATGGTGACAGCAAGGCGAATTATTTCGTTTTGAGGAGTCTCCAGTGGAGTAAACCGTAATAGTAATTCCCATATTCTAACACACTGACCCATCACACACAGACACTAACGTGCACACACTCATACATTCATACACAGAGTCACATAAATACTTGCACAAGAAAACACACATACATACATGCGCACACACATACAAACAGCACCCGTGCTGAGAGTGATATGAATGGAAATGATATCCATGATAAATGATGAATTTTACTGAGAAAGGAAAAAATCAGTGGAACTAGACTGGATGAAAATAACACATCATAAACGAACTCATTTTTTGATATGCAACATTGAAGTGTACTCAAGGACTTGACTCGTTATGATACCTGTATCTTAGCAGAAGTGACGTTGAATGTTTAAAGAGACCCGACGACAATCAGTAAAATTTAAAGTGATACGTTCACATCATTCTTCATACTTTACTGGCATTCAGTGGTATCATTTTAATTTAGATCAACGGTTGATTCTTTGCTAGTATCAAGCAGATGCTAGAAATATGATGTTGTTTGTCCTAGAGAAGCATACAGAAAAGGGACATTCACTATTTTGATGTCATTGTATTTTGAGTTCAATACAAATATCTATAATAGTTTTTTATTTGAGGATTATAAGCTCTCAATAGGAATTACATTTATCCTGTGAGAATGTTATTTAAAATTTACTTTAAATCGGAACATACTGCTACTCAAGGTGCTGATAAAACTAAAAAGGGAACCGTTCAATATGCTTTCGAGCTTTGGTATCGGAATATGGAACAAAAAAAAAACCCTCATAGATACGGAAATCTTTTCTCAATTATGATGAATTGTGGAGAGGAGTAATCAACAGTGGGATAACCATCCAGAAACCTGGCTTTATCATGTCATCTCAATGCTGTATGATGGATAAAGAAGTCGAAACGTCTAGTCCTGCATGAAGAAAATGTACCGTTCAATTCCTAAGACACCATATCATTCAGGTGACAAGGTTTACGCTTTCAGATCATGCAGCATCAACTACCCTCAGTAGACAAGCATATCAACAGATGATTTTAGCAATTCTTGCCTCTTCGAATAGAAATCATTAAGAGTAATGGCAAACAGACTCATATCATCTTGAGTCATATAAGCTTGCATCGGCAACAAAAATAAGGTTATATATATATATATATATATATATATATATATATATATATATATATATATACATATATATATATATGTGTGTGTGTGTGTATGTGTGTGTGTGTTTGTGTGTGTGTGTTTGTGTGTGTGTGCATGTGTTAGTTTGCGTACGTGTGTGAATGAATGTTAGTGTGTTTTGCATGGGTATATGTGCATACTGCTATCACATCAATATCACTGATCACAAATATTTATTAGAAGTCGTGCTACACTGGATGCTTTTTGCTTTATCCCATCACAAAGGGAGAGGAACACACGTGCATACTTACGTACATACACACCCACGTGCAACCACGCATATATATATATATATATATATATATATATATATATATATATATATATATATATATATATATATATATATGTGTGTGCGTGTGCGTGTGTGTGTGTGTGTTTGTGTGTTTGAGTGTGTCATTCTGTCTGTCTGTTTCTGTGTCTGTGTGTCTGTGTGGCTGTGTCTGTTTCTGTGTCCGTGTGTCTGTGTCTGTATCTCTGTGTCTATGTGTCTGTGTCTGTGTGTCTGTGTGCATTTCAGTTGGCAATTTCTTCATATATGCATCTTTATATGGAAAGAGAGGGAGAGAAAGAGAGAGAGAGTGAGTGTGTATGGACGAGGGAAGAAGAAATAAACCAATTGCACTTATTCCATCTATTATCAATGTAGTAGAGATAGATTTTTATCTTGGTCTTTGATCGACAGATCGTATCAGGAAACGATAGTAAGTTGACGATTTTTTGGAAATTGTTTATCGTGTGCTATGCTTTACCATGAAAACCTACTGCATTGTCACCTCAGCACTTATTCCCCGACACATTTTTGAAAATGTTATACGAAAAAAATAAGGAATTGTATTTTTCAAAAAAGCATAAAGTACAGCAGAAAAAAAAGTTTAAGAAAATTCATCAGTGAAATGCGTATTAAAAATTATATGTCTTATTCTGAAATCTACAAAATAACCTATCCTACCCTATCGTGGAGCGTTTTAAAGGCAAAACATAAATTTTTAAAAATACACTAAGAAGATACAACCAAAAGTGTTACGTGCTTATGGTATGCACATAATATGTACGTTTTTTATATACATTGATAAAGTATGGAATTACGTGTCATTAGGTCTTATAAACAAGTGACACGAAACAATTGAAGGGAAATCATTAACTGATATTTTGAAAAAAAATAATGTGTACGTTATTTACCACGTATACGGATAGTCATATGTCAGGTGACTCCCTGTGCTTCAAAAATATTCAACTCTACCATTTAATAAAATATACTACAACTTTTATTCTACAGAGCCGGCCTTTTTCATTACAAGGAAAAGTGATGTCACACAAATACACACTCACCCACACGCACATGCGCACACAGAGTCATTCAAACACAATCAGACGGATAACCATAACCACACACACCGACATGCACACACATGCACACACATATATATATATATATACATATATATATATATATATATATATATATATATATATATATATATATATATATATATATATATGTATGTATACATATATATATATATATATATATATATGTATATATGTATATGCACACACGCATATATATGTATATTTATACATATATATATATATGTGTATATATATATGTATATATATATGTATATATGTATATATATACGTGTGTGTGTGTGTGTGTGTGCGTGCGTTTAGACGAACCAAAAGATACATGAATGGATATGTTGATAGAGATAGATATACAGAAAAGAATCAAACATAATAACGAAAAGATATTGTCTAAGTTTGTCGACATTTGGACAAGTTGTTGCTATTTGATGAAACGAATATATGCCTGTTAACCTACATTTGCAGCTATAGTTTCATAGACGAGTTTCACAGTTCACCTCACATCTTCATAAGTCTAAGCATCGACGCTTTTTACGAACCAGAAATTATTGTGTCAATTAAATGAAGGTATGCAATCGTCCATAACTTTGATATTAATCATTACCAGACAAACTTTTGCTCAGGAATCTAATCTTTTCAAGTCTCTGCTACTAATGCAAGATTTGAGCCGATCAACCCTGCAGCATCCAGCTTGTAATGTAATAATTTTTACGAATGTGAGTCTCCATTATCAGCCACTCTCTCCTGGTTTGCACGATTTGACAGTTGGAACAGTGAGTGAGAATTGCTTTTCTAAAGGTTATTGCATTATTTTGACGGAAATAAAACGTGTTTTGTGGTTTGGCTAGATAAACAGAGGGATTAAATTTTTGATCAACCAATGAATAACAAGAAGTTGAATGGAAGTGAATAAAACGATTAGAGATGATACGGAGAAAACGGCCAGTTATGGGTCCTTTGAATTCGTGCTTCAAACTAAGTATTTTTATCTTTTCGAGTCAATGGCTAAGAGGAAATCTAACTTATAAGGTGTTGCTCTGCTTATTTGCTTCTAAGATTTTTTAGATCTAAAATACCATGGCTTGCTGAACATTTATTGTGTTTGATAACGTATCAAAAAAAACTTCTCAAAGGTATCCAGAGTGAGATTGATTTGAAAGCAGTATCTATATAGAACTAAACCCCATCAATAGAAAACGTTTCATACTGAATCTCAAGTTTCATGGAAGAGTTATTCTTAGAAGTTCCGATATAAAGCATCAATGAATAAATGTTCTAAAAATAGAAACACATGATATAAGGCAAGTCAACATACTTGGAAATGTGTTGGAAACTATTCTGGTTTGTATCCCTGTCATCTCATTCACAACATTCGATAGGATTATATTTTCACAATGATTTATCCCAAAGTGGTGATTTTCCCGTCACGTGTGATCTCTGTACATTAAAATTCTACCATGATATTTTGCAGTTAGACATAT
>OY735198.1:17820964-17835964 GCA_963457665.1 Thysanoteuthis rhombus | reverse complement strand
GAGAATAGTAACATTACATTTCTTCACAATAAGGTGAAATGACAACCACAAGATTGGGAGGCGGCTTTTTTCTATGACCGAGAGGGACGGGTGTATTTTATATCTACAAGGGAGTAAATTATACACAAACAATTATTATTTACTGGCTTTTTCGAGAAAACTTTTGTTTGTTGTAGTAGAATGACTGGTTACAGAATGAATGGTCGACCTGGTTGCTTCTGTGATCTTGTAATTTCCCACTGCCTAGTGATTTTGCATAATTTTGGTTAGAGATACTTGCTCAGGTTCAGTCTACTATCAATTTTTGAAGCTGTTGTTCTGTTTGAGCAAATAGAAAAAAAGACTTCAATTTAAATCAAACAGACGTATTACCAATGTAGAGCTGTCACTGATCTCAACATCTGTTAACTTGAAACTATAGCTCAATAAAACATTATGTAGCACCACCTTCTTTATATTGTATTTAATTATCATTTAGTTGGAGCATCGAATAAGTTTGGATACCGTGCTATCAACAAAGAACCTGATAAATACTTGGTTCCTATCGTATCGTAAGCGTCTTATACCATCCTTCAATGATATTGAGGTCAACGTAATATAGCCGATATGATGGCACTACTGCTCTCAAAGAAAAGTATGGATTTCATTATTTTCACCAAATTGTCAGACAGTGTGAGTGTTCCTGTGACTTTGGTTAACTTATTCAATCACGTATCCATTAGCCATATAGAAATCAAGACTGAATTATCATTGTTACTGTCTATGTATTAGTTTTTGAAAACCTATTTGTTACGGAATGACATTTGATATAGACGTATCAACTTTGAACATTCGATTAACTATTTCCTTCATAGCTCTATTATAGGTTTTTGAAGTTGTTAGTGGCACTGACATCATTCTTATGATCAAAGATATATTATTAAAGTCATTAAAAGTAATATGCACTGATTTACATAGTAATTAGTTGACCTGAAAGTCACTGGACGCGTTTTTACTCTTTAACAAATTCATCGATACTTTTGAAATTCAGTACACATGAACTAATATGCTCGGAATGTATATTCGGAAGCATGTCCACCCAATTCAGAGATTGGTGCAGATGTGTCATCCATAAGGTTCAGTTCTCGGTATTTGTACAAAAATTCATCATCAGGACATATACTCCTGTGCTCTCAGCAGTTAAATAATACATTAAGCGGTATGATTTAGTATCCTTTTGATCCTTGGCAGTAACTACATGTCAATGGCCTAATCACAGATGCTTGTATGAAGATAGTGTGTGTCTTGAACCGATTTGGGACTTGCAAGAACGTCTGGGCTGACCAATGGAACAGACAGACGGGTTGGGTCACTGGATCACATATTCTATTTGGGATTTCTTTGAAAGACAGGCCGCTTTACGTCATTTAAACATAAGCTACAGTTTCGAGAGACTAAACAAGAATTAGTTCGCTGATGCACTTGACCCACTTTCCTCATTGCACTTCAGCTGACCTTGCATTCGGTACAGGGATTCCCGACACAAGCATGCATTTCACGTGATTCTGGTTTCAAGTTCATGTATGTCTTTTGATCGATTCCATAATCTTTGCTATCGGTACAGACCCATGATTATTGCTAATCCTAATCTATACGTGTAGTTTCAACGTGTGAAAAATCTTTCCCAGACCTTGATATCAATTCTAATATCATTAAAAATAATTCCGAAAAGAAGAAATAAGAACATTATATTGAAAATTATTTTGAAAATACTATATATCAGTCCGATTTAATTCAACTAGTCTCCTACGATTGTCTGCTGATTAGAACGCCGGTTACACATGCAGGGAAAATGGTAGTAGATATTACGATCTGCTTTGCTCACTTGCGGCAATGTGAGACACATAAGGGATTCCATTTTCGGTTATCTACTCAACACAGAAGATTTCATCTTTATTATTCTACGCCAGTGCTTTCTGGTTCATTTTTAGATGTGCTATCATACATAGCCGAAAAAGTTATCACCAACTGAGTGATACCATCTCCACGGAGCAACCACTTTCCTTCCATGAATCTGATACGGGTGGCTTTTTATGATTACGTCATGAGAATTTGGAGTTCTATTTTATTACCTTGAAATACAAATACATGTCAAAATCATGAATACATTTCTATTTTACTACCAAATTATTCAGGAAAATGGCCTTTAAAGTTGGCAGCTTTGATACAAAGGTGCTTTTAATTATACTGCAGATCGATTTAGCATATCAATGGTTTTGACTTCAAGGCCAAGAATTGCACACTGCATATATATCTATGCCTTGATTACACAACTGTGCATCAGATTAATGTAAATTGCTTCTCTAAATTCTGTCAGTCGACATTGATTTATTTCCTTCTCATTTATATTCTTTTTATTAGTTTTCTTTCGTTCACTACTGTCTTTTTCATTATTTTCATTTGATTTTCCCTTAAGATTTGCTTTTTTCCCTTTCCATCTTCACGATTTTTCTTGAACAAGCTATACTTTTTTGTTTTCATTTTACAAAGTTCATTGCAAAAACAAAGTTGTCAAAATAAATTGAATTTTTCCCCTAAAGCTATTTTTGCAAGTTTACCATTTTATGTACGAAAAACAAAACAAGTATATTGGATTTAAAAAATACGTAAAATGAATTTATATCGTACGAGATGAATACACTTATTGGTCAATATGGGGGAAAAAAGCAGCTGAACTTTTCAAAGGAATCTAGAAAGGAAGCACCCGATGGATGTTTCCCTATAATGATAAACTTTTGAAATTTTTTTCAGGTTTGATACATCTTATCAGCTACAGTAATGTGTATTCAAATTTGAATGGAAATTTTCAGTGTGAGTTGTATATAGATATGTCCGTAGAAGCATTTTAACTAAAAAAAAATAACGATTTTTTTTTGTCTACTTATTCATCAGTTTCTTTGATTTCTGAATATTTTTTCCATTCATATTTTTCTAGACATATTTTAGTTTCCAATTTCTTTATAACCATTGAAAAAAAAGTGTATATTTTCTTCTGGAAATTGTTTATTCATTCCTCTATTTCATAAAATTATTTTGGCCTTTTCAGCCGTTGAAAAATATTACAAATAACTCTCCACTGATTTCTTTAGGTTTGTAAGCCTATACAAATGTCTAGCTATGTATTTATGTATGTGTATGTATGAATCAGGCGTACAGTCAAACATCAATGAAGCTAGATGATTGGAAATTCAAATACTCATTTTTCATTATGTGCAGATTTCTTTTAATACCTCACCTGATACGTCGCCTGATGGAGTTTTTACTTGCAACCTACGTTCCCGCTGATTTGATTCTTCCGAGTAACATTCTTGCTTCTCCATTGTACATTCTGATCTGCTTTCAGTTAACAAAAGAAGCATTCATTCATCATCCCCAACATGTTATTATGAGTTGGACTCAGTTAGTACTGAGTGACCAACCCGACTTATCATCATATATTGGTCATTTCTGTATTTAAATCGTACAGAATATTCTGGTGTTGTTTACATGTGGGCACGTCCAATATCGAATACAATTTGCAAAAATGCTTATTTTATGTCTTTCATAACTTTTGCTATTTACTGTTCCCGTTAAATTTCCACTTCTGATTTTTTTTCTGCTGTCATTACTTCCTAAGCAGTGATTGTCATAGCAAAATGCCTTGTAAAGAGTAATGTTGCTAATTTTTCTTTTAAAATTTTTCTGAAAAGAGCCCTTTGGCCCAACGAATAAGCATTTGAAAAGCTTGCTTGTTCATGATCATCATTAGCAACAGTAGTAGCAGCCTTTTAACGTCTGCCGTTGGGTATTGAACCTAAGGATAAGATCCTTATACTATCAGTTTTTTTTTTGAGTTTTGCCTATTATCTCAAAGGTCCACTTTGTGAATCTCCAGCAGTTGTCCGGCATTCTAACGACATGGCCTGCCATTAGCTATTTGATTTTTGTTCTTGATTTGGGGATAGATTTGCCTTTATAACATCAAAATAACTCAACACAATGCTTTGCAGTTACTCGTAGTTCATGTAATGCATTTGGTATTGTGCACATCTTCCCGGATTGATTTTTTCTTTTCGATGTCTCCATAAATTGATTGTACCTTTCCTTGATGAAAGTAAAACTTTGATTCGTTGAAAATTACAAAAATAACAGTGATTGGATTAAATCAGGGGTTTTACAAACAGAATGAAAAACAATGCATTAATTCTGCTGTCCTTTCGCTTTTGATTTACATATATTGTCATACTATTTATAATATCTTTTATTTTTGGTCCTCAAACAAAATAGTTACACTATCTAGCCTATTGATCTATTGATCATTACACCATTGTTGCTCATGCCCACAGGACATCAGGAAAGTCAATTTTAAGAATAAGTGATTTGAAATAAATTCCCGTTGCATTTAAATGAGTGACCAGAAATAATATTATCAGTTTTGTATTATTTTAAGAGACGGTCCAACTTAAGAAGCATTGAATTGCATGAAGCAAATTTAACTGTGTATTTTGGAACCAAATTCTGTCTGATTTTCTGGTGAATCATTCTGATTAAATTCCAATAAAGATAAAACTGATGTTATTCTCTTGTGCAGAGTATCAATAGGTTGTCTAAATATCTAAGCTGAACTGATTTGATTTCCCAACTCATATGTGCATAAAAATTGCGTTTATTTTCTTAATATGTCGAATATGGCCATAGTATTCTATTCAATCACAAGTTTTTTGTCGCGAATGTTATCGCAAATATCAGGAGACGTAATATATTTGGAAATACATGATGCTTAATGTCAATTTTAGTGGGCTGGAAACCGTGGAAATAGTTGGTTCTTTCAAGCAGTAGGAAAAAAGTGTAAAATAATATTGCATATCTTGGTGTAAGAAGCAACGTCAATGTGTATTGTATCTTTTTGTGAATTGACGTTAAGATAAGAGCCAAAAATTGATATTCAATTCTGTGCGTACCGTTACAGCAAGTCTTTGAATAAATTAATATGAATGCTAAAGAGTTTGTCATCATTGGCATCTTGAACTTTCACTCCCGTTTTCAGTGTTTTTTTTCTTCTCTGAAATCCTTATTCGATACGTCTTGATCACTTTGCCTTTACTCCGTTTACTTTTTTTCTTCATTGTTTCATTCTTGATCGAAATATTTTTATTTTTCCCTTTCTCTCTTGTTCTACTGATGGATTTTTTCTTCATATTTATTTCTTTTTTTCTTTTTTCCTTTTTTTGCGTCTGGTATAATCAGAACCCTCAACAAAAACTGTCAACAAAAATGCTAACATAGATTTCAACACTTTTCAAGTTGATTGGACTTGGTGGCTGGCTATCTTTGTTCATATATAACCTATATAAAGGTCATACACGTTGAACAAAACAGATAAAATCTTCAAATTACCAACTTTCCATGTGTACGAAAATTATTGTGTTTTCTCCGCAAAACCTAATAAGCTTTTCCAAGGAGGGGCATTTGCAAAGTGAGTTGCTTATTCAAACTTGTTTGTTATCACTACAAACAAAAGGGGAAGGAATTAACTACATCCTTGATCAACCACGATTTTTAATTGATCACCCCCAACATTTTTATTCATAAACGTTTTTAAAGACTCATCCATATTTTTTTCGAATTCAAGTCCATTCGAGAGCATTGTAACAATATCCCCCCAAAAAACAATAAAAAAACAATGATGCACACGCACATGTTTTCGTATATTTGCCCGCATAATAATGAATCATTTTAGATTAGGGACGACTAAAACAATCATTTAATCGAAATGGCAGATTCAAGATCCTTTTCTTATCAAAATTGATGTTGAAATGGACAAGTCTATGATTATGGACAGAAAAATTGAAAAGTTACGGTGATCGAACCGATTGAGAATGTCTCTGAAGAATTCTATAGATTCGTTCTTTCAGTATATAATTTTTTGACTCATCCAGATCGGAGTCCTCATCTTTATCGTTATAACAACTTTGATGGGATTTGTTATACTTTCAGTCTCTTTTTAAGAGCCCGATCAATTCAAAAACATTTTCAGAAATTCTAACAAAAGTCTGTTTTGAATCGGCAGGTTTGCCCGTAGGAGGATAGTGAATATCTTTTTCCATCGATCCAAAGTCAAATTCCAATGCTGTATAGGTACTTTCACTAACCTAGTATAGTGTAGTCACGTATACATCAAAGATCGATATACCACATTTGTGACATTATTTTCTCTCCTTCGTCTGAAGTAATTTACAATTTGTGCTGGACTGTTTGCTTGTAAATTCCGATTTCTTTTTGCATGTAGATCTTACCAGTGCACCGTGTCGATTGTTGGTGGTTATACACATCACATCATTACATCTGAACATGAATACTCAAAAATCTGGCTGTTTTGAAATAACAATATGTTGACGATAAAAAGCTGGCTTTTATCAATTTTCCTCAAATCTCCCTTCTTGGATCTAACATTTAATAGTATATTAGACAACCTTATGACCTAATGGGTTGTTCTGAGCACAAATATAGACCCACAAATATTCGTATTAGGTTGCAAATATTTATGTCAGATTTTGCTGTATTGGAACAGTATATAAATAGCATGCTCAACCTTTCCTGGAGAGATGACAAGACAGGACAGTATATAAGGAAGAAAACTGGTGTCTGTGACATCATAAAAAAAAAACAAAAAACAAATTTCAATGAGCAGGCCATTTTACAAGAATGGAAGACAACCGATGGAATCATGTCTCACTACATGGATCCTCAGAGAGCACATGAGAAACTGAGGCTGACAGAACACAAGATGGAGGGATGAACTAGAAAGTTCCAAAAATACTGGCTCCACGACGCCCATGATAGAGAATCGTGGCAAATCCTGGGGGAGGTCTATGTCCAACGACGGGCGTTGAAAGACTGATGATGATGATGATGATTATGATGATGATGATGATGATGATGATGATGATGGTGATGATGATGATGATGATGATGATGATGATGATGATGATGAGGGAAATTTCCACTCCTGTTCTTTATGTGCATGAATATGAGTGCATGAATATGAGTGCATGAATATGAGTGCATGCATGTGTGTGAACTGTGTATTAGTACGCCCTTAAGACACACACACACACACACACACACACACACACACACACAAACAAAAAAAACATGTATGTATATGTATGAGGAAGTCTAAACAGCTCAGGAATTCTGAAAATCTGGTTCCATCTGTTTATCTGTCAACCTACACAGTATATCATTCTAAGCTTTGCGTATCTCTTTGAAATCACTGAAGCATGAAATAGAAGACAAGTTTATCTTATCACTTCTTCGAACAAACCATAATTGTGTCCAATTATCCGAACTTTTCGGTACACCGATCATACACCTTACTTTTTACACTGATTAATTTTTTTGGCAAACTGAGTAGTCTGCTTTCAGTTAAAAATTTTCAAATATGTATTCGTTTGATCGTTATCCTAAACGTAACTGCCATTTACCTGATATTCGCAACGATAGGTACAGTAAGCAAGTAAATCACTCCTTGTTATACTTGATAATAATGACAAATGGTCACCATTACATCAGGCAGTTCTGATCTGATGAGTCAGGATCATCTATTTCAAGGTGAATTTCTGACAATTGACCGATGTTAATAGGAATATTTTCAGTATAAATCATAATAAATACTTCTTTTATTTACCATTTGTGTCACGTAATGTGGTTTCGTGTCATTCAAGACCTATTATTCCAATTATTCACGTATGAATCAATATTTTCCTGTTTCTTGCTAATCATTCTATATTCGGAGATCTTGTGCCTACTTTATAAATTGCAGTATTCACTTATGCAACCCAGTCAACCAAATTTCGAGACATCATATCGTCTAATCAGGAAAAAAAAAGACTCTATGATAAGGTTATATTTCTCAGAATATGCTGTCCTCAAACATTTGGGGCTTCCTACTTTTTCATATTGCTCACAACTGATTTTTTCCTCAAATTTTAAGTGGCTTTGCATTTCTCAAGACTAACGATATGAATGTATCTGGGAAAACATATAAATTAGCCCAAAACTTCGGAACTCCCAGCTTGAAAATTGTTTGGATTTTTTGCAGTGAATCATCAACAAGGGTCTTTGCAATCTTTTGCGATTCAATCGAGCTCATAAAAATCAACTATTTATATGAAAAGCAGTGCCAAACATCTCGTATATTCATTCCCTAAAAGGAGCTCAATTAAGAATCCCACTTATATATGTGCATGTGTTTGTGTGTGTATGTTTGTATGTGCGTGTATGCATGAGTGTGTTCCCAAACATTACATGATATTAAATCATTCTACTTGAAAATTGTTGCAAACTGTACCATCACAAGTGATATGTGTGTTTTCTGAGTTTCAGCTAAATAGATCTTTCACAAAGGAAAAAAAAAAGTTTCCAGTTTTTGGCTGCGTTTGGATAACCAAAGTAAAACAGACAATGTGGTTACTCATTCAAATATCTTATTAGGAAGAGGTTATATAATCTAGCATCATAATAATGGATGTAACGTCTCATTTGAACTTTGTTTTAATAACGTATGTTATCACACAGGGTGTATGAAAACGGGATGTCATTCCAAATTACGATTTTAGGTACTACAAGGCATTAATGTTCGCACTTAGCTACAATGTCTATGCTCAGGATCTGTTTTATTCTCGTTCCTTTCCAGATAAACTTTAAAAAGAGCAGAACGTCATATATTACATTACAAACACCAGAAGACATAACGTATGAAAAATGAACAAAAAGTCTAGGAAATGAAATGTATCAATCATCTATTAACTTTCCACGAAGAATCATAAATTCATAGCCAGGCAAAAACCGAGGTAAAATTTAGCATAAACCTACATTGTAAAGCCCCCTCGCATATACTCATGTATGAGCACAAACTGATTTTATAAGATGGGTTTTTTTCCTATTGAAAATATTATGTGAACTCTCCGAGGATCCAGGAACATGATTGGCACAGCACTGAAGTTTGAATAGTTTTGTTGTGGTTAGCAGTGATCAATGAATGTAAAAAAAAGGGTGAAAAAATGAAATGAAAACTCAAAGCAAGACAAAATATTTCATGTAAACAATATGGTGATGTGATTCAAAAGTAAGAAGAATTAGACAGTATTACCATTGGTATGTTCTATGTGTATTGTCTGCTGCCAAACCATGAATTCTTAAAGTCTATTAGTGTTAATTGAAAGATTCTTTGGGATGAGTACAATTATATATTCACTATTCGGCTATTCCAATTTTAAAATTACTTCCAGCTGAAAGGAAGAAAAATTTGACTGGACATCGATATTTTTTCAAATCTTTCTAGCATATACTTAAATGAATCAATCTATTAAGAATAAAAGTATATCAATTTTAAAACTTTTCCTTGGTTCGAATGTATTAAGTTATCGACGTATCTCTTTTTTCTGGCTGATTTGATTTTATGAGAAATTGCCAAGTACTTTTGCAAAAATGAAATAATAACTATTTTTTCCAATCATTTTGGGTCTCCCACATTGTTATATGACATGAAAATAATTATATTGCACAGACAATATTGAATCATTGATGGATAAAGCAAGAGAAAGACATGGGCAAATGCTCGTGAGATTTTTTTCATTCAACACCATTTCAAATTCTGACAAAGACATAACACCCAAAGACTGAATCATGTCGGAACTGCAAATTAATGCACTGCAATCATGTGACTTCAAGTTTGAATTTCAAAGCATGGAATGCATGGAAACCCCTAATTATATTTCTGATTCTGATCCAAACTTCATCAATACAATAGAAGAAGGACTCTATCCATAACTAGTGATTTGCTCTTACTTTGGATTTCAAATGTGAGAAAATATTGATAACTACACAAATTATACTTTGCATTCCTATGTTGTCACATGCATCCATCCTGCCCAAGGATATATATATATATATATATATATATATATATATATATATATATATATATATATATATATATATATATATATATATATATATATAAGGGGAGAGAGAGAGAGAAAGAGAGAGAGAGGGGGGGATGGAGAGAGATGGGGTTGATCGATATATTCATGAATATCAATATATCTATACAGATGCTCACTTGATATAGGTACATGTATATTTTGTTGTAAAAACTGAAATTATCATTTAATGTGTTTGTCTTTCAAACAATAGACAGATATTAATGTGTTTTTCATTCTTTCAATCTCTTTGAATTCCAACGTGAATAATTCATGAGGCATAATTTAGTGTTACATTTATTTGTTGATAATAAAAGATGATGTCTAATAGTTTGGGGGGATTCAAATCATCTGAAATTTCTTTTAGATGACAAACAAACGCATTGGATTACGAACAACAAATACCTCTGAGGGTAAACATCTTTTCTTGAAAAGCCTTATGTCTGCTTGATATCGCTGGAATTAGATTTATTCGTGCTTGATTATATAATCTTTCACAAATATTCTACCATAGTACAGACCATCAACCAATACTGTCAGCAAAAGTGTCTCCAGTCTTCAAGTTTAACTGTCTTGTTGACTCACCGGCTATGTATGTATAATTGTATTACGGGCTGCACCTATCCAGCTAAAGGGTTGAATCTTCAAGCATGGAGTCCCTCATATGCCTGAAAAATATTTACCATGTTTTTTTCGAGTATCTAACCCCCATCTGAATGGTTTTTCGGATGAATTTCAATATGCAATGGGAGTCAATGTCTAATTGATCTTCCAATTTATGCCCTGTGGCATTCACATAATTTTTTTGAATAATCTAGACTTTGTTCAGTAAGCTATACCTAACAGCAGGCGAAAGTATACATTTATCTATCTACTGAACAGCCACCCCTTTCAAACACAGCATGCTGCCAGAAGAAATGGGTGACGTATGGTTTTATATCTATGATATCCACATTCTGATACAAGACCTAATATCCTGATTCGATCCCCTGACACTAACATCCAAATGTTCAACTGTTTTACACAGGAATGCAGTTAAATCCACCTGTGCCTCTTGTGTAGCTGTGTTCAATAAAACCAACGATGTTCAAGTTAGATTTATCAAAGTATATAAATTTTGATTATTTTTTCAAACCTCAATCCTTATGTTCATTGTTAGATTGAATGTATGCCCGAGTATTTTTCGGACGAACCATTTGCTTTTCACAGGATATAGGTCATGCAAGCTTTTTACCCCTTTCCTTTTGCAGGGGTAAGTCCAGGAATATTTTCCAAAATCTTCAGTATGTATCCCCCTACAATGAAAATGTGAACTGTTCGCCGACATCAAAATAAAATACACAAATAAATTTATACTGTAGAACATGTGGAAAAAAAATAAAGTTGATTTACAAATAAAAACAAAAAGAAAACTCAACATACATTCTGTACAATACAAGTAGTATATTTGAATGATTTTTCCTTTAATTTCAATGCCTAGCCAGTTACCAAGTATGAAGCAGTATCAAACTACCATCATATCCTGGTTTATACCAATGAATCGATTGATTCGTAATTGATGATCCTATACAATATTGTTTGTTTTAATAGGCTGAAAATAAATGGGATTGAACTTATAGATTACAAGCTCTAGACATTTTGGTCAACACATACCATTACATCTCAAAAGAATGTTGTAGTTGATATCTCATAACTATGGGTGCATTTATGATTCTCTGATACATTTATGTGTTTCATACTGTACATTGTATTTTATATGGTTATGTATGCATTTTAAATGTCATGCTGTAAACAATCCCCCGATATTCTTGCAGATTAAAAAAAAACGTATGGTATGTGGATAACTGTAATAACTATCGACACATTTTTCTCAGAACAATTTTTACAAATTGAATTTTTACAAAAAAAAAAAAAAATATCATAAGTCATTTGATCATCCTCGCCAGAGAATGAAACCCTTGCAGGATTTCTGAGACACATTTTCAAACTAAGTGTCGATGATTTTTCATAAAAAAAAGTAAGTGAAAAAGTATCGTAAATAATGAAATGAGGATGCCTTCAGAATAAATGTATCCATGTACCCATATCAAATACACCAAACACACACACACACACACACACACGAACTCACACACACACACACATACACACACACACATACACACACATGCATGTATAGTTAATTCATATTCGTCAAAATATATAGCTATGAAGCAGGACACATGATGCTAATTCACACCTCTCCCGAAAGATTTTGTTGGAAGCTGAAGATAAACATCCTTTGCTTGAATTCAAAAGCAGTTGAACGATTCTGTTTTTATGCTCAAGATTTAAGATAATCCAGCTGTCAACGTGTTTGTAAAAACCTCAATACCAATGGGAGCTGAATACCTCAGAGGATATAAATGCTGAGACAGGTGCACAGATCAATAATTGCTTCAAGATAAAATTGATTATATTTTTTGCAACTTGCAAAAAAGTTATCTGCTAGCCCAAAAGGTGTGATGTGGAACGCAGAGTAAAAAAAAATGCATTTTTTTCGTATCACTGCTGGGATTTCGACGCATTGGAGTCAATATATCTAGAACAAATGTCAGACATTACATATCTGAAGGAAAAAATTCAAATAAAAAAGAAAAAAAAAACTCTTTCAAAAGCACATATTCGATTCTCATTATTTTCAAATGTCTGACGGAATCTAAACAGAAAATGCTGATGATGATGTGATCGTTCGTATATCGTTTATACAGCTTGGTTTTCAGCATTGTGAGCAAGTAAGAAGAAAGGAGAAAAAACACGGGGAGAAGGCCACATGGCATCAGTAAAAACTAAAAGAATAAAACAAAAACAAAAAATAGTACTGCACAATTTTTCTTAAAGAATTACATTCTTTTATCTGGGGACCAGACTCACACTAGAAGCAAAGGGTCTTTCAGAAGGTTCGAAAACCAGCGTTCTTTGACTGGAAATTCCAACAAGTAAAAGGATGTAACTTCAAATGATGCATACATTTACTTTGAAATCAGATATAGCAGTCCTGCAGCTCCTCAAGAAAGGAAGGTCGATTTTGAGAGAAAGATAAATAGGCTGATGATGACAAAGAAAGATGGGTAGAATATATTCGTGAAAAAGATCTTTGTTTAAGACTCTTTTTTCTTGAGAAATCAAGCATTGTCAGCGATTAGTTGCAACAGTCAACGAGGAAGGATCAATAAACTCGTAGCCTGAGGTTATTGACTGAATTTGAATTAACTTTAAGCGCTTAATTTTTTCAATCTACGTTTTTAATGTGTTGAAACGATAACTACAACGCTGTTAATGAATTCAAGTGATGTTCGTTGAGAGGATGAGGAATATATATTATTTATCTTTCTTTTTAGGATGAAATCACCTTTTGCAGTGACATTTGCGGTCAACGAGTGCTTTATAACGCTTTTTGTGTTTGAGTCACTTACTTGAAACCGATTCTTTATCAAATTAATCACCTATGATCAGTACAAACTTCTCAAACAAAAGTGAGAATTGATTTACGTTATAAAAAACCTGTTCGTTATAGTCACAGATAACGTTATCAAACATTTATTATCATCAAAACTAATTGGTACAAGACACTTTATCAGAAGAAATTGAATAAAAAGAGGGTGTCTTTGAAAATTTCCATATAGCAGAGTTCTGTTTTTTTTTTTTTTTATAACAGTGTATTCAAACAACCACATTAGAAATAAATGTAAATTCGTGGATGTGAATTGATTACAGTGAATCCAAAATGTTCTAAATATTGTATTGTTTGTTCAAACTTATAAGCAAATCATAGTTATAGTTATCATAGTTATATCATATACTCTACGCGGAAATGATCGTAATAATCGGTATACTCTATGTTTTGAAGTTTTTTAGTCATATTTGAATCCTCCAGGTGATACAGCAGTTCATACATCTTTGGAGAACATTGCAAAGTCGGCATACAAGAAGCCTTCTCGTTAGTCACCAAGTATCAGCTTTTTTTCAATTAATAACTTAGGTATATAATGTCATTGGCTGACACACGTTTATTGCATACGCACAATACCAAGAAATTGGAAGGTTTCCGTCCTCAAACGATTGTTGACTATGTGTCTACTGAATGACTAATCCATGTGACGCAAATAGAATCCTGTAGTACAATTGGCTCCAAACTTAATAGCTGCGAGTGATATCAATCTTGATGAACCGTCTTAAGATTCAATGAAAAAACCTGATTGGTAGTATTCTGCAAGCTGGTTGAATACATCATGACAATGGTAACTGACCTCATGATATTCATCATGAACTCATAAGTGTAAATGAAAAAACATTGTATTGCGTTCAGGTTCAAAATTCTATTCCCATTGGAGATGTTTACATAAGCGTTCGGATGAGATGGATAACAGAACAACAATATATATATATATATATATATATATATATATATATATATATATATATATATATATATATGCGTGTGTGTGTGTGTGTGTGTGTGTGTGTGTGTGTGTGTTTTGGTTATCAGTTTCTTCCAAATTTAAATCAAGGTAAAGAAAGCAGATTTCACTTATCAGTTCAAACCCCTCATTTGGATGGGGATCTTTGTTTCTTGATTTTGTTATGGAGGAAAAAAAACATTTCAAGAATTCACTCTTTGAATATAATTTTCCCCGTTGTTAAGGTGTATGTTCAGGACGGACTGAAGTTTTTGATGAGTTGAGGAGCTTACCTTAATACTGATTCTTCTATATGTCGTACGGAAGTACAGCTTAAAAGTATTTTGGTAACATTTCTCCATTGACAATTCACTATCATATATTTCCATTTAGATGAATTGGCAACATTTAAATCTGCAATGCTCGTGGGATGATCTATAATCAGTATTCTTTAATTATTTTTGTTAGTTGCCTAAGGACTGATGATCTAAAAAAAAAAAAGATTTTTCACTGCAAGCCCCTGTGCACTGACTGATATATCTGGCAAATATCAACTT
>OY735198.1:17788464-17815964 GCA_963457665.1 Thysanoteuthis rhombus | reverse complement strand
AAAGCTGATTTTTTTAATATAAATAGAAATATATCCTTGTCTGTTTTGATTTCTGTCTATATTTTAGCAAAACTGTTTCACTTGTGTGTGTATCCCTTCGGATGGGTACTTATGTACCAAAAAGGAGAATTAGTGAGTATTCCTCCCTTTCTTCATACCTCCCCACCGTTCTTTCATATCAACTTTCTGATGGTTATGTTTTTTTTCCGTTCGGTACTGCAAAATACTATAAAGAGGAACTATTTTTCAATCTTGTTATTCAGAATATCAACTTACACCCAACAAATAACTTCTTAAGTTCAGTGATGATTATATCTGCAGAAGCAAAAGTTTTTTCCCCGTTCAATGCGTGTGATTTTGAAGTGGTATGCAATGATGTTCCCAGTAACCAACATTTTTGTGAGGGCATAGTAAAACTTCGGACTTATCTTTTTTTATGTAATATTCGAAGAGTTATGATGAAATGATGCAATGTTTGGGTGGAAAAAAAATGAGCTCCGCCACAAAAATGTACAGTTCTATACGTGGCACTGTATATACATATGGGCAATGAAAAGATATCATTAAAAAAAGTTCATAAAGGTTGACAAAAAATGAATCGTTGGAAAGATACATCAAGTTAATGTCTTTGAATATGTATCTCATCAACATATACCGTTGTGATGAGTTGCTGGTTCATATAATTGACATATTTTTCACAAGAACTATTTCAATAGTTAGCGTAATATTCGGGACAGTGTATACTTGAACTGTGAAATCTGAACTTCCTTCTCTCGAATTCCAGGTTTTGCAACAAATATTTGTCCTACACGGAGTCATGATTCAAATGTCTCAAATTGATTACAAATTATGCGGTATTCAAAAGTGATGTAAATATAAACAGCTTGAATCTATCCCAAAATTCAGTGGTACTCTGACCAGAAACACAAACTCGTGAGTTATGACCATGCAGGGTAATATATTTTCAAACTATTCACCACAATCAAACTTGATTATGTTTGAGTACGAGAAAAAAGATCAGTATTTTTTTTTTTTTTTAGTTTTATGCTGTGGAAGTGACCCGCATAAATAAATGTAGGCGGAGAAGGTTGTTGGGAAAAATAATTGGGCAATGTAATATTGAATGTTTCGTTTTAGTCTGCTGGAGAATGAATTTAGAAATGACGGACTTCACATTGGATAAGCACCATTTGTCAGTTTGCCCATATCTAAAAGATTTAGCAATCACGTTGAAATATTGTTGAGTCATCGTAGGTATAACAGTTTGAAAGAATACTCTAATCACTTACAATGGAGGCAACTAAAACTATATTACTTTGAATTAACTCTTTTCAGACAAGAATCTAGACGGAACTGACATTTTGAAAGTTTTACGGATATCGTCTCTATCTTTTTTGGTGAAGGGGGATTTCAATGTTTGTGGTTTTAGTAAATTGTCATTTTTTTTAATTAGAAATGCACAAGTCATTTAGAATTATTGCTCGATCCCAAGATATGTCAGACTTTTTATCGATGTTGCCCTAGACTACTAAGGGAATTTATTTTATTACACCTTGATGAATATCGTGTTGTACTCCTTTTATTCGATTCTGTCTTTTCGAAAACTTCCCGGCAAAGTTTCCATGAATGATGATTATTGCAAAGGACTCCTCCATTTTTTTTCTTCATTAAAATATGTTTTTGAATGTGCGTGTAAGTTTATGTGTCTGTGTGTGTGCGTGTGAACGAGCATGCATTTGGATGCATTTGAGTGCGAGTGACTAGAATCATCGTGTTTAATCACTGTTTTGTTTATGCTTTTTTAATGCAAGAGGAGGTGAGTTGGTGGAGTCAGTTTTTCCTGGTTACTGCCTCTGAGTTCCAGAAATAACGATCGTGTCAATTGAAACATCGTCAAGCATAATACGTTGTCACTTCAATTTTAATCTGGGAGTCATTCTTCATAAGATCATTTATCGAATCACCCTTAACTAGAAAAGGCCTAGTCTTGTTATAACTTGAAGCAACAACAATTGAGATAAAGTTGAATAGTAGAGTACTCAATACATTCAATTTTAATCTTTGAAGTTCAGGTTCTTTTAGAGTAGAGATTGAAATATAAAATAAGATGTAGATTCAATACATATACGAGTGTGTATCATTTCATATATCATTATTCACAGATGAAAAATACAAAAATACAAAAAATAGCCAATCCCTCTTACATCATTATTGGGAATAATACCAAAAGAATTACAAACCAAAGGTTGAATTGAGAAATTTCAAAGACGCCCATAGTTCACTTATTGAATAGAAAAAAAAGAAAAGACACTAAATACAGGCATTGCTCAGAATTCTTATTAGCGAATCTAATATGATAGCAATCCATACATTATTGATAAAAGGTAAATTATAAAGTTTATTCACGTACCGATCATCCCAAAAAACGTCTTATCAACATTATCTACTCCCTAACATGCTAAACCTAATTAAAAATAACACAATTCACGAGAACCAATAAGAAATACTAACATAGGCGATAAAACAAGTGCCAAATACCAAGGTCATGATAAAAAGATTCCTCAAACACAATTAAGCATCCTTTCAATGATGATTACTATACCTAGCTTACACTAATTGACTTGTTCCCTTTGAATGTTTTCAACAAGCATACCCATCAGAGAAGCAGAAGGGTCGCATCCTTATTTTTACTTGCATGTACTTGTTTGTATTTTCTAGCGTTCCCGTACTGTTTCTTTTGGAGCCTTGAAAATTGGCATGGCTACTTCAGTAGACATCTTTTGCCAAAAAGATTTTTGTCTTAATAAATGCTGAATTTTGACGGGTTTAATGATAACATCTACATTGTAGAGCACTTGTATATTTCCTGATTTCTTTTACTTTATACAAGATGTTGCCCAGTGGGAAGGGCATGAATAATATTTACTCTTGCAATATTCATAAATTATATGTCTTTAAATTTGACGCTAGGGCTGTTCAATATTTGAGTGTGATGGGATGTATATACAATTTTTTACGATGTGCATGTTCTTGTAGATGGATGAGGTTACATTAATTGATCTATTGTTTTGCATTTGCTTTCCTGTAGGAATATGTGCTAACAATGCTGTGCAATATCAAATGAATCGATAAATCGATTGTTTTTGTGTAAACTCTTTTTCATCCTTTCTAAAAACACTTCCCATACGATTCATCTTCAGTTTTCACGGTCAAATGATTGATCATTCAACCTTTTTAATTGATAGTTTATTTCACGTTCAATTTCTCTCCTTCATCAAATTTAACTATGCTTATAAATCAGACTGTTTTCAACTCTGTTTGATTTGTTCTTCCGCACCGTATAAACTCATTGAATATAAATTACGTACCAGACCACAATTGTTTTTGTCAATTTTGAGTTTTGCTATACTTAATGATATTGATTCTATATCCGTCCATCCATTTGGGGGAATGTATACATTTTATTGCTGTCTGTTCGCAAAATAGTAATTGATTAGATTTTGTTGTTGACGACGATTCAGTTTGTCAAAAAGTACATAAGCAAATGCAGTATCAATGGAGTAAAGATGAAAAGTTCCAATAAAAATATCCTCTTTTATGGAAAAATTATACCCCGGTCAAATAAAAGATCCATTTAAACTAGATCAATGTCATTAGTTACCTATGTATGAAAAATAGTTCGAATTTGAAATGTAATTTTCTTTTTTTCGAATGATTGCTCAGTTTTATTTAGAATATGCAATAAATCAGTGATATATGATATTATATCAATGATTGACTTGAAATAGTAATGCTCTGTCAGATTAAGGGGACGCTTATATCACATTGTGTTTTAACAACAGACTCTTCCTTTTGAGGATTATTTTTTCACTGATATAAATACCTCTTACCCAGCATCTAGCATTCTTTTTTAAAAAACAGAAAAAGAACAGTATGCTAATATATCTGTGATTATTTTTTTTTATTTGGATAAACAAGTGAGATCCAAAGTATGAAAAAAGAATAATCAAAATCCAGTTCATGTTAATCTCAAAGCGGCAGCTCTTAGGGGATTAAGTCCTCATACAATATCACGCTACTGATGGTGTATTAACAACCTATGATAAGGCCATTGAATAAGGAGGAGAAAAAAAGATAAGGATTCACATTGTATTGCAATTATAAGCGAGCAAAGTATACTCTTCATTGTGATTAAGATGGCAGCAAACATTCTGAATATTCCAAGACTTACTTCATTACTCTTGCAGATTCCAGCTGTGCTGTCGTCTGGATGACTTTGGTTTTCCCAGATTCTTAGTTCCTTCAATTATTCTGTCTGATTTTTCACTATTTGCTCGACAGCAACCTTCATGATTCTAGATTTTGCAATTGGTATCAAAATCGTATTATATTATAAACCATCAATTATCAAATACTATCAGCACGTTCGAATCAGTCGCTGCACTTCAAAGTTTAAAAAGATGTTTATATGCTTGTTGGTTATATATGTGTCATGCGTATAAATCACATCGTTGGAGCCAAATAGATGAGAATCAGAACAAATAATTGTTTTTTTTTCATTTCCTCCAGATATGTAAGTTTTTTTCATTCATCTTACAACATAAGTTTTTAATAGAAAGTTCAAGTACGATTTTCACTAAACTTTTTGCCCCATATGTAGCAAAAGGTAATAGGAATAGCGTGTCTCCTAATTATTCCTTTTTTATATTTTTAAAAAGTCAATCTCAACACAGTATGCTGCCAAAAGTTGTTAGTCCCGTCGATTGAGTGAATAATCATGCCCGTTTTGCATTAGTTATTCCTAGAAAGGTTTTGGTTCGTGCTAATAGCTCACAAAACATATTCGTCGACTTTCTATGTTCCAATAAAACTACCATGGTTTATTGAATTAGTTGGTGTCTGCGACTGATAGCTTCTTATCTTGATTTTGTCAGGCAGGGATATCGATCGTTTCGCACGAGACTATTTTCCCCGTCTATTTGTTCATTTATTCCCAATGTTTAAGTGGTATACCTTCTGACCCTCATCGGGTGTTTTTGATTATACAATATTGGATCACCTCTCAGAGATCATGATTGATAGATAATTCATATCCATCGTTTCGTATTCTTGGTTGGGGTCATAAGGATACTAACATTTTTCTCTTACATCAGGTAATCTTTTTGGCTTTTACTCAGAAGTTTCTCATAAGAGTTTCCCAGATTGATACCAATGGTTGGCTAACTAATTGTTTCAGCTGAAGTATGTGAACCACTTCCTTCAGGCGTTGTATTCGCAAATTGTTTTCTATATCATTTCAAAAGGGCCAGTACTGTTTCAGCTGTACCGAAAGTGTGACCAGCCATGCTTGATCCGTTTGTGTTACCACCTGTTACCCCTTTCCTGTACTTCTTGTTTATCATTTCCTGAAGCTAGAATGTTTTGGCTCCCACAGCTACACAGAATTGTACATATGCAGTATTCAGTAATGTTTTTCAATATATTTGTTTTGTCCAGTTTTGGAGAAATATGTTTTGAAGAACAGATGGTGTACTGCTTGCATATTTTTCACATTTTCTCAGAAATACTTTTGATTGATGAGAGAATGACTCGGAAGTTTGCCGTTGGTTTTGTGTGAGTTTTATTGTGCCCTCAGGCTGTGCGTATTTGTTGGAGTAGTTCTCACAACTCCTTGATTTCCAGTGGTTTAGTCACTTCCTGCTTCTTCCTTATTGGTGATGTACTTGACATCTTTCTCCTCTTGCTTTAGATTATTACAATGTTGCTCATAATACCATTTTTCATTATGCAATTCGTGTTTTGTTTTTCTTTCTATGAATTCAGGAAGTTTTCATTTACAAGATGCATTAAGGTTGACACATCTCCTTAATTTCGATGGAGATCCCCAGTATACTTTGTCTCTTATTTCCGTAAATGTTGGATTACAACTGATACCCTTCCTCTAAGTACTAATACTACTAACATGAGTGTTTCTGATAAGTATCAGAATCTACAATGGTCTTAACAATAGTCGCTACACTTTTGAAGAATGCGATTTCAAAAAGTGAATGATGGAATGTTTATTTGGAAAAATGAAGAGAGCATTAAATTCATGGGCCTGAGACTCATTCAGTTATGAGCAAAAACTCACCCATCCGAAATTCCATTCCATGGCCGTGTCAGTGAAAGAAAATTGGTGGACCGGTTGGAAGGGGAGACAGAGTTGATTTGTAGGTGAGTTCGAACAAATGATGATTACGACTGACAGAGAAATCTAATGTCGGATCAAAGTCAGCATTCATGGATTAAATGTTATTGCATTGAATGATAGGATAAATTGAACATAAAGCACATACAAGAAACTGAAATGTTTCAACGGAAAGTGGATGCTAGTGACGAAGTTTCAGTTTAAATTGCAGCCATCAGTCTATTCATCCTCATAATTTTTTTTTAGGTCAACGTAAATAGGATGTTAGTCGACAGATGGAATACCCTATCCATAATCACGAAACTCATGGTGTTCTCAAATACCTGCAAAGTATCCAGGGTTATGTATGAAATTGAGAGTTCCCCACCCTTTGCATTATTTTTAGTAAACCTAGAATTAAGTGGGTATTAACAATATTTGCCTTGAGAAAATTTCAAACATGCATAAAACATGAAACATGAGGAATGTGGATGAGAATGCCGGCCAAAAAAATAAACATAGAAAAATAATTGTATAGGAAATGATAAAACCAGGTCGATTTCCTCTCTCCATTATAAGCATACACACGCTGTGGTCTCGAGCAACCACAATAAAGCTATCTCTAACAAATTGCTTTTGAAAATAATTGCTTGCTGAGTGTGAAGTGGAAAACGTATGATTTTTATGGGTTTCGAAAGAAAGAAAGGAAAAAGTTAAAATGAATTGAATAAACATAAAGAAAGAAACAGAAATCGTGGGTTATAATAGGGAATCAATGTATTACAAATATTTATGAAGTGTTGCACAATCTGTGAATGAGGTCGTTCGATAATTGTCTGATTAACTAGATATGAATGCACAAACAAGATTATAAAAGTATTGATCCGGAAAAATTATTTCACTTGAATATTATCAGTTCATTGTAAATGAATATTAAGTATTCACTTTTAGATAAGGTCTTGACGAGCAGCTGTTGTTTCTGGTTTCCTTTCTACATACCTTTTTTCACTCAATAGGGGAGCTATGCATGTCCCTTCAATCAAGTTCATGCACAAATCGAGACCCTACAAAGAGGGTGAAAACAATCCCACGTTAAAAATCAAAGAGATTTTGTTAATATTGCTCAATTTTTTTTTATCGCAAGGGTTATATGAGGGCAATAATTAAGAGAACCACACCGAACCACAAACTCTGTATCAACGGGGGAGAAAATTGACAAATTATGTTGGAGATTTTGCTGGACATCCTGCTTCTGATCATTCAAAGCTATAACAGAATGCTTAGATGAATTACTGCCTACGTTCAATTCAAGACACAGCTAGCAAATCCTGTTATTATACGGTCCAAGGTTGACTAGTACGACTACAATCAGCCAAAATATAAGTGAATAAATGAATTAATAAATAGATAAGTAGACTTGCTTACTATTTCCAACAGGAGTTTGTTATAAATGAAAACATTAGAAACACGGACGCAATGTCTGGGACAATTTTTCATGCGTAAATCAAGCAGGGACGTGATTTATATTGTTGATTAGAAGATGAGCTGTAACAATTATATTATGAAATTAGCTAAAGGTCAACAACACGAAGGTTATGAAATCCATGGATGACTACTATACTTTGTCATCATGAGAAATATGCCATCATAAACTCTCCCTCGTCGGTTATTTTGTCTGGGAAGAGAAACATACTTTATTCGATCAATATTACATAGGCAAAATAAACACAAACAATGACGTTAATACCGATCGACTTGACGAACTTTTTATCAGATTAGTATCCGCTCAGTGAATCCGGCCGTTATTAAACCAATATGATGTGATTTTTCATAAGAGCGTTATTATTGATTGATACTACACGCCAGTTTATTTCATAGGAGTGAGTGTATAATTCAACGATTCTGAAATTATCCCATTTCCCTACTGAAGACCTGAGATTCAGAAGATTTGTAGGTATTTACATAATATGAAAGTTACCTGACCAGATGACATTATATGAATTTTTAAGGATTGTGTAGATCATTTTTCTCGAACCGGGGAGGGTCTTCATTGAGTAGTTTGTATTATTATCGAGTATTTCAACATTTACTTGATGCTGGTAGAAAATCATGAAGTTAACCCACGAAGGAGGACCTGCTATTACTGCACGCAATCTTTAAGCAGATAGATCTTTTTTGCACCTGTTTGAATAAGAATGGTTGGAGAAAGTTTCTGATCTCTCAATTTCAACATCTTTTGTGCAGGGATTGTACTGTACTTTCACGACCAACCATGATGGCAAACGGCTACTTAAGTTCTCCTTGGCGAACCACATTCTGTTTGTTGTCAAGTATTTTTTTATGTTTGTGAGTATTGGAAATGCATTGGGACAATAAGTGGCGACGATCCGCGATCTATGAACCCCCAAAATGTACGACAGCTGAATTTGATTCGATCTGTCCAAAGAAAAAACGACTACATGTGAAAAAAAACTGAGCAGATAAATCGACTCTTCCAGTATCCGGTTAGATTTCATCATACTTGTTCCGGTGAATCTTCCCCTCTTCAAATGCACGTAAAAGTGGAATGATCTTCAAACAAAGACGAGCACGCAAGGAAAATACACGGAAACAAGAAAAACTAATCCCTAATCTGTAAAAAAAATGTTTTCCTAGATCCTTTAGGTTTTATTCTTCATCCCTTGACTTTGACTCTAAATCTATTAGTTCCGTTTACTGTTTAAAAACATTCTCATCTCTGTTAACCCAGCTCAGAATTTTCTTCTACAGTCTTCCAGAAAAACTTTTTGTTTATTCTTGCCATTCTTCACTCGGCCAAATGGAAAAATGGAAATAAAATGGACGGCAGCCATATTAACTAAATCATTTGCGTATCCGTGCTAATATTTCCCTTGAGAGCCAATCCTGACATTTGAAGGAATTGAGCACCTGCATAAAGTAGACTTTCTCTCATTCAAGATATTTTATTTTCTCAATAAACTGATAGAAATTGATTTATATAGATAGTTGGATAGAATTACACATCTGTATAAATATATATGAAGCGAACTTCCAATATATATATATATATATATATATATATATATATATATATATATATATATATATATATATATATATATATACATACACGTGTGTGTGTGTGTTTCTATTCGTTCTTCTGTTCTTCTCGTCTGAAATCAATGATGTTTTTTATCATCTTTTCATTCCAATCTTTTGTCTTTGGTTTTTACGGATATGGGAATTGGTTTTTGAAACTATACATACGTAATGTCTAGGTTTGATGCAATAAGTATACGATCGTGTTCCCGTCCATTTCCAGTCATGTTTTCCATTCAAACATTGAACATTGAAAAAAATGTAACCTAGCATCCCCCGTTCCGATCACTTGAAATCATAATCACGTCTGTACCAGTCATTTTCTCCCTTTTTTTTCCGAAGTATTTTTTTAGGGAAAAATATTGATGAATACCTAAATTTTGAGAAAAATATATATGTATATCCCAATAAGATAAACGTAAATTGATTTTCAAAATATTGGATTTGAGAAAGGGATACAATTTATAGGGAAACATCTGAACCTGATCTAAATGAGAACTCCACTGATGGATAGCCTGTTCTTTGATATGTATCATATATGTAATAATTTGAGGTTTGCAGTGTAATTTTATAAATAGGTAATTTTGCGGTTTCTTCGCTTTCAGGGACAGAGAATATTGCAACTACACAAATTATATAGAGGTTGTAATTCTATATTTGTGACAGCAAAGATTGTCACATTGTCAAAGTAATTCAGGAATTTATGCTTATTTTTGGTCAGTCTTTCAGTTACGTTCATTGAGTGAGCAGGACGAGATGTCAGATGGGGCTAAAAGTTGCATTTGGGCACTTTATTGGAGGCGTCAGCCATTTTTTCCACTCATTGAAATACTTTTCATCCATCATTCAAATTTGTGAACAGAAGAGTTCACGAAAAATAGAGATTGTTTTTTTCTAAATGTATTGTATTCAAAGCATAGCTTATTTAAAAAAAAAAATATTCTTCCATCTCCAGGCCAGATTTCACTTGAACTTGTTTTTCAACCGTGGCGAGCACAAGGCCAGTCGTCACCGATTTCAGAGGAAGTATGCACTTCACAGATCGTTCATCCTATCACATCAAACCAAACGAATTTTGGAAAAACAACATTAACATAGCTTGACTAAAATCAGAACCAATTGACTTGGATATGGTTATTTACCAATACAGTAATTTGTTCAAAGGAGATGTTGATACGTCTAGTATGGATGTGAACGTCTCTCAGGCTGGTATTTGCTAATCTTTGCCGATGGTGATGTATGACACTGGTCAGATTGTAGTTGACTGGTCGCTGTATCTTTGATTCTTGCCATTCATACCTTACCAACGTCGTGTTCAAATCCCAGTAGTTACAGCTGTCAAGAAAAAAATTCCGCAACTTTGGAACAAAGAACACCAGAGGTGTAAAAGAAAAAGGAAAATAAAAAGGTATATGTATAATATGCAATGAGGTTGATATCGGTGAGATTAAAACCTTTCTATTATGACACGTGAAAGTGATTTTTTTTTATTCTGACCCCCAATTTCAAACAATGAGAAGAGAAAATATCCACTTCGATTTATAGCGCTAACGTAGAACAAGAATACATTCTCTAGGATTTAGACCCATAGAAGGTGTTAAACATTATCTCTCAACTTTGAATCTGGAAAAAATGTTTTCATCAACTTTTACTCCTTAAAATAATAGAAAAAAAAATTGGATTCTGACCTCTGAATTTTTGAGAAAAAAGTTTTTCGATAGTCATTCCTAAAAGTCCAATATATCCCCTCGATTTTGACTATGAATAATCATTGCCTCTGAGATTGACACGAGTAAAATAGATTCTTTTGATTACAAACCCTTAGAATTGATGAAATTATGACCCTTAAAAGTAGAATAGAAATATGTTAAGCTCTAACCCCTGAATATAATTATGAAAAATTTACAGTTTGACTCCCAAATGTATAAAATAATAACTCTGTTATTGATTCTAATGCTCAAAAATATCGAATGAGTTCTATTCATGTGATTGAAATAACTTCCGATCACGAAAATCTGTGTTTTGAAAAGGGATCTTGACCGTATAACATCCATTCATCAGAAAATCACTGATCGATGTACCCATGTATATCACAAAAACATTAGGATACATGGTATGTGTAAAATTCTTCTGTATCTTTTTAGATGACAAATAACATATATGGGGATATTTGATTCAAGAGATAAAAGATTTTTATATCCTTTTATCATGTCATCAGTTAGTGAGAGATCAGTTTTACTATTATTTTCATGGATTTACGGCAATTAATTTTTGTTGAAGTGGTTACATACGTACAGACTAGCAGAGAAATAGACAGACAGACGAAATTTTGGCAGAATAAAATGCTGTATTTGTTGTATTCTATCTGCATTTGTGATTATGCGTTCAGATGAAATGACTTTTGTCCGCCTCTTCCCTCAGCATCCCTCCAGTATCTTTATTTACTTTCTCTTCCTTCCTTCTCCCTCTATTCATTCCTACATAAGCCTCCCTCTCCTTTGAATACTCAACCTTCCACACTTTCCCTCCCCTAACTATATTGACTTCCGTTTTTATTTACTGTCCAATCATATTGCGAGTCAGTTTGTAATTACCTTTTTTTAAGATGTCTTTGCTAAAACCTTCATAGTTTATTCCCATTCTCTTGCCACCAATTTGACCATTTGGTCCCTCCATAAATATTCAGGAAAAAAAAAGAAGTGGCTTAGTCAGCCAATCAATAGATACTGTCCCATAACTAACTTGTTTTTGCAGCAAGTCGTTTGGGGGAATCAATTTAAAAAATGGATGAAAAATCAATGGATTAGTTACTTCTTTTTCCTATTTTATTCGACGGTGATCAACGAAAAATACTGCATCGTCCAAAATAACGTAAATGTTGGTGAATACTAGGTAAAAAGTCGGTTCACCTTACACACAAATGGCGAGATAATCCCTCTACACTACAAACCCATCGAGGAGTGGGGTTATACAATTTATTTTATTCAAGTGGGTACTGGTTGAAATTTGTATTCGTGTACGTCTACCGCTGCATCATGTACAGATGATAAATGCATTCATATATAGCCAAGCAGAACAATTTGAGTACTGAAAAAACCTATGTTGGCAGTTTCAGTGACAATTTTGATTGACAATTTCCAACAGATGACAGGAATGATTTTGAACCTAACCCCTCCTTCTATTCGACTCGAAATATATAATCGTATTGTTTGAGTCATTATAAAAGAAAACCAAAATTATTTCTTCTAGTTCCCTGTCTGCTATTTTCGTTGTTATTGTTGATACTACATCTGTTCAATGTTTATCTATCAAAATATATCTAGTCCTGAAATAATTCTAGTAAGAATTCTTTTTATGAGAACATTGAGTCTTAAAATGTATGTATCAAAGTGGAAAGGATGAAACTGACAGGAGACCATAAAATTGATTCAATAAAAAAATAGTACACCGATCTTTATCGGAAAAATTTGTGATAAATGATAGCCTGAAATAGCTTTTTCAACAGTTGCTCTTTCAATTATTTTTCAAAAAATTATGAACCTGTTTTTCTCCTTCCTGGAATCAACTGCTGTTCAGGAGAAACTTCTTTACTTTTACTTCTTTTAAATAATATTACTTATATTGTAACTGAAGTGAACCAAAATATATATGTTCAGTGATTTGAAGAACAAAGAATCCATGACAACAAGAGAGAAAAAAAAGTACACACATTTGTGTTGATTACTCACTGATATATATGTGTGTGTGTGTGTGTGTGTGTGTGTGTGTGTGTGTGTGTGTGTGTGTGTGTGTGTGTGTGTGTGTGCAGGTTAGTCAATATGGAGAAAATGGTCCTTTTTCTTACTTCATAGATTCATTGGGCACTCATATACAGTCATTATTATTGCTTCATTATCGTTCTCGCGTTCGTCAGGATTATCCATCTCATAACCTCTTTGAACTTGGTTACAGAAATATTTGAAGTAAGTTGCATGTGCCTGTATTTCTGCTTCATTGTACTCATGAAATATCCCAAGAATATTGATAAATTTCAATGAAACTATAGGGAGGGGTACACAATGGAGAAAGTTGATAAATATTAGAGAGGATTATAAAATAGTTTGTTCTTTGAGTGGTTATCTTTTATTCAATTTCAGATATCTATTTTCAGCACATGTCTATTCACACGATATCATTGCATTAGTTATAAGCACCCCCAAAACATTTAATCTTTGCATTTTTTGGAGCCGAGACCAGCAAGGAATCATTATGTAGCCTTATAATCATTTATTGTTGTGCTTAATGCTCCCAGTTCACGGAAACTTTAAAAAAAAGAATTCTGAACTTTTGGATAGCACAGGAAAACCTGCACTTTTGGAATAGCTTGTAGGAAATAAGATAATTTTGACATTTTGAGCAATAATTTCAAAGTCGTCAAAAAATTACAGCAATGCTTACAGGAGAAAAACGTCATTGAACTGAAGAGGAAGCCTTTAATATGCGACAGGATGGACATGGTGATGGTGATAATTGTGATATTGATTACACTAATTCTGATATCAACGGACCAACAATTAAGTGATTAATTAGCGGAACGAAAATAAATCAAAACAGAATGATGAAAAGTAATTTCACTCAAGATATCCTGTGTGCTTTGTTTATTCACCTAATGAGAAGAAAATCAATTACTTTTAAAGCTCAATAGTTTCTTTGTTTTGTTTCTTTTTTTGGTCTGTTTGTTTCTTCTGATTTTTTTATTGTTTGGAACATTTTTTTTTTTTTTTTGCTTTTGGCTCTTTTGTTGAATCAATCAACTCTTGTCAATTCAAAGGCGACGTCTAACGTGCAGTAATTATCTGTTTTTTTCTTTTGCAGCTGGGAAACAACTTTTAATTTACTTATGTTTGCTTCTGGTTTGATGAATTGATTTCATTAAATAATCGAATCCACGTCTGGAACAGAATGAAACGGCAACTTATGAAAATCAATATTATGCAAAATCTGTCTGTCTCTCCCCCTCCTCCTCCTCCTCTTCCTCACTCTCTTTCCATCTCTCTTTCTCTCTTGCACTTTCTCTCTCCCTATCCCTCTCTCTCTGTCTCCGTCTCTCTCTCTATCATGCAATCTCAACGTAAACAATGATCTAATCTTAGCCAAAGAAAATTGTCATTGGCATGTTTTTCGTTTTTTGTCGATTGAAATTTATCTAACAACGAATTGACAACCAATCAAAATCATTTCAAGTTCGGATAATAATGAGATGATAATGTTAGTTACATTCACAATAGCACTAGAACACAAAATATCAAAAAAGGGTAAACGTTTATCTACCCTCAGAATAGTCCCCTAATTTCTGAATTTAGTGAGATGTGTGCACAGTTGACCGATTGCAAAGAAAATGAAGAATTTATATAGATTCGACTTAACTCTGACAAAACGTGTGCAAGAATGCAAAATGAATATAGCTTTCTGAAAGTCATTTTGTTTCTGATGACTCACTTCGGAATTCACCAATGCTGATCTTCTGTGACCATAAAGAATGAAGGGAAGATGGTTTTATGCTATCCAACAAGATAGTTGTGAGAAATGAACAAACAGATTGTTGATTATGGTTTTAAGAATTCAAAACATTACGCCTATTTGCTCCTCTTGTAAGATAAAATAACACTGATAAATATTTCTAAAAGAAAATCGTTAAAGAAAAAAAAACTTACCATAGAGTAATTTTAATGGAGTAATGGAGCATCAACCATGAGGGAATTAAAAATTCCATGAAAAGGAAAAAAGAGGGTTCACGATGTCTTCAGGAATTGAAAATAAAATAAAATATAAATAATATCAAACGAAACCAAATGTAAGCTGCCCATCAACCCCGCCCCACACACACACATGCGAACATCCCAGGGAGAGAACCAGATCTAATGATTATAAACAAGGGGAAAATTATGAAATTTGGTGGATTTTGCTTTATAAGGCAACGATTCATTAAAAAAAGACACTGAGAAGCAAGACAACAGGAGCTACGCGAAAACCCAGAGAAATCATGGAACATGATAGTGACAGTTGTACCCATAGCTGTTAGAGAACTTGGAGCAGCCTGAAAAAGCATTCAAACAATTTACTTATATATATATATATATATATATATATATATATATATATATATATATATATATATATATATATATATATTTTTTTTTTTTTTAAATATACGTGACAGTTGCATGAATCACTGTTGGAGCATTTAAAACAGCCCTGAAGAATCAAGTAGAAAGGTTGGAAAAACTCAGTATCCAAGAATCACGATTATCCGGATCACAGCATGGTTAAATACAGTTAGAAAACAGAGAAAGATGCTGGAATATCGTATGAGCAACTGGTAACAATTTCCATGTCAAGTGGGTGTAGATCATAGAAGCAACGTTCGGCTTTATTATTACCCAGATAGATGACCACAACATCAAAATTATTAATTCATCATGCAGATAATAAGTGTATGTTATTATTTTCTTATGAAGAAATCTTCATATCAGTGTCATTTGGTCCATTCATATCAGTGTCATTTGCTGTTTTTGGTTTTGTGATCTTTGCATGGACATTTGTTAGTTTTTTCTCGTACAGTCACAATCTGTTTTTAGCTCTCCATTATTTCATTCCTTCATCCACAGTATATCCACACCTTTTTTTGGATTTTTTTTAGGCTATTAGCTGTTAACTATCTTCATCTTTCCTCTCTTTGTTTTTCTGTGTGTTCTAGTTCAGTTCAGTGGGTCCAATGTTGTCGTTCCTTTTTTATTGATGACGGTTAGAAATTTCTATGTTTCTTCAGGAGACTCCTGGTTTCTCCTGGGGTTTATCAATCACACAAGAAAAGTGTGCCAAATCATCACTGGTTGCATCAGCTCATGATTAGCTTTCTTAACAGGAGCAAAAGGGGAAAAAAAAGGAAAGAACAGTTTAGATGTTATGATTAGAAGAGTTGGAATCAATGCAATAAAGATAATCTAATCTCTAACATCGTGAGATGGGAAAATCTAGTTTGGATTCTTGAAAAGAAATAAACAGGGAATTTTACACACCCAGATACTGGTATGCTGAGGAAATAGGAAGACAGGGATATAAAGGAGAGAGGAAAGTAACTGAGAGGCTGCAAAAGAGAGGGAAAAGAAAAAAGAAGATAAAGAGAAAGAAAAATTAATTTCTTGCAAAACAATTATTGGCAAACATGTGAGGGAAATTTTGATTATTTCATGCATTCAAACAAATATTGTTGTTTGATGCTGGACACGCACACACTCACGTGGGTAGTGTTGACATTGCCAAGCTTCTGCGGCATTTGCCCTATCACTCGCTTCACAATTAGGGGATCAATTTTTATGCTGCCCCATTTAGTCTAATTGGGAAGTTTAATCCAGCGTGACGCCCAAATCAGTGGTCATGACAAATCAGGGGATGAGATGTTCTAGTCAATGGTAATCCTCAATAATATACATGAGAAGTTTGAGTCAGTCACTCAATTCCCACCAGCGTACCATTATGGAGAGTTCGATTGGAAAAAAAAAATAGGACTGATGGTTGCGTAACTTTCCATGCCTTTTTTAGTTCATTGATGACTGAAAGTAGCATTTCAAAAAAGCAGTTATGAATGCTGAGGGTCATTAAGTAAGAGGGCAAATCAGCATGAATGTTCATTGCAAATAAAATCTTCTCTTTGGATAGTGTTATGAGATTAAAACCCCATTTTTCCAGACATAATAAGGAGTGATTTTCCATTGGCGTAGCCAGTACGTGAATGTGTATTGGTGATATATGTATGGAGTAAGTCTGCAACGAAAGTTTTTAAGAAAATTATTCGACAGTTTCATTGATTGTTTTGTTCTAATGTTTGTTGTTCCGCAACAGACTAGGATGAGTAGCAATAAACTTGGTTAGAAAGATAGCAAAATGGATTGGAACAAGCAGGTAAGTAAACAAAAAACCTGAATTAAATTAATGATGCAAAATTCAAGGCACGTGCTTGACATCATAACTTATCCCAAAAGATCATGTGCAAAATGTTGTGACGACAGGTTCTGGAAGTCTCAGTGCTATCACGCCGATAATCAATAGGTCTTGTGAATCATTAAAAAACAGCAGAAGATGCTGCTGTTCATGATGATGATGATGAAGATGATGATGATGATGACGATGATGGAACAAATAAACAAAGAAAGGTCTTGACACGTTTCAAATTGCCACATTAAGAAAACAGAAATCGATCAGAAAATGAAGAAAGATTGTTCAAGTGATAAGAATTATTTTTATTTCTTGTGTTTTGATTCTGATTGCCTGATGAAATTTTCTATGATTCACATCCAATCCTCCATCTACTTTTGATTAAAAAAAATCGAAAGTCCCCCGGAACGGAAGAAAGCCACTTTGGGGACAAAAATTGAGGATTTTTTCAAAGATAAAATGGATACGAGAATGTATTTTTAAGGAAAATAACAAACTGAACTGGATAAGAGACCGTTTTTAAGAATAGCTTTCGTTCTGTCAAGTAATCTCAGTGCACATGTATCCATATATCATTGGATACATAAATAATAACCACTAGGTATTTTTCTAAGTAATCTCCGAAAAAGATGAGAACCCAAACTATATAAATATATATATATATATATATATATATATATATATATATATATTGGTAAGTAGGTTTGCTATACAAAGACATTTATGTTTGTTCCCTTTTTGCATCTTTAGGTGAATGGATGTGTATATTTTAGATACCTGTCTTTTGTATTGATGTTGCTAGTTTTGGAGGGGTTTCGCTTTTAAAAAAGTGTACAGAATACACACTCAACGATTCAGATACACGCAACATCTCTATTCGTTTCGATTGTGTAGATTGAGTTATACATTTGTCAATCTTTAGAGAGTTCATGGGGAGAAAGAGAGAAGGAAATACGGACGGGCAAACTGAAAGAAGTGAGGGACACAAAGGGAACAAGAGACGTGGGGGAACATTCGCTGCTTTGAGTAGGAAAACATAATTCTTGCAAATTTCTTTCACACTAAGTCGACCTCAAAGTCAAAATTCAACCTGAGAGAACTAAGTAAAACCGTAACTCAACAAGATATATAGTCCACTCCTCGTCATGCAAACAGAATAACAGGTGAAAAAAATGGAAAAAAAATGAAAAAATATCATATAGAGTAAGACAGAAATAGAGGTTCTCTCCGTCCATCAGTGTTATATGACACCCTGATAAAACAGTGGGAGTCAATAGATATAGACATAAGCTTGATATTTGTTCAATTGACTTAACGTATTGTCTTATTAGTGAATAAAGAAAAAATGGTAAGTGTTGTTGGTCACATCGAAAATATATACAATTCTTGAACAGGAATGATTGAGTTATAAGAACATCAGATAAAAGTTGGCCGACAGATGTGTGATAAACAATGTCATTTTCTCTATGTAATTATCAAGTTTTAAAATTTTGTCAAATATGTTTAGGAAAATTCGAGAGGTTTGGGCTTTTTCCTTACAACGATATCGAGTTCTTTTGGTTGTACATTGTTTGAAACCGATTGGATGTCTATCATCCCGTCAATCTTTCTCTCAAAAGGTCTTGATGAGCTATTTGTAGTCTGCAAAGGGTATTTCTAGTCTTTTTTATAAACCTTAGCCTTAAATGTTTTCATTGAGTTATTTCTAATTTTATCAGTTTGTGCATTTAAAAAAACAATTCACTTGGTAACTGTAAAATACATTGAAAGAAGAAAACCATATTAAGAAGCATTAAACGATGTATTTGGTTCTGTAGGCAGGTGTATGGACATATTCAGTAGACTATATCGATATGCATCTCCATTCTCCTGAATGAAGATAGATAATTTGTATTTTAATGAATATATCGATGTAAATTTATGCAAAAAAATACAAGGATAGATATATAAAACACAAAAGATCACTCAACAGCTATAACTTATATTGGGGTTTCTATCTTTATATAAAAAACAATACAACTTTCGAAAAATACCTAATGAATCAAAATTTAAACGATATACGATATGCAATATATACACATATTGTTACCAATGAGCAGATTGATGTAACACACACACACACACACACACACACACACACACACACACATATATATATATATATATATATATATATATATATATATATTGATAGATAGATGGATGGATAGATAGATGGATAGAAAGCGAGATGGATAATCATTTATCCAATTTTTCCAATCAATTACAGCAGACTAATGAAATAGACTGTGAGTCATGATGATACCTTTACAATCTACCTACTATTTCATTCTTCATTCTCAACGTTAATATCGTAATCATAACTTATATTCAACCCAAGAAATCTCTAAATAATTCACAATCTTTATTTGCAATCCACTACATCACATATGGGTTCCAGAGTATAATCGGGACTTGCAAAATGGTTGAAACCCAGTAGAAGAGATTGAACGACATTTGCAGTAGCAAAACCAGTTGAGATATGAAAAATGCTCAATGTTTTGCACTTTAACTTCTATAAATACGAACTCATCGATAGATTTCAAGTGACTCACGATGAAGACCGATTCAGTCATATGATATCCAATAAAGCTCAAAAAGAAATTACCTGTTATTGGTAAATTCTTCGTATTCAACTTGATGTAAAGAACAAGGATAATATTAGACGTCTTATATCGGACACTAGAAATTCACAGTTGGGAGGATTGTTATTTGCAGTATATTATTGATCATCAAGCAGAATCGCTCAATTTATTTGCAGTGAGGTTTATTTATGATAGCACCGTCTTTTCCAGGTGCTTTAATCTGAGTACAGGAATTATTTTACTGCTGTTAAGCTGATGGCCTCAAACAATGGGTTTAAATTGAGTGTATGAGATCACAAAATATGGCTAACTGCAAGATTGCCATTTGCATACCGATCTTCCGGAATCAGTTTGATGGGGGCCATGGTTCCCGCGTTGTTTGATTTTAATGGCTTTCTTTCCTTTCAATGCTTCTTTTTTACGATGACGTGCTCCAATCATTGTGCTGTAAAGACATAAACTTTATTGCCGTTTTTTTTCTTTTTTCCCAAATTTGAACTGCCGATCAGCGGGCTGATACGGCTTGTCTTTTTGCACTAGATTTTTTGTCAAGTACCTCTCTTGTTGAATCCACACTTTTGGGAGTTATTTTGAATAAAATTAAAAGATTTGACGAACAGACAAGAATAAATAGGAAAAAGGAAATACTAAAATCAATAAAAAAAATTGAAAAAAGAAGTGAGGAGGAACAACTGGAAAGCGAAACGATTGATTTGAAGGGGGAAAAATACACTCAAACGTCAAAATAGAAGCAAACTGTTTTTAAATGTCACCAAAAAAGAGGAGTCACATGAGTAGAAAAATGAAAATGAATAATCACAGAATAGATACAAGAAATGAGTATAAAGGTGATAGAAAGGCTGAATCAAATACACCCTTTCCTGAGAAACTTAAACAGTAAATTGTCCCTTCCTAATCATCACGATACTTGTTTGACTCTATGGAGAAAAAAACAATACACGTGCTGTCGACATGAAAAGTGGTGAGAACAATGAACAGAAAGTGAGACGAAACTATTCCGCTGGAGAGATTATTATACGGCATTATAGCTGCTGCAGTGAAACCAAGAGAGAACAGAACCGAAGGTAATCACATCTGCTTTTTTCATAATTACGAAATGCCAACGTGAGCAGAACGCTTTTTTCTAAACTTTCATTCCGAACATTTTTTGAGATGAAAGAGCAGAGGCGAAACATTCTAATCTTTCCTAATTGTCATAATCTTATCGGATGCTTTGTTTTCGAAAAAAATACTGACTTGCACGTGCACACTCATTTATTCATTTACATGTATCGAAAATCGTCGACCCTGCTAATCAACTAAGAAAATATACCCTCTTTTTATCAATAATATCATAGTGTTTTGATATTCCCGTGATAAGTTTCTAGAAAAAAAGTTTATATATATATATATATATATATATATATATATACATACACACACACACATATATATATATATATATATATATATATATATATATATATGCATATACATATATATATATATATACACATATATACATATATATATATATATGTATATATATATATATATATATATATATATATATATATATATATATATATATATATAGTGAGAGAGAAAGTGAACCCGAGTGATAGAAGTGGCATGAATAAAGAAACAAAAAAGTTTTTAACTGCACTTGGTTGGTATGGTAGAAACTTGAAACATTAGAACTTATTATGACAAAACATCAATCTGATACATCTTGTCATTCTACAAGCTTGCTAATAAGTTAGCTTCCTCAGAAACATATGACACTTTATAGATTCCAAACCAGTTTACATACACTGATGCATGCAGTTTATTGCATTTTGCACCTGCACACTATCAATTGAGATTTAGTGTCTGATATCTGTTTTGTTGTACGAAAATCAAGTTTATATGATTGGGGGAGAAGGTCGGAATCGATAATTCTCCTTGGTCGGTGACATCATTAGACATGCAAATTTGATAGATAGAAAAATATACCTATCAATCATATCCTCATGCTACATTTCTAAGGGATAGAAATCCAACGATGTTGCTCAGATAAAAGTACTTTTCCCCTCAGATTATTGGCAAAGTGTGAAATTTTGAGTGATGATATTTCATATCATAGAAAGCATTCCTTTTTATGTCCATGGGTATAAGGTATAGCTCTTGGTTTAAGTGTCCTTCTTTTGATACACAGCCTAGTTTCAACACTCTATTGTCCATTAATGACGTTTCAGGGTTATTCTGACTATCAGTGATATGTATATTGTTTAGGCAGCTTTACAGCTTTGCAAAGTACTTTTGTTTTACTTCAGTGATGTATTTCCCAATATCTGCAAATTTAGCTTTTCATTATATTTCCAATATATCACGTGCAATAAGTTATAACAGCATGTCTAAATACTCTTTTGCTAGGGTCATCAGTTGTTTACCATGTTACTGTTTCAGGGATCTTATTGAGAGAGCACCTAGCATTGTTGATAAAGCATCACCTCAGTCTTCAGAATGATTCAAGTATATAGCTTATGTCATATATGTAGTTCATTATTCAATTTAAAATGTAAACGACGTATGATGCTTTTTTCATTCTAAACATTCATTTTAAAAAAACCAAGCTTACTCATGTTACCGAAAACAATTTAACAATGAGGATTAGTACTTATAACAAATGACAAGACCTGCTGATATATTGTTCACCTATGTGAATTATTAATCTGTTTTGTGAGTTTAAATTATATTCTTCCTTTTATTTATTTCTTAACCAACAGATTTAACCGACATTATTTTTCACTGACCTTTGCATTGATCTTTGTTAAACTGATACCAATTTGTTTCCAACACTTTCCTCCTCTAATATTGACAAATAAAATATATATAAAGTATTGATGGCACTCACTTGGTGGAATATCGTTGAAAAACGGACAATGAATATTTTGTTTGTACTTACCATCTTATGATGGACGATATGTATTTACTTTTTGAAAAATACACTTACAGAAATCTACCTATCGGTAATTTATACTTTAATCTTCAAAAATGGATTTTGTCGAAATAAAGTGTTCGATTTAATTGTACTCCCATTAGTTATCATACAAAACCATATATAAGTTGTGCTCATCACTTAGTATGTATCAATCGTTAATTTCAGCAAAGAAATGAACACATTATCTGATTTGAAATAAATTTGCAAACCAAAATGAAATGAAATGTTGCAATTACAGCATCGATAGCTCTTCGAAACATCTATTTAACAGTTGATTATTTTCTCAAAATTCATTAGTCTTAGTATTAACCTTTTTGGTAGAAAGGAGCTTCAGTGATTTCAACTTGTTTTCAATCGGGTCATCTTGGGCTGGATTTCATCGGTGAACTAGCAAGGGCAAATAACGAGTCAGCAGAGGTAAATGAAGTTGTCTCCTTTGACACAATAGTTGATTAGGTTGGAATATCGGTGCCAGGAAAGTCATCTGCAAATTATAATCAATCATTAAATAAGAATTTAGTTTTCCTCTTTTTTTATTCTATTTAATTCATAATTTTCAACAAACACGTTCGCTCCTCGCTGTTTTCTCTCTTCTTTTTCGCAATATATTGACGAACCTGAGAAAATATTGGTGGCTGGTTGTTCCAACTGAGTACTTAAAAAAAATGTGAGTATTATTCTTTATACAGTAGACCCTGGCTGTAACAAAACCATATATAGCGTTTATACTGAATTCCTGCTATTTTATTCAATAAAAAGAAGAGTATACAACAAATGCACTCTCCAGATAGTCAGTTATGGAACTGAGACATGGAACCTAACCAAGACACAGACCTGCAAACTGAGAAGTATGCAACGTGCACTTGAGAGAATTAAGCTCTTCACATGGAGAGATTACAAGACAGTACAGCATATAAGGAAGAAAACGGGTGACTGTGACATCATAAAACTATTAAAAAATCTCAAATGGCAATGGGTAGGCCAGGTTGCAAGAATGAGAGACAACTGATGGACATTGTGTCACACAACATGGATCCCAAGAGACCACATAAGGAACTGCAGCCGACAGAACACAAAATGCTGAGATGAACTGGGTAGATTCAGGAAATACGGGCTCCGCGACGCCCATGATTGAGATTTGTGGCTGATCCGGGGGAAAGTCTGTGTCCAACAACGGATATTAAAAGACTGATGATGATGGTGATGATGATGTTTTCCAGATTGTTTTGTACGGAATGTGTCCCCTTTTTCTCTTACGTACATCACATATAAAAATAGGAATATTGTTATATTCATGTATCTGGGAAATTTTGTTCTGCAACTTTATAAATCATCGAACATAGGACTCTGTGACTGTCATGAAAACTGAGGCTATGAGTTGCTGAGCTATTTTTAAAAATAAAATCCAGACGTATAGTCGAAATTATCAAATGATCTAAAGGCTTCTATCAAAGACAGTAAAGTTCAAAATTCTTTGATTTTATGATTAAAATAGTAAAGGGGTGTTATAAATTTAGATTATTATTAAATAAACTACAGCCATAACATTCATTGATGTATACTTTGTTATTCAACAAAATGTCAATAAAGGTTCCACTAACTGAATCAAGTATTGGATCGATGAAGGAAGCTGGAAGGAGTTTGACACTTTCCACAGAATAAGTTTTTGTGTTGCTCTTATCTGATAATTGAATTCTTGGTCAAAACAAAGATGCATCATGCATCATCACCGTTTTTTGTATGTGAAAGACGCTGCTTATGTGCATCTGTACATGCGTATGTGTTCGTGTAATTTGCCCATGCATGTATGTATATGCGTGTCTGTGTCAGTGTATCTGTGCCAGCTGCATGGAGCTTGTACGGACGTGTAACTGCAAAATAAAGAGAGTGTACCACTACGAGTAGGGAAAACATATAGGGAGAGAAACATGAGATAATGGAACGTGAAACAATTTTAAGAGAGGGGGCAAGAGATGGATTGAGAGAGCAACATATATGGAATTTAAATAGATGAACTAGAAACAAAAGTGATTGGCTTCGAATTGAGGAAAGAAACACACACACACACACACACAAACACACACACACACATATAAATAGATATAGATGTAGGAAGAAATAACTGCTGACTATTGCAGTTCTCAATGTAGACCAACATAGATCATATGCAAAATTGAAATTGGCAAAAAGATGATTGCGTAATGTAAAAGGAAAGTTCAGTAAGCATTTGATCAGTAACCCGAATGATAGAGAGGTCTAGCAATGATTTAGTGAAGTTCTATGCCCGATTGCTGATTCAAAATTGAGGATGTAGGTGATGAATACTGAAATGTGTATGTTTTGAATACATCAATATTTATATAATATCTCAAAAAGTTACCAATTACCTCACGAGTATTTATATTGCAAATTGCTTATCGTGCATAAATTAAAGTAACTAAATTCATTCGAAATTTCTATTGATGTCTTAGGGCAACTCATTAGGTCCTCGTAAAATGTGAGTGATGGATATCAATATCCCCAGAAGCAGGGATAATTTCCTTGAGTTTTGATGTACAGTTGTGGTCCAGCATTCGGACGACACAACTAGTCCATTGTAATCTTTACGACATGTATGATGTCTCTGATACTTGTTGTTTTTTTTTTATACGACCTGTTGTTAATTAATTCCGCACAAATGTACCATATATATATATATATATATATATATATATACACACACACACATATATATATATATGTATGTATATATATATATATATATATATATATATATATATATAGATACATAGATACATAGATACATAGATACATAGATATAGATATATATAGATAGATAGATAGATAGATAGATCGATAGATGGGTAGATAGATAGATAGATAGATAGATAGCTTAGGGGTGTTAAGTTTGTGCTCACTCTTGAAAAGTTTTTCATTTTTCTAAATAATTTTTTTTCCAGTCTCCTACAATGCTTCAAGTAGAAGTGGCTAATCGCTAATGATCTCAGGAACCAGGCTGTTAATTATTTCTATACGAAAAAGGTCCTAAAAAGAGCCTCATTACTTCATCTCCACCCTTGTATGATTGAAGTAGGAAAAGCAGGAAAAGAACTGACCCGAGATAGAAGGATTAGGTAGAAAAGCGAAGCATAATGGTAATCAGTGCAGTTGCAGTCATCATGGAGGAGTTTGGGAAGAAAAACCTCCCGAGCTGTGAACTTATAGAGACTGATGATTATGAGTTGTTGTTGTTTGTTTGTGTGTGTGTGTGTAAGTGTGTGTGTGTGTGTGTCTGTGTCTGTGTCTGCGTCTGTGTCTGTGTGTCTGTCTATGTCTGTGTCTGTGATATGTTAGTTGAAAAAGTTTTTAAATCATAACATCTAATGGACACACATCCCGATTTGATAAAATAAAAAAAACAGCAGGCAATAACAAACTACTAAACATACATACATACATACATGCATATATATATATATATATATATATATATATATATATATATATATATATATATATATATATATATGTATATATCATATAAAGCAGAAAAAAAATAAGATATACACACCTGAAACAGTAAACTATCTCCTCAAATATGTCCCAAATGGGAATCGTGGATAAACTAAGTCATTTGCCTTGTCATTTGTCAATTGAAATTATTTCGAGTCTTTGAGTCTTCAAGAATGGCGTTTTTCTTTCGTCAGGTACATAAGAATTTGTTCACATCATTTATCTCTATTTACTTCTGGTTCCATCTTTTTTCTAATTTATATGTTTTTAGAAAAATAATCGAAGTCAGCAGATACAACCAATAGACAAAATTAGAGGGAAAGACTATGACATAAAATATGTGTGGAGAATTTTTTTTGGAAAACGTTATCCAAACAATGACGATTACTAAATGATTCAATGCTAATTCATTTGCATATATATATATGCATAAGTATATTTATATATATATATATATATATATATATATATATATATATATATATATATATATATATATATATATATATATATACATATATATATACATATATATATTTATATGCATATGTATATATATACATACATATTTGTATATTAATGTGTGCATGTGTGTGTTTCTGTGTTCATGTATGCAAGTGCATATGAATGTATGTATGGATAATCATTCAATATCTTGCTTATTTCAAACAAAACGGTATTTTGCTGAATCGAAGGAGTTACATCACACATGATCCATCAGTTTCTTTTCTTTCAAAACAGGAAAGGTTCAATCATACAATTCGGTAAACAACTTGTTCTTGTTATCTAGAAAGGTGTATTATTGTAGTATTATCTCTTACCTTATACTGGCAAACTGCTTTTAATTTTTGCCAAATGTGCGAAATTATGGATGTTTACTACTGGAATACGAATACTTTTGCTTGGAATAAGTTGAAATCATAACCGTTGTTATGGACTTCATTAACAGTTTTCTAATGCCAAAATTTAACTAATAATTTAAAACACTGGAAGGAACCAAATTATCAATTCATTCGAATATGAGACGAACCATAATGCATACTTCAGTATTTATGCATTTATGTATGTTAATATGTATGTATGTATTTTAATCCTTTTTTTCTCTATGTGATTTGGCAGACTTTCCGGTATATTTTAAATG
>OY735198.1:17740964-17785964 GCA_963457665.1 Thysanoteuthis rhombus | reverse complement strand
GATCACTTACTCTGATTCAAACATCGAAGAAGATCGTTTTTCATACTGCATCAATCATTACTCCTTATTTAGTAATTTACATACAAACTCTCTTCCTATGGGAAACAAATATTCAATGCTATGTTTGCGTATCTATCCGTCTGTGCGTCTGCCTGTCTCTTTTTGCGTTTATCTCTCACCTCTTGTGTAAGTTTACTCATTATGTAATTGACCTATTACCCAATATAACTTATCTGATATAACTTTACTTTCATTCTGTATCTCTCTGATCCTTTTACGCCGAGCCCCCTAACACTTACCATCAATTTATGATATATTATTCATTCCATCAGACTTTCATTCCATCTCCCTCGGACCCCGTATATGGCTTGTTTTGCTGCTTGAGTAATCGTGTGTTTGCTTCCATAGTTTGATGTCTGTGATCAATCACATGTAAATATTCTGAATGGATTTCCAAGGGATTTAAGCATAACCTACCTGGAAAGTCAGCTTAAAACAACCCTCTTACTGCAAAAACAGTCATCATAACTAGAAATTCATACAATCTCCTTAATAATTAAGAAAAAGAAGAAAACATTTGCCTGCTGCATTAGTTGGCAATTTCAAAAATAAGATAAGAAAGATGCTCATCTTTATAGCACTTTGTAATGATTTTTGAGGGTAAAAGTTATACCAAAGTATTCACTTTCGTCCCCGTATATATATATAGAGAGAGTTACATGCAAACCATAAATAGACAGCGAGCATATTTCTATTTTAGCCTTGCCAAGAGCAACAGCTCTATTTCTGATTGGAGTAATAACTGAAATTGCCGTTTTCAGACCACGCTTTCCGTGAGAGAGTCTGCTAATATGGACGTGTTGCTGGCTTCTTGAACGCAATATGCAAGTTAACATCAAATATAGCCCATGTGTACACAATTGGATTTCTGCCACTGGATTCATGTGAATTAGATTTATTGGCCATCCAATGGATACCAGCAGGCATGCAAAACACTTTTAAATCGTTTTCCAAGTAAGTACCAAGATGCTTGTAACAGTCATTTTTCTTCTTTCTTGATATTGTCTGTCTCATTTCTTTCTAATATATGAAGGGATCTTTCGAATTTTATCATGGGAAAGCCCACAACTGAGCAATACACTGAAACAATAGAATTATGTTTTGAATCTCATTGATTAATTAGAGTGACCCAAAAGCACCTCGAATTGTCTTCATAGTTAATTAGGAGAATATGTTCCATGTTAACAAGCAAAAGGCTGTTTAGAGCTGAAAATAATATCCATGAAGAAAACAGCGGCACAAAACCATATATGATTGAAATGATATGAAAGATGTTATTAAAAGAGGAGGAATTTCAATTTAAAAGATTTGAAGAAGAGAAAAACAGTTTATTTATCATAAGATGATAACATTGATAACCAAATGTCCTTTATTTATGCCACTCATTGGTTAAAATCAATTTCAAAGGTTCTTTGAAACTGAAACTGAAAATATATTTTTGATTGCATTTTTGACACCACATGTGCGCGAACACACACACACACACACACACACACACACACACACAGTCTGCACAGGCACCCAAAACTGACTCAATTCCCTCACTCCGGTCAGAATGCATGAGGATCTGCTTCAATACAAAAAGTTTTATTTAGTAATCAAATGATCGTTTCAATATCCACATTTTTATCTTTTATATGTTTTTTTTTCTTTTTTTGAGGGAGCATACACAGAATGGCCTTCATTTTTTTTGTAAGGTCTATCCTTGGCGTTCAATCTCAAAGGTTTCTACTTATACTCCGACCATCAGCATTCCTATTGATTTTACATGTTTCCATGGAGATTCAAATCTCGGTACTTTGCAGGAAGCATCGATGAACAAGTTTAGACACAGTGATACCCAGATTATTTTAATTATTCGTCTAGATATTTTCAACATGTCATTCTGAGATTAACAAATAAATTGGCGGGATGTGAACCCTGTACCTAACAAATATATGATGAAATCAAACTGAATAGATATATTTTCATGAAAACTATGGAAATTTCGATGCAACAATCTCTCAATGAGTAACTTGGAAAATAGTTTAAATGATTTGATGTTTACACGTTATATAAGTATTCCTTTTCTTATCCTAGATATCAACATTTATTTGATGCGCATGTGTATTGCAGATGACGACTAAGTCGTCTCAACTTCGGAGATATTACTTATTTGATTAGGTTAGTAAGAGTCGCCAGGAAGGATAAGACACGTCATTCCTTTGATCATAATTCTGTCTGCCTGCAAATACTTAAACCTTTGATGATGGATAATTGACATAAGGAAAGGTTGGCAACTGTTTTATAATCTTTGATCATTTAGAAATAATTTCGAGATGAAATATGATGTACCCTTATCTTGCCAAGAATCTTAGCTTCAATTTCAAGCCTGATCTGATGTTGCCGGTTGATTTCATGGGTCATTTATTGTCGACTGGTTTGGATACATTTGGCATCGCTTATCAACAATGTGAGAAAAGGGAAGAACAGAAAAAAAGATAGATTGAGGAAAGAAAAAGGCAAGGATGAAGTGTAATAGATACAGCACAGGTTGAAAGTAAGGATTATAAAATCGTGAATAAAGAAGGAAGAAATTTAGGATTGATATAGTGAAAGGAACATTGAAAGAAAGCAAAGAATGCTGAGGAAAATGAAAAGAGGTGAAGTGAGAGGGAAAGAAAGTGAATAAAAAGAATAAGTAGAAGGGAAAAATAATTAAAGGAAAGAAGAGGAGGAAACAAAAAAGAAAAAAGGACGATGTGAAAGAACTATAACGGTAATAATGAAGGAGGGATTGAGAAACGGAGTAAGGGAAGGGTGAAAGAAAGATTAAGGAATGAAATGAGATATGGAAGAACAAGGCATCAAGGAAGGGTGTTCAGGGGAAGAATTGATAGAAGACGTTAGATTGAAGAAAAAAGAAATAGGAATGATAAAATAAGGTTGCAAAGCAAAAGAAAAAAAGGAAGAAAGGTGAAAAAAGTTATAAGAATAAATGTAGGTGCAATAAGAGTATAAAAAAATTCTAAACTAACAGACAGACAGACATATACATACACATACATGCTTACATATGCATGTATATAATCTGGGAAGTCGGATCGCTTTGTAGATATCTTTTGTAAAGAGAGAACACATGAGGAGAAAAGTCACTGTAAGACAGAAGCTCATCTTAATTGCTACACCTGTTTCTCCCCAATATACTTATCACTTTACAAGGTGCAAGTTTTTGATAACGCGCTCACACACACACACACGCGAGCACATACAAACACATATACACATATGTGTGTCTATGTGTGTGTGTGTGTGTGTGTTTGTGTGTGTGTGTGTCTGTCTGTCTGTCTGTCTGTGTGTGAATGTGTTTGTGTGTTTGTGATATGTGTGGAATTTTTTCAAACACTCATCACTGAAAATTACAAACAAACTGTCTATTTGAGCTAGTTATTTTTTTCTAAAAAAAATACAAAACTAGAAAGAGTTCGTAAGCTTTTTTTTTCTTTTTGATTATGCATTTTATGAGAAATTATTTGTAACTCGTTATATCTATTGAATTATTCATTGATACATAGATTTTTGTCCATCTAAGAGTGAATGTACGTGATTTCGTCGATTGCATCATTTAGTAAGCTGGGCTTTTCTGACATACTCATGTAATTACTGACCTTTCATCGAAGACCCCTCACCCCTCCTGCAAATCGAAACCTAAAACATATTTTTGATTAAAGAGATAATTTATAATCAAAACAAGTTGATCACTTCGGCATCAATCTTTGCTTAAACGTTTTAAGCTTGATTTTGAAGCTGTCTCATTGATTCTGATCTTGGTGTACATATCTCCAATATGGTTTTTGAAAATGATTTTCTGGCTGAAGTTCATGTGTAGACTGATTTTCTTTTGTTCTTTCCATCTTTTATTAGTTGGAGATCATGTAGATTCTCAGCAAAAAGAGCAATGTTGTCTGGAAATTTGATGTTGCTCAGATATTTGGCGTCTATTTTTATTCCTGTATTTTCCAAGTCTTGTCCTTTGAAGATCATTTCGAGACAGGCTGTGAAATGTTTGGATAAGATAGTATCACCTTGTCTTGTATGTGTGCATGTCGTCTCTCTCTCTTTCTCTCTCTCTCTCTCTCTCTCTCTCTCTATATATATATATATATATATATATATATATATATATGTATGTATATATATATATTGAAATATATATATATATATATATATATATATCAATATATATATATATACATACATATATATATATATATAGAGAGAGAGAGAGAGAGAGAAAGAGAGAGAGACGACATGCACACATACACAGAGACTGACAAAGACAAACAGAGACGGATGGACGGATGGGTAAAGGAAGAAGAAAAGTAAAATAATCAATGATACAACTTTGAGGAGAAGCTGATTACCTTGTCCAGATAGGCTCTTTAGACTGAAATACCAGCAAGGATTGTATGGAAAGCACTTGGATGTTTTAAATGTTTGAATAAGGAGTTGATGAGCCACGACATAACTGGGTAACCAATCACAGGGAACTGCGTTGCACATGCCTGGACGAGCTTCCCCAGGATTATTCAGTCAATGGTGAGACACCATTTAGAAGACTCAAATTGACTACGTGATTGTTGCATTCACAATGACTGAGCAAGTCAGTATTCATATCTATTGGCAGAGGGTTGCATTATGCAAGACTTCCAGATCAAAGGCTATCCCAATTTCGGTCCTTTTGACTTCTGGCTTGTTCCTCAGGATATTTCAACCCGTGGATAAGTTTGAAAAGAACGTTATCATGTGGCTGTCTTGGAAAGGAAAGATAAGCGTTATAGGTCCTAAGGAATATTTTAAAACGTTTAACAAGATAGAACCATCCCTTTCCCAAACGAATTAATATTTTTTAAGTATCATTGTATTGTAAAAAAGGTGCAGGATATGTGATGAAATGCTATATGATTAATTCATTATTCAACTCTAAGAATAGGAAGCAAATTCCAAGTAGGAATCCAAGCTGGTTTTAGGGAATAGACCACCAGGTAGATATATCAGTGTACAAACATCACACACAGTTCAATGGGAACTCGATACAAAACAAATGTTATTAAGATAAATATTAACGGACAAAGCTGCTTTTGGATGATCGATGGAAAATTGATTTGATTTTTTTGGCACGTATACTTTTTTCTTTGTTTGTTATTTTCTTTCATCCAACCTTCAATAGTAAAATATTTAATTCTTTTCAAGTGTTGATCAAAGTGATGAAATAGGCAGCCTCAACTGAGATATTTCAAAGTGTGAGCTGCATTGTGTGTATTCGTTGCAGATGACTCCAGTTGGTTCAATTGGTTTACATCGAGACAAAACTGGCTAGGGGGTGGATTATGAATTGACTGGCTATCAGGAACCCTTGTAATTGGTGAGAGGACTGACAACGGAGTTCAACTACCATTTATAAAAAAAGAAAATCACCATGTATGTAACAGAATTCGTCCTTTATTTTCAATTATCCTGTGTGAACTTCGAAATTTTCTCTAATCATGAACGAAAATATAACACCGGATCCACTCCACATTCTCAATTATTTGGATGCAGTGGGACCAAAATAAAAATCTATCCCATTAAAAAAATTCTTTTTATAAACTAATATATTTGGCTATGGCGTTATTACTTTCATGATGGTATACAGGGGGTTATGCGTGAGTACAAATGCATTACTTAGTTCAGTCCTACTATTGGATAGTCAATAGCTACACTGAAGAGTTGTAATACAACGACACAGCTGCCTGTGGATGACTCAATCACTATATATATATATGTATATATATATATATATATATATATATATATATATATATATATATATATATATATATATATATATATATATATATATATATATATATATAGTTATATGTGATTTTGCAGCATTTCAATATTATTATTATTTGCTACAACAAGCTCTTTAGTGACACAGTTCACTTTTTCATAAAACAGACTCAAAGTGTGTGTGTGTGTATGTATGTATGTATGTATATATATATATATATATATATATATATATATATATATATATATATATATATATATATATATGTTTGTATGTGTGTATGTGTGTAAAAAAATAAAAAAAGACTCTGGTTATATGTTAAGAAACAGGTTGTGTCAAGAATAAATTCATCATAATTTCAGATAAGATTTCCATTACTTTAAGAGAAACCCAAGTCCTATTTGACATCCACAGACATGAGATAAATAAATATTCGCCACAATATTTCAGGTGGTATAAAGCAAAATAATCATAGAGATATGTGTCTGTACCTGAAAAAAAGGGTGCGTAAGAAGTTCTATAATATGATTTGGAAAAGAACAAAAAATTGGATGAATACGCCAGCAAGTAAGGTAATAAATTGTAGGGGGACCTCTTTTCTTTTGATATTGCTCCAGGTTACTTTTTTCAAGATGTAATTCTTTTCTCTCTTTTAGTTCTTTTTTCAAAATGATTTAGTACTCAGTTCGAAATCTTCACTGTTTTCTTGCAATTCATAATTTCCATTCTTTATGTCTTATCAGTTGGAGGTAGGTAAAGTCAGGGTATCAATTTACGGGGACATATATTTCAAAACATAAATATCTTGGCTTCAGGCAGCATTTTAAAATGAATTATATGCATACCGCTGTTTTTTTTTTTAATTTCCCTTGTCATGGTTGAAATTTTTGTCGTTCATAATCAAATACGTTGAGATAATCGAGGTTGGTAAAAAAATCACAGAAAAAATGAACTAGAGGTATACATAACTCCGAAGGTATATACAGGAAAACTGAGAGTTGAATTAAACCTTATAATTCTTGCTGAAGTCCAAAGATAAGACAAAGGGTATTCTTGTCTCATTCAATACTTCCAAACATTCATGAGTATTGCAAATTGGGATATAAATCTGGAATTTTTTGAAGATCGATACTATCGAAGAATCTCAGACAGTGTCGTTCAGTAATAACCAAGATTTTGAAAAAAAAAATTAGGATGTAAAACATTTCAAAGTAAAACTCTTTTTGTTCTAATTTGGAATGAGAACTGGTTTGGAGAAATATTACAATGAAATTCTGCTAATATATATATATATATATATATATATATATATATATATATATATATATATATATATATGTATGCATGTATGTATGTATGTGTATTTGTGTGTGAGAGAGAGTGAGTATATGAAGTGAACATACATATATGTATGTATGTATGTATATATATATATATATATATATATATATATATATATATATATATATATATATATATACATATATATATATATATACGTGTGTGTGTGTGTATATGTTTGAGTGATATTCAGTATATGATAAGTTTACTATCGTAGGAAGCTTTTAATAGTTTCTAGTTTACTGTAATTATAGTTTTCTATGCTTTCACCAAACAATGATTATCCAATCAGCCCATCCACACCCAGTAGTACATGGTTAGTGGAAAAAACAAGTGACAATTCATCATTATTCTTTCTGAGATTCTAAAATTTTCACCAAGTAGATTTTTAGATACTTGCCTATTCAGGGTGTGATAAATGCTCCATATTTTTTAGGACAGTTTTATAAAAGAGCATGCAGCCAATAGTTTGCTCTTTTCTCCAAAGTTACATTTATTGAAGATTATTCCTAATTTGATGATTCTCAGATTCATAAACTTTTAATGAAACTATTATTTGTATTCCAATTTTAAATTTTTGATGAAAGTTACTCAATGGATGCAGTTATTTGCCCAAAGTCTTTGGCAGCACACATGGTTAGAAATGGCCAATAAGTGAATCAAAATAAAGAAATAGGTTTGGCATGAAATTTCATTAAGAATTGATCGTATGAATTAAAAACGTATTGTGGGGATATTTTAGAAACGAATGAAAAAAAAACCGCTATTACGGACGCGATTATCACTCCCCCCCCCCCAAGTCCGTTTGACAATACATACGTGCATACTTAACTACACACATACATACAAACATACGTACATGACCACTATGCACAGCCTAAAAACTGGAGAAACCTATGTTGGAACTTCTGGTGGCCCTTATAATTGTTATCTAACTAAACTTCACTGTTTCTAGTCTAGTTGTTATCACCATGGTGTCTTGGGCTAATGGTGATCCTATTTAATCAGTTTTTTGACAGCCTTGGGGTTAGTTCATATTTTTGCACTCTCGCACTTTTAGAAAATTGTATTTTGCACATACACGAACGTACACAGAAACATACACACATAGATACACACACACACATTTTGGTAATGTATTTTCGATTCCTACCTCACCCTTCTGTTTTGATCACAAAGAACACATCATACACAAAATGGGCGCTCAATGTACATAATAAATTATTGTCCCATTATTAAATCAGGAAGGGGAATGGAGGATGGGGAACGGGATGGGAACAGTGATAAATAAGACCTTCCATCACGATTAAGTGAACTAATTCTTTGTCTTCACTACGTTAGCAGCCAGCTCGATGATTTCCAGAAGAAACCCATTGGGGCTGAAACAAATCATCAAAAAACAAGGAAAGGCAATGCCCTTTGATCAAACAGCATCAGTATTGATCAACAAATATAAAAGCTTGTACCATCCCTAGGAAACTGACTATTTCACTCATCTTATTCTTTAAAAAAAGTAAATTTCTGGGAATTTGGAACATGACAAGGATATTGCTTTTATATAAGAAGGAAACCCAGAAGACCCCCACAGCTTAAGACCAATTAGCCAACCTAGCTGCTTATACAGAGTTTTCATAAAATCGTCACCAATCGATCACAAAGAGACCATTGAGTTTGGGTGACCATTTTAAATCCATGTTTGGGACAACTGCAACTAATTCCAAGCTATTTTTCATAAACTTGGTTATTGAAACACTTAGATTTGGCCAAATGATTTCATATCATCCAATTATAGAGATTTCCTTCCTCCCCCATCCAGGCAACTCCACTGTTCAAATACATTCCAACATAATTGCATTCCTGTGTAAACCCTTTCTGTGTATATCATCAAACAAGCTTCGAAGAATATTGTTTTTCTGTGCATGCATGAATCTTGCACACACAATCCCTCGCAAATATCTCAACAAGAACGAATGATTACGTGGTTCACATTAATACTTTTTGTGTTGCAAATAGCAAGTTAGCATTCACTGAACAACATTAGCAGTAAACTGATTATTGACATAGTTATGCACTCAGACGTACTTATGATTCCTGAATATTTGAAAACACACAACGATGGAATATTTCCGTGGATTTGATGGATATTGCCTTGGTGTTCAAACGATTTATTGATAGAAACATTATTATATTTAACTTTAAATGTTTATAAAGACACAGAATTTTAATTGTTTGTTGAGTGGATAATAAATTGATGGATGTTGTCTCTCTTTTTTCATCTATTTATTATGCTGTTTTTTTATTACAAGTTGGTTATTTCTATTTTGTTTCAAATCTAAGTTCCATTATTGTTATCGAGTCAGCTTGATCCTCTGTACTCCTTTCAATTTGCCCTTTCATTATGTCATCATTTCCCCTTTTTCGTATATCTAGTGAATAGTAAACAGTAACTGCCGGGAGACATTGAAAACAAAGATTAATTTCAGTGTTTCAGTCCGGCAATATATATATATATATATATAGGTATATATATATATATATATATATATATATATATATATATATATATATATATATATATATATATATATATATATATATATATATATATATATATATATATATATATATATATATATACATATATATATATATATATATATATATATATATGTATGTATATATATATATATATATATATATACATATATATATATATATATATATATATATATATATATATATATATATGTATATATATATATGTATATGTACTGCATTGATGAAGGTAAAGGTGTGATACACTCACTCCTTACTATGTCCAGAGGAAAAAAAGCATTTTATGCAAGAGTAATCCTTTGGTTAATGTCTTGCAAGATCCACGCTTGGTGTTCTGTCAATTAAAAGGTGATAAATGTAGTTTTTAGACTGATATCCTTCCTGTTCTTTTCCAGTTGATCGTCTTTAACATGTGCGCTTCAATTTTTGTTCTAACGTCTGACTCTTTTTTCTCTTCCTCCTTTCAGATTTTTCTTAATTTCATCTCGCTAGTACCCTCGACTACCAAATTTTTTGTTCATTCCCCTCATTTCTCGTCTTATTCGCCTAATTACTCTGTCTTGTTCTCTACTCTATCTTGCTCTTTCTTATTTTCCTCTCCCTTTTCCCCTTCTGTTTATTTTGCAACATCTTATGTCATAATCAAACTTGCAATTTAGTTGTATTTTATTCACCAAATCCATCAAACACTACAACAGATGCCAAAATCATCTGTGAAAGTAATGGACCACGCTTTTACAATATGAGCCTCAAAGTAACTAACATCAAACAATGACATGTCTATACCATCACAACTATATCGACTTGACCAAATAACCATTAAAAATATTAGACTCATTCTATTGTGTTATAGATCACCACCATATTTACAATATTGTTCATCTTATCAAGAAATGCAAGTTGTATGTTTGTGTCTTCCTCTTTTTCTTTGTGTTCATTCCTCCTCCCCAGATTTTCTACTTCTTCCCTTCTCTATCTTTTCGTCTGTTCATTTCTAGTCCTATTGTTCTCTGGTTATTTCGTTCTTATCCAATTCACCCTTCAGGTTAACGTGAGTATACATGCTGTCTTAGCTAATCAAGGGAGAAAACAATGAAAGAATCATAATGTTTGCCTGAACACTTTGCTTAATAAGAACTTTAATGATTTCACCAGAAAGGAATTGAAAATCATTTTTTTATCGTTCATCAAGTCCTTAACATCTCAAGCAATTCTGTGTTGTCTTCCTACACACATTCATCTTCTTTTGTACGAATCATTTACCGTTTGTAGACGGTTTGTTTATTGAATTACGTTCATGAATCAGTGAATTAAGACAAACAAAAGTCATTGAACTTTTCTTGTCCAATTATAGATAAAATATTTGAATCTAATGTTTGCTTGGCAATTAGCAATCATACTACGTAAACACGTTCCTTAGCTTTCGTACTGATTTGCTGAGTTCCAACTACCCTGTCCTTCCAAGGGTTTTATATTTACTTTATTACGAGAAAGTTCAGCGTTGAACTGATCAGTATGACGATCAATCTATTCATCCATATATCTTTCTAAATAAGCATAAAAGGTGATTCTGGTGGCATTAAAGACTTTAATATCAGAACTTTCAAGTGTACCTCAGTCTTTTAAAAAGAACCATGAATGTGTGGTTATGGATAGGAACCATATATTATATCTCCTGTCATGGGAGTTCTGTCAATTTGGAAAAACATCTCTTGGTTATCCTAAACTTGACCGTTTGATGGATATCTAAGATGTATGATAAGAGGAAACCAGTAAATTAAGGATGACGAGAAAAAAATGCTACATTTGTCACTGTATACTTATTTTCCTTTTAAGCGTGAATTCTTAACATGTGGTCATGGAAACACATAGGCAGATGAATTAAATTTTTCTCCAAAATTTGGTTGGTTTGAATCAATAAATTTCAAAGAGAACAACATAATCGGTCAGAAACAATTGAAAAGAATTAGTAAAATCATAATTGACCCAAGACCACTAAAATATAATGTTCGGCGATTGAAAAGAAAAGTTTGTAATAAACATAATAAGTGATTGTCATTCCAGCTTTCTAGCTCAATTAGTGTGATCCGTACATGCAAAAGATCGATAAACCATTCCATACATAAATACATACCTAGCAAAGCAAACATTTATATGTGATATAGAAAGGGAGAGAAAACACAGGGACGATAGATGGAGAAGGGTAAAAGACGGCCATTTGACTGTGCTGTACCTGAAAAACTAAAACTATACTTATTATATTATATATTATTTTATTATCCTGTCCTCATATATATATATATATATATATATATATATATATATATATATATATATATATATTTATATATTTATATATATATATATATATATATATATATATATATAATGTGTACTGTAAAAAGTGAGACAAACTCGGTAGTGAAGTGTTCAGTGGGAAGGTTTATTAGTCCTTTGTTGCAAATTGTCCAGATATGTTTCGGGAATCTTCCCATCTTCAGTTGAGTGTGCTGTGTGAATATGTGTTAAAAGTTCCAGAGTGGAACCAGAGTCCACTATCAGGAGCGATGTAATGTGGGTAAATTGTGTTTTAAGGGCTGCTGGAGGCCGCCTGTTGAGTGGGAGAATGTCCAGTTAGGTATAAGGTCTTCGGTCAAGCAGCAGCGGTTCGTCTTGGGGAGGGCAGAGTGTGTCAAGCTAGGGGGAGTGATGTGGAGTTAGATTTTTTAGTATGTTAGGGATAGTGTAAATGGAGGGGTGGTGATATATATATATATATATATATATATATATATATATATATATATATATATATATATATTCATTCTATGCACTAATTGGGACATCCCGAATTACGTAAGGGATATTGATGATTAATACATTCATTAAGCTATATTTAGAAAATATTCAAAAGTCATGGAAAGTTTAAACTGTTTTTCATTGCTGAAATTTCAATTTTTGACTTGGGCAAATAAATTGCTCTCATTTGATTCATAACGTACTTTAACAAAACACTCAATAGTAATCTTAAACTTTTTCTTTCTAGTTAAATTCAATATAATACTATTCCAGTTCTGAGCATTTTTTACTAGATTTCAAATAATTGTTTTGGAATTTTATCGATAAATCCCTTTAGGATGATTCTTTCATCCGAATAATTTTTGAATGCAGTAGAGTGAAAAATGCAAAGACAAACGTCAGTGGAGCAGGGACCTATTATTTGGAAGCATGATAAATCTTTCAAGAATTTGAACCACAGAAATTCTTCAACTGTTGTCCGATTAATATCTCTGCAAGACAATAAGAGGATACATACTTTCTTTCATTACTGCATTCTGGAAAGCAAACACTGAATATTGAATAAGAAAACCTTAAATTTAATCCTTACAAACCCTTTTGATAGACGTTTTTCTGGTCTTAGATGGACAACTGACTGCATCCAGTAATATTGACTTTATTCAGTCTTTCAATCAAAACACTTTTGTTGGTTTTACAGAGCCACAAAATATGCATTAAATAGATCTATCTAGAGTTCAAACTCCAAATATGCTTACAGTGTAAAATATTTAATGGATGCAATATACCATTCCTAATGGATGAAAAAGCACGCAAATTAAAAAAACAAACCAAGGAAAAGCTTGGAAACCTTCAGTGAATCATGGAAAGAGCAATGTCATGGGTTCGTATGCATTTGGACATTAAGTACAATAGGGAGAGACAACTCACACCATACAGCATAGGAATAGATATACTTTTAGGCTCAAAATACAGTATGGCAGGACCACAGGGAATGTTCCTTTTGTATCTCATTTATTTCATTCTTTGATGATACCTTATTCTATTTTAATCCGAGCAATTAACCTGATACGTATGCCACAGTTAAATAAATCTCGTTATTTATTGGTGTGACGAAATTATTAATATTGCTATTTTTTGGACAGTGCATATATCAATCAGTTTTACGTTCATTGTGAGGAGAATGATCCTTGAATTGTATTGCTGTGTACTGTTGCCAGTGTCATGGGAAAAACTCCTATCATATATTCCTAAACAATTATCGATCTTTTTTTTATCTCCCAAGTATAATAGATCGAATTCGAATAGTTTAACTCTCTTACTGGATATTCTTTAATGTCATAGCATCCCACATTTTACTTCTAGTTCTCCTTGTTTGAAGATATTGAATCGATCGCAAGACTGCCCAAAAGAGTATTTGTAGCCAATTTCCAGACACTTTATATATCACTTTATGGTTACTATATGGTTTTATCGTTCATTCATCTTACAGAAACATTCATTCACTCTCAAAAACCAACAGCCAAAACTCTCACTAAAAATGTCCTTTTCTAGTTCTTTACCGACCATTACGTTTCTGTAGGGATTGGATTGCCTTGATTAGCCTAGGTATTGCCAGCAGCATTTACACTTGAAATATCCGCCTCTTTTGTGATCAATGTCAGCAAAAGGCACATTTTCTCCATTTATTACTTTTTTCCCCATTTTTTTCATCGGAATATCATCCCCAAAAAACGGCCTGTCAAAAAACATTGGCCACATGACAGATCTTCTCGAGTGATTATTCAGGACTGGTATTTCATTCATTTTGATTTTTTACTTCAATTTTTTGGGAAGTGTTTGATGCTCCACTTTTTGGCTTCACATCATTTGTCTCATTTTCTGTTCGACTTTTTTTTTAAAGATTTTTTTTTCTGAATTTTTTTATGTCTCTTCCTTTTTTTTCCTTTAATTTGTTTTATCTCTTTTTTTCTATTTCTTTCAGCTCTGATCTGAACACTTATTTCTCTTTCACGAATGATGTCAATTTGGACCCTTCTATTTGCAATGATTTTTTTGAAATTCTAATTCTATTTTTTTGGGATGTCTTTTCTCTTTTCTTCCATTAATTTTTTTTTCTCCCATCCATCTCTCTTCCTTGCTTCCGTTGCTTTTTTCGTTGTTTGTTTCCGTCTTTTGTTATTTCTTTACTCATCGTTCTCTCTCGGATACTTCCTTTTTTCATTCTTTCGCACCGTCCTTTCTGCTTTATCCTTTATGACCCTTCTTTACTACTTCCGTATTTTCTTATTGTACTGCTTTTTCCATCAATCAATCATCCTTTTTTAGTTTTCATTTTTCTCAGCAGTTTCTGTTCAGAATATTCATTGCTTCCGTGTATATTGTCTTTCTTATCCCTTTTTTGCATATTTCTTTGCATGTTCGTTACCATTCTATCATCTTTTATGATCTTATTAGTTTTTCTCTTATTATCTATGATTATCATTTCCCTATTTTTCTCTCACTATTTCACTTTGAATTTTATCAATCTTTCATCGATTCATCACACTTCTTTTGTTTTTTTTACGATTTGTATTTCTCTTTTTTGATACCCTGTTTTTTTTCCACTGAATATCGCCACAATTACCTGTCAATTTTCTTATAATGATAGAAATATTTTGATTGATGCATCATGACGTAAATGAAGGGAACACTTCCATCTAAACTGAAGTTACAGGTGTCCTCACCCTTGCCAAATATGCTCATACAGTCTGAACTGTACCGTTGAACATTCAAAATATTGATTTTTTTCTCTCTTTATCTGATTCACTCTTGAGTATTGGTCATCATTCGATCGTTATAGAGGTTCTTGTGGTAAATTGCGTGAGATTTGCAAGGAAAAGAAGTAGGTCTAATGACTTGCAGGAACGAATGAGAACTTTCTTTCCTCTGTAACAAATTGCTTTCTCTATGTGTGTGTGTGCGTGTTTGTTTGTCTGTCTGTCCGTCTGTATGTCTCTGTCTGTCTGTCTGTCTCTCTCTCCTCATACCAGTATTTTGAGTCCTACATAATCAATTGAGAGAATGAGGAGATTTACTATTCGTGAGAAGATCTTAGAAACTTGTCGCACCGTAGAGATGTCGACGATTCCATCATTTTCTAAGTTGCCAGCAAGTCCCAATGCACCTTTGCATGTAGCTTCAAAGTTGGCATCGATACCCCAGATTTTTTTCCATTTTATTTTTCCTATTTTCAATGAACAATCACATGATTCCAAATTTAACACGGCAAGTGTTCAATTATTGGAATTTTCAATGGAAAATCTTTCTCCATCACAATAAAACGTAAGCAAGCATTATTAAACTGATGCTGAAAACAAGAAATGCATGGCTGAGAAGGTGATGGTCAAGATACTTTAGAAAAATATGCTCATTCAACAGGAATCAATTCGTGACCAATGTCTTCTGGTAGCGTCCCAAGCCAGGAATGATTTTTATAGAAAGTTTAAAAGGATATCAATAAATAAATCACAAGTAAATAATAAATGGCATGTATATGTATATATGTCATTTGTATATATTACTGTTTAGCACTAACAGCTGCAAGACTCCAAGGACTCTCTCTCTCTCTCTCTCTCTCTCTCTCTCTCTATATATATATATATATATATATATATATATATATATATATATATATATATTCCCCATCCACCAGAGTGCTCTATTCCTATCGAATACATTTCTCCTTATCGTGGGTATCATGGACGTGTGAAGGTCTACTTTCCCTGGTTTTGCATCTTTGATTTTGACAGGTATGCTTACTCACGGTGTGATTGGTGCACAAGAATTTCGTTTCACTGAAGTTCATGAGTAAACCGACTTCCTTGCTTTTTCCGTTCAGTTCATGTAGCATTAGCATCTTGTTGGTTCTCTGCAAAAAAGATGATGTAGTCAGCATATGCTCATAATATCACTGTCTATTATAGTCCACGTTTTGGAAGAACTAAAGAGTGAAAAACAAAATTTGGCTTAGCTGACCTAAATACGTTGGCAGTTTTGTGATAGACTCCCCCTTTTTCCTCCTCCGGGATGCTGTCATTGTACTAGTTCTAGTGCATACGCTCCCAGATCATTCTGTTTGGTTCATATCCTCAATGAGCTTCACTAAGGGCAAAGGCCAGACTTAGCTACTTATAGTTGATTATTTTTTTTTGATCACCTAATGACTGGTGTAATCGTGTTTTCTGTCATTGGGCGAGTTTTCAGTTTTCGAGCCACAGTAAAACTGCACGATTTTTGAATATATATATATATATATATATATATATATATATATATATATATATATATTTTCACAAGCTCTTAAAATTAGAAGAATCTGCTCCACCAATAGTGAACTTAACAGACACAAACATAACCTGATACAATATTTCACCCAACGAGGTTATCCGCTAGATGACACAAAAAAAAAAACAAATAAAAAAAGCGACGGGAATACCCAGAGATGAAACCCTTTTACTGTCCCATAATAACAAACCCAACCGCATACCCCTTATAACAACCTTCAACAATACACTCCCACCCTTAGCACACATCATCAATAATAGATGGAACATTCTCACGATCAAAACAGATCTAAAAGAAACATTCACAGACCCATGTGTTATCTCCTACCGCAGACCAAAAAACATCAGAGACATGATTAGTAGCAATAATATCGTTAACAATAAAGTCGTCCACAAAAATACACCTAGAAAAATTAAATTCTGCACACCTTGCAACATAAGAAACAGTCTATGTTGCAACCACCTCAAGTACACCAACACATTCACAAGCACCACCACAAAAGAGAGTTACCACATATATCACAATAACAACTGCCGCAGTAAGAACACTATATACCTTCTAGAGTGCAATAGATGTAAGTTACAGTACATAGGCAAGTCCGAGTGGCAATTTAATATTAGACTCAACAATTATAGACATAGGATTAAGTCAAAAAATAATCGTAGCCCACTTCCTGTAGAGCTACACTTTCGCACACCTGACCACAATTTTGCAACTGACGCTAGCTTCACCATCATAGAAAAAATAGAAAAAACTACTCAAATTGACATAAATAAAGTTCTAGAAAAACACGAAGACATGTGGATCAACAAACTTAAAACCCTATATCCTAATGGATTAAATACTAAACTGAGCAACCCTCACCACACAGAACACTAATACACACAACTCCTACCATTAATATCCTCACACCCACATCTTAGACACATTCAATAATGGAAGCTTCAAAGTCACCTAGACCCGTAGGAAAAACTTCACCTTAGCCTGTTATAACCCCTGTCCAAATCATAGCCAAAACATTTTCAGTAACTTTTAAGGTTGATACCTATGTAGCTCCTTGACCCCACCACCCCTCCTTGTACACAATCCCAAACATACCAAAGAATCCACCTACACAACACTACCCCCTACCTTGACACACTCTGCCCTCCCCAAGACCAACTGCTGCTGCTTTACCAAAATCCCAATACCTGCTGGTCATTCTTAATTTCGGCAGGAGGCCTCTAGTAGCCCTGACAACAAAACTTACCCACAATGCATAGCCCCTGGCAGTGGACTCTGGTTCCACATGGTACATTTTAATTCACACTCACATAACGCACACAACTGATGATGGGAGAAATCGCGAAACATGTATGGACTATTGACATATAAGGATTAATAAACCTTACCACCAAAAACTTCACTCCCGTGTCTGTCTCACTCTCTAAAGTACACATTATATATATATATATATATATATATATATATATATATATATATATATATATATATATATATATATATATATATATATATATATATATATATATATATATATATATATATATATATATATATATATATATATATATATATATATGCACACTTTTTTATTGGGTGGACGTGAATTTTTTTAAAGGTTTAACGCCTTTAATACTTTGACTTACGTTGGAAATATCTCGGCCAATATAAATCATACGAGTGAAGTCATGAAAGGATCATTTCATTCATTCTTCTATTTTGGGGCAATACAATCAGACACCTTCACCACAGAGAATAACGCTATCCTAAAAGTGGTAGGTTAAATTCCAGCGATAGCACTAATGTTTTTAATTGTCTATTCTATTTACGGTGATTTGAGCCCACAATAGATTGACTTTGACCAGAGAAAAATTTCAGAAAAGATATCATGCAATTAGGAAACATTCTATAAAATTGTGTATATCCATTTCTAAATACAAAACAGTCGCGTTCAAAGACTGAAAATAGATGTGAATAAATGAACATTTTGTATGAAAACACATGTTTCCTACAGCTGCCCAATTTTTTTGAATTGTTGAGTCTATTTACTTTATTTAAGGAAAGTCATGCGTCAGTTGTGTATGACAGGTGATTGATTTGATATAGTGTTCTATGCGAATACCCCCCCACACACATATGTATATATATATATATATATATATATATATATATATATATATATATATATATATATATATATATATATATATATATATATATATATATATATATATATATATTTGATCGTTCTGGTCTTGATGATAAATGCAATATCTCACTAACTTCCATTTGAAATTTCGTGAACAGAAACTCATCCATTCAGTCTTGATAAATGCTAAAGACGAAAAATGAGAGCTGAAGTGAAAAATACATACATAGTTTGTGGATTGATGGATAGACAACCGAAGTTAAAATATCAAAAATAAAAATCACAAAAAAAATGCAAGTTGGAATAGTTCCACGATTGTACAATCACAGAAGCTTGAGAATGGATCCAAAGAGCATAAATCCTTGTATTGCAGGATTGCTGAAAACAAACTGGTTCAACAGCAAGAAAAATCATCATTCATCACTACTTTTAAAGTCAAATTGAAATTATGCATATACTTATTTTGAAGATTGATTTAATAGGTACAAGTTTTCATTCAAGAAATATATTACAGAGACTGGCAGAATTATTCGCTGAAATTTGACTGATATTAACAATGTATTTTACCATAAAAATCAATATACACATCAAACCCCAGGGATATGCCAGGATGCAGGCATCTTACCCCTCTTTTGAAAATAAAATAAGAGGATGCTTCTAACAATACTGTTCCTAATCTGACATTGTGTTTTTTTTACCCAGACTTGGTTCGCTTTGATGGATCTTGGCAATCTAATGTACTGAATGCGTTGTTCACCGACAGGAAAAAATATTGAATATGCTACCGACCCCAAAATGTTATTAAGTGAAATTTTGATGGTCCTAATAGGCCATATCTACATCTGACTTCTAACTATCCTTCCATCAACTTATCTATCTATCAATCTATCTATTTAACTATCAAATACTTCGATGACATAATTTTGAAGGCTAATCAAGAGAGAAAAAGACAAAATGGCATTATTGTAATCGATCTGAGAATTCAATATCCCTATTCTATTTCATCGAATGAAACAAATATTTTCCTGTTCTATGAAAAACAAATTACTTCAAATCATATACTTGAAGTATCTAATCTGATAGTCCGCACGTACATTGAAGTAAGTTGTCTTAAAACTTGAGTAAGATAGCCAGGTTTTTTGCAAACAAGGAAAATCCAAATAAAATGCAACACATGAAGAAATATATATATATATATATATATGTATATATATATATATATATATATATATATATATATATATATATATATATATATATATACACACACACACACAAACACACACACACACACACACACACACACACACACACACACATACACAATTATATATATTCAATTTCCTTTGGAAGTAAACAGTTTTATTATTGTTATCTGAATATAATGGCGTTATACCTTTTTTTCTGCCAGATATTCTTAAATAAACCACTAGAACTCAAATTGACCCGATGTATAGGTGTCAGAGAAAACGGTGCCAAGAGCAGGGATGGGTAGGGTGGAATATACTCCGCTGTCATCAAACACATGAAAAAGAAAGAAAAAAACTCTGACGATATGATATGGGAAAAACTAGATTTATTTCATATCTTGATGCAACAAACGAGAAATGTTCTACCCATCGAGAATGTGTTGCTTCGAGGCATATTTTGTACAGAGGTTGGTAAATAATATATTCATTATATGATTATTTTATGATTTTAATCTGATGCATATCAATGATTCCTTTTCATTTAGTACTGACATAACTTTACAGCAATGAGTATCAGGACAATCGATATAAGAGTTAAATATCTCAATAAAAAAACTGAATTGGTATTAGTGTAGTTTTTTTGTCTCCTTCCAGTTATACCATATGCTGAGTTTTCCAGTTCGTTCCACTGAGATTCAAAACGCAGACTTTTAATGTTTTCTCTGATATTTTCCGTCCTCAGCCCCATAGTTTAAGTTCAAACCACCGGAAAACACAAAACATCTTCAAGGGATTTCAATGATATATTGGAAAAATAATGGCAACAGACAGCAAAATTCCTAAATATTCGTTTAGGTGAATCCAGTCATTTGAAGTATAAATAATTGATGTTTTACCTTTGTAAATAGTGTGTTAATACCCTTCAATGTGCTTCCTCAGTGGATTTTGACACTTATGAAAGTGCCTGTTCACCTTTCAGAACAATGTAAAAATTACTTATCGGGATTGCAATCATCTGCAAAGTTGTGTTCTTCATATTGCTCTCGGTTTCCCTCAAACACTGAAATACCACAAGTCATATGAAACCAAATTTGAAGACTGTAGAGACTGATAGGGCTAGGTGAATACCCTTGGCTATTGTTCATTCAAATCACGTTTCACTGTCAACAGTGTAAACCCATGGGAAAGCATGTGTTCCTAAAAGCCTCATAGATATATTGTCAAGTATCAGCGAGGCTATGCAACCGGTTATAGAGGTATTAAAAATGGCTTGGCATTATTAGGAAAAAAACACGCACATGTACATGAATATGTCTGCTATCATTTTTTAATCCAGAGCTATAAATCGTATAACAAAGGAATTATGAGACGATACATGAGACTGTGTGTGTGTGTGTGTGTGTGTGTGCGTGTGCGTGAGTCTGTGTGTGTTGCATGTGTTTGCTGTGGTCAGAACTATTCTCTTTGATTTCATATTACTTGTATTACGGATTAAAAATGTTTACAAATATAAGTCAAAATATGGATTGCAGTCAATGTTCAACATGCATATACAAGCGTTACAAAACTTAAGTTTCCGTATATTCCGTACATGGATAAATGTCCAGAGAGACAGTAAATGATCATATACTTTTTATTTACAATTGTTGCCACACATTTGTATTTACCTTACAGCATTTTCCAATTTCTATGAATAGACAGGAAGATAGACATGCACACTGAGTTTCCATTCATAATTTGTGTCATGTCGTGGAGTATATATACATTTCATGCTGTCCATTGACCTCTTACGTCACTGTTTCCATGTTATTCATTGTTGCTTCGAAACGTTAATCAAAAGAGAATGATAGCAATACAAATCCAGAATAAAGACTGGAAGGTAAAAAGTTGATGTAGGGCAAAGTTGTTGGATAGATGAAACTCCAACGAATGATCGGAGAGTGATAAGACAAAGAGGTAGATAATGCATTACTTGAGCCATAATATAAAAATGAAATTCAAAAATCGACTGGGTAGAACTTGATTGCATTTGTTTCACTATTGAGGAAATTGCCAATTTTCGTGTAGTAAACTCCTCAAAAAAGTGTTCATTCGCTTTTTTTCAGTTTGATTTCACTATTCAGTTTGTATTGAACATAAAAAATTGGATGTGTACTTTGAAGAGTGATAGGAACATAAAATGCAATGAAATAATAACATTGTTTTTTTTCCCTTTTTTATGGAATATTTTGTGAGAATAAAGCAATTTCAACATTTTAAACCACATGAGTTCTAAATGCAAAAAAAAAGTGCTTTAAATCTCGATCAATGAGTGCTCTTCAAAAAAAAAAAAAATAAACAAGATTTTCTCTCGAACCACTTCATTTCATTGGGTTGACTGAGTCATCCAATATCAGCATCTGTCTATTTCCTTGTATCAAGATATATAGATATAGTTTTACTGTAAAACTAGTTTTAATTTGTTTCCTAAAATGTGAGTGAAGCGTGTCTGCAGAGTTGAGGTTATCAACAATCCAGATCTAAAAATTAATTTTCTGATTTGAATATGATTGTTTCTGTAAGCAAAATGAAATTTAATGAAAACCATTCATTGAACCGACTCAAAATTGACAATGTCAATATTAATTTCGTCTGCTTAGCAGATGCTTTTGGATCGTCAAAACAGTTGAAATTTTTCAAGAAAAAAAAACCAGCAAAGATGTTCAATTACATTTTGGATTGTCGTTTTTACTTTTTACATGAATTTTCTTTGAAGAAATCATCTGTCTGAATAACTTTCTGTTCAACCCCATCCCCAGTGATTTTGAACATGATCTTGACATGGCATTAGACAAACATAGCAGAAGACAAATGAGCAATTATGGACCTAAATAAATATGTAGCCTATCCATGCAGCAGTCCATCGCTGTATCTGCAATGACCATTGTGCATTTTGATCAGGAAGCACATCAAGTGATCTTTACGATGGTAACTCCTTTCGCATTAAATTTGATCTTACTTGAACGATCGACAATTCAACAAACGTTATGTTCCTGAGATCTGATGAGGTCTTACAATGAAGTTGGTTAAAACAACTGACAAAATGAAGATAGACTGCGAAAACGTTATTCAACACACCAATATCATGAAGAAGAAATCTGATTTCAGAATATAACAAAGATGTTGCGTTTTCATTTCACCGTAGTGGAAGGAAATCAAGCATACTTTTCTCTCAACGATCATTCAGTCAGTCATTTTTTGAGGAACATAAAGAAATTAAAGTGGTGAAATGAGATAGATGATAAATAAATGAAGAGACAGGCGACCACAGCATTATATTTTTTATCACACAGGCTCCAGTCACATCTGTTCCTATTAATGATAATATTTACTAGTCATAATAAAAGACAAGAAGTTGACAATAATTATACATAGCTATGACAGGAAATAAAACAATCTCGGCTTCTTATGATATCCAGGACACTACTGTTGAGTTAATGTTAGAAGTATTCTCTCATAGATCGTGTCTTAGTGTATGGGGTTCCAAGTGTTGAGATGAATATGAGTTATGGTAGTGTTATTCTATTTGACGACATTTTACTCTCTGACTTGGGCAAAAAGTTCTAATCTTATTCTACAACTGATCTTTATTGTTGACCAAATATATCTTACTCGCTGAAAGTACGTGTAACATATACGATAGGTTCAGTAATCAACACTGCTATCCCTGTGTCAACTCGTAGGTGGTCTCTTACGGTATCACGTGCCTTTTCACCATTTTTGACTCAATAGGCCCAGGAATTTCCAAATAGGTCAATTAGCATCAATCACTTTTAGACGAGTATTATGCTTGCTTACTATTTCATTTATTGTTATCACTTAAATACAATTTGTTCAAGACAGCATTAACCACTTGGTAACATCAAGCAAATGTTGTACAGTAGAATCCATTTATTGATCCAAGAGTTCCAGACCAATAGAAATTCATGACAAAAGTTGGTGAAATATTTCACATTGTTAAAACAAACGGTGGAAAATTAACTGATTTGACAATCAAAACCATTTTTGACGGTAATTACTTGTTACCATTCTGACGATAATGGTCATAGCTCATTCAGTGTTCTCTGTAATCTGATTGGGCTAACACAATTGATGGTTGGGGAAACTCTGAAATACTATAAAAATTTACATATTTAATGAACTACAATTCATTGCTCCAAAAAATTTTTTTTTCCATATCTTCCCAAATGCTGCATTAAAACAGCAAATTAAAATTGATAGAAATCGAATGTAGATTTTAAAAAATCATAAATAGGAAGACAAGATTAAGAATGAGTCATGGTCGTAACTATGGAAAATGTGAGGGAGTATGATAATATCTAGATGATAATTCGATAGTTTTAAAAGGAATCTTTTTAGGGGATTCTTTTCTTGCAGAGAGAGGAGGGATTTAAAATGGAAGTAGAAATAAATTGATGTAATACTGTACAACCCAACATGACGCAAGTAATTTAATTAAAATCAATTTTATGATTGTGTAAAGTTTATTGCAGTTGTTCGCTAGGTGTCAGTGTCAGTTACAAAAAAATGTTATAATCAAGTTGAAGCTACTGCGCTGCTGAAGTTGTTCAGTACAATTCTTCACTCTCTACATTGTCACTGGATGTCAGGAAAAATACAATCACGATGTCAGAGCATGGTAATTCTGAGCCCTGTAATATTTGGTATAATAGATCAAAAAGAAAAACCTACATGTCTTCAATCTCTGAGGAAATTACTTTGCATTGACAAGAAGGGAGATATGTCACCAACTCATCGATGATAATTTGTGGATATCATCATTATGCAACAATACATCTACATATGGCCGAGGTTAGCTTTCTGAAGGAAATGTTTGGGCGATAAAGTATAATTCAAAACATGTTAAATTCAACTAGTCTGACGGATTGTAAAGTATGGCTCATCTTTGAAAATTGGAAGTCTCTCTGCCATAAATATCAACCTATTATTTGAAAGTGTGCCACTGAACGATGATGACCTTAGCAATAGGGGTAATTATTTTTTATCATTTCTTAATTTGGACGGATGCATGTCTTTAAAAAAAATAAAATATATTTTCTGATTTAGTAGATTGAATTTCTCTCATTCAAAATCAGATTTCTTTTTTGTAAAACAAAGGAAATGAAGTATTTGTATATTCAGTGGAAACCAGGATTTCGATTTTGCTCCTTCCAGTTGATGATATAATTGTATTTAAAAATCATTTTTTCAGGAATTTAATACTTGGATCCCAAAAAATGATTAACAGATATTTGTATTTGCCTTATATCAGTGCACTTAGTTCCATAGAATAGTTTACCACGACGTTGAATCATAGAAATACGTTTACTGTGAAATGCAAATGATAAGTCACTCAAAAAATGTTTGATTCCAAATTGAATCTCGCTTGAGGGAGCCAGAATGTCTCATCTTCGAGAACAAAAGATATTTTCTCCAAATACTTAGCGTCATTGTTGCATATACATTCTTTCAAGTGTCAATTGATATTGCTCCGGGCTGGAACGTCTGAGTGCCGAAACAAAAAGACAAATACTCTGATGGCATTGGCCAGCATTTCATTACTTTGAAAGGCAATACTTTTATCAGATGCACAATCTTTATCATTGCAATGGAAAAACTATTGCCTTCCAGACAGTTGGCGGAGTGGATGGCAAACTATCATACTTCCTTCAGTATAGATATCCACACACACACACACACACACACACACACACACACACATATATATATATATATATATATATATATACATACATACATATATATATATATATATATATGTATATGTATATCTATCTATCTATATATCTATCTATATATCTATCTATGTATCTATCTATGTATCTATCTATCAATATATATATATATATATATGTGTGTGTGTGTGTGTGTATACACACACACACACTCATATATATATACATTATGGAAATCTATAAAATATTATTTTGTGCATGGAGATGATCACAGCAGTTTCTTTTTGTAGGCAAAGTGTCAGTGTTTTATGATGTCAATGTTATTTTTCCCTTTTTTTGATCCGATTTCTGGTACTTGTAAAGTTGTTGCTTATTTTCAGGTTAATTATTTATTTCAATAGCTCTGTACAATATGTATTTTTGGTGATGAATGATGTTTTTTTGAATCGATTCTTATTTTCCCATATGCATTCTGTTTTTCCAAAGTATTTTTCTTTGCTCCATATTGATTTTGCGGTTGCTGGGTAAATAATATTATTTTGTAGGTATTTCTTTACTTCATAGATATTTGGAAATTTTTCAGCTGATGTCGGTGCGATTTGACGTTTTTCGGTTATTTTTTGTACGTTTTCGAGAATGCATCATATTTTTATAGAGCCAATGCTGCTTTTTGAGATGTTTTCTCTTAAACTGTACTGAGTTCTATGTTGGTGACTGTTTAAGAGTTTGAGATATGTTTTTAGTACGTTCACTCTTGCGTTTTTGTTTAGTGGTCGATTTTGGGGACCGATTGTTCGAAATTTTTAATATTTCCGTAGTTTTATTTGTTTGGTCCATTGCTGTTTCCAGAATTATCTTTTGCTTTTTACTTTCTATTTTCTCTGTACTGGTATGTGCATTTTCGTTCGTTTTTTTAAAGTTTTTTTCCTGATTATTGTCTCATTCAGAGGTAATAACATGCATATACATATACTTTTGCAGGTTTTTGCTCTATCAAAGCAATCCTTCTTTTGCTCTTTCTTTTTAATGCTGTTCTATCGTTGAAAAGAAGGAAACCTTTTCTTATCTCTCTCTTGTTGTTGGAATGTTCATATGTTATGTCCAACATATAAAATCCGATTGACGATTAAGTTTAATAAAAATTATCAAAAAAAAAAAAAAGTTGAAATAGGAATCAAACAATTAATAACGATTGGTTAGCTTGCATTTGAAAAAAATTTGAGAAAAGACGTTATAAAACATACTTAAAAATAGGCTTGAAACATAAAGAATATAATAAAGGAATATTAACAGTTATACCGTACGGGTGTGAAATATACGATCTAAAAATAAGATAGAATGAATGAATAAAATTCAGGACAGCAAAGAATTCTATGGGAAGGAAGGTCCAAAGAATGACAAAGAGAGAAATCAACACCAATCTTGGGTTTACAATGAGGACATTTTTTGAAAACTATGAAGTCAAAAAAAAGTTTTGTAGACTCTCTGCGGGATTAAAGAAAAGATACATCGGAACAATAACTGATTGGTGTCAGTAGGGACGTAATTGCAGAGGTGAAAAAACTCAAAATGGAGAATTGAACTAATTCATGGCTGATATGATAATGATAAATGATATCCAAACATAGATCAGCCAACGAATTTTACATTAGTTTTGAGGCTAACAACACATTGAAAATCTACATAAAGTGTGGCTGCATCGAACAATTACATATATATATGTGTGTGTGTGTGTGTGTGTGTGTGTGTGTGTGCGTGTGTGTGTGTCTTTGTGTGTGTGTGTGTGTGTGTGTAGGTGAGTGTGAGTGTGTGTGTCTATGTGAGTGTGTGTGTGTGTGTGTGTGTGTATAAAATGCACAATATGACTCCATATATCAGGAGGAAATTTTTTTCTGGAAATAATGTTTATCAAATTGACGAATCGTAAACACGAGTATTGACTGCCACCTGTATGCTGAATGTGATACTGCTTGATATTAACTCTTCATCGAGTTGAATATTTCTGTTCAATTTACAAAAATTGTGCTAGAGTTTCGGGAGACAATTTCAATTTTGTCAACGGTTTTACATAAGAATAAGATTTTTTAGGTATTTTGGGAACAAAAAGCCCTGAATTAAATGATGGTTGCCTTCTTAAAAATCTATTCATCTAGCACACGCCTGTGTCTATCATCAAAACCATTTCCAATGAACCGTAAATGAAATAAACGTAGCAGAAAAAAATATATGAACATGCAGGAGTTTCAGGGATATATTTCTAATTTTTTCTCATCATCAGCAATTATGATTTCACAGCGGGAAGAAATGTCTATTGCATCTCCTTGAATTACGTCAATGACTCAGCAGGACCCTTCGATGTTTAATTGTATGTTTTACCATCAAACACCTTTTTGTGAGACCTGGTCTTTTTGTTTTACATTGGCTTACCTTGTGTTGTGTCGGTTCGTTGGTTTATTTTTATTTTCATTTGTGCTCTAAATGCAACAACGGATTACTTCCCATTATTACAACACCTCAATGTTATACGCAGCTGAATTTCTACCTAATATATATATTTTTTAAAATTTAGACCCCTTATATTTGAAGAACTTATTCTTTAGACGTATTAAAAAGGAATAAAAACGTTTTCTCTCTACCTTCCCCATTCAATTGTTAATATTCATGGTATCTCGACTTGAAGTTGTTTCATTTTTATTATTTTTTGAAACAGTTTTGTTAACTGGAAAAGGTTTTTCATCGTTTTTATTGTTTTAAGTACCTAATCAAATTGAATACAATAAGTTGGAATGTTGTTTTTTTTTTCTAATGATAAAATCTTAATATTTTTGTTCCTTTTGTTTCCTTTTGAAACTTGATTTTTCTTTTGCATCATTCAGATTTTACAAATCTAAGATAAAAATGCGAGGGTACTCTTATTTTTTCTATACTGCGTAGCTTCAGGGTTTAAGTTCTTGGGTGTATCATGAGATATCTGATTTTTCAAGACCATAAAGGGCAACAAGTCTGAGAAAAATAAAAATAAACAAACAAATGTCCATAACTGTAATTGATTCAAAAGTAATAATTCATCAGCTATTCACAACAAAATACAAAATGAACCATCCTGGCAAAAATTCACCTCTTTTGAAAATAAACAGGAACTGAGTGGGGAGACAAATAATTCTGACATTATATAAATATATATATATATATATATATATATATATATATATACATATATATATATACACCCTCTCTCAGGAATATCTAATGAGGGGAACTTCACAGTCACTCAGACCAGTAACAACTAAAACCTTTATCGGGCATTCCACATCATAGCCAGCATACTTTCAAAGATCTATAAGGATAATACACACGAAGTTCCCCAACCTCCCTATCAGACCATTCGTACGATCCCTAACATATTGACACAATCATGAATTAATTCACTTCCCATCTTTCACCTCTCCAAGATCTACTACTGCTGCTAACATCAAAAACTTCATCATATCCCACACAACGGGATGACCCTAACAGATGGGACCCCATTTTTGCCCACTAAGCAAAACTCCTGATTTGTAAACTTATGTTCTGCAGCAAAACCATACCTTTTGGATGACACACATACACATAAACTCACCATACGCAAGCATTCAGGCACACACACAGCACGCATTACTAAAAATGGAAATAACCCCCGAAACATGTTTAGACCAACAATGGGTTCCTATTTTGAAACACGAGTATATCTTTACTTTTACAGAATATCCACGATTCTTCCATTTGACCATACCTCTGTTCTTTTAATTCCTTTTTTCAAAATTTTGGGTCAATCTTCATCAACATTTTATGAGGGAGAATCAATCGAGAATGTAATTGTTTTTCAGTTACTAAGTTGGTTTTGCTGGTATTTAACACGCGAATAGGCTGCACAAATCGGGCTGAGGGCTGAATATTATTTCATCATCGAAGTTGTCATGGAAACAAACTAGATATATATTTCTCATCTCACGTTTGCATACTTTTTCTTCCTATTTAACTGAGCCAATTGGTCCTTTCTGGAAGGATTTATGTAAATAATGTCACTGGTAAAAATAGTTCAATAATATGGCATCACTGAGGTTGTGAAAATGGCATGTTCAAAAGAATAGTAGTTTTGTGTAGTTTTATCAGTGACCCTTGCAAACAGTATTAAATAGTATTATGGGATAGTTCGTTTGTCTCAATCAGGTCACGTTTAAAGTATAAGATAACTGTCAAGTAATCAATGAGTTTTCATTGTTAAATGGAAAGAATGTGAAAAGAAACACTTTTGAAGTGTTATTTACGTGGTACATTAGTCAACAAGTGTGCATTATAGTTTTATTTATTTTCTCTCTTTTTATTGAATATTTTGATTTATTGTTTCGTCATTTTTTCTCTTCAGAATCATTCTCTATCTGATCGATCTTTCGATTTCTCCCTTTGTTTCGTATTTAGATTTGATTATCGTTTTTCGACTGTTTTTCCCTCGCTTTGGTTGTTTCTATTATTATTCTTTATTCCGGTTCATTATTACCTTTACATGAATTCATGCTTTCCAGAAACCAAAACCTAAAACTATCACAGGAGTAACTACAAAGGCTTTTCAGTTTTTAGTATTTTTTTTTCCAGAATTTAATATCCAGGCTTAGAGCCTGTCTATACATGTATTGCATATACAGGCTATGGTAACTTATAGAAATTATTGAGAGGAAAAGGTCTCTTTAGCAAATGACAAACCAAAATAGCCATCTAATATTTCAAGAGAATATTTTTAATGGGCTGTTGATATCGGTTGAGAGTGATAAAAATCAGATCAACGCTATCAATGCACCTTTTGTAAATCAATCACAATCGTTCTACATCGTTTTGTTCTTCGCTATTGTTATCTCACTGAATCTTTTCAACCCTATCCTTTGCAACTGAACTATATATGAAACTTAAGAGGGAGAAAAAGGCATACATCAAAGCAAAGAAAAAAAATTCTTTATTTCTCGGGAATATTTATGTCTCAAGACTTGGCTTCGTTGCTCATCTGAATTGAAATTATTGAAGAGAATCACCGACTTTATCATCGGGGAATTTACATAATGCAAGATCGCAGAAGTCCATTATCTTGTCCTTTTCAGACAACATCGTAGGCAGAGAATCAAATTGAAAGCAAATGTTTAGACAAACAAAGTGCCACGATGTTTCGAGGGAAAAAAACGACTTTTCTATTGTATGTTCCAGAGGAGAAAGTTGATTACTATTTCAAACTATTCCTCACGCTTATATATATATATATATATATATATATATATATATATATATATATATATATATATATATATATATATATATATATATATATATATATATATATATATATATATATATATATATGTATATATATATCAATCATACAGCACTGAAAAGAAGGGTAAAAAAAAATAGACAATCTTCATTACATCAACAGTTCTATTTGTTATACACTGAAAACACTGCTACACTAATGAAATGGCAAAAAAGTGAATGGTAGGAAAAGCAGGTCAAGTAACTCGATCACTATCTTGACAGAATGCAATCCTACGATGATCAATAAAGATATTGGTAGGAGAGGTGACCAATAGATTATTCACTTATCCAACGTTCTGTTTGGCACTGATCACAAGAAAATCAAGAATTCTCCAGGACAACTCTGAATGCTGACTTACACAAACATTGGATTAATCTGATATGGACAAACATAGCAAAAAGGTAGTTTTCCAGACATGTTCCTTATATGTTCTCATATGACCAATCTTGTTATCTGTGATAACAAACGGTTGTTTTACATCGGTACAACATGACTTGCCTGCTGTCATACTTGTTTTTCTATGTATAAAATATTTCATTTTATTCCATAAAATGTCTCGTATATAATGTGATGTCTTCCGACTAATCCATGTGATGTTGACCATGATCCTGCCATCATTCTTAGATGATGTGTGAATTATTTACTGGAGGAGTAAGTACACAAGCTAATCACTAATTACTCCTGGTAAATTGCATAAATGGATTGAATGCTAAAAACGAATTTATTTCTTTTGAATAAATATCGTTCCCACAACGTATATATATATATATATATATATATATATATATATATATATATATATATATATATATATATATATATATATATATATATATATATATACATATATATATATATATATATATATATATATATATATATATATATATATATATATATATGTATATATATATAAAGAGGGAGAAAGAGAGAGGGAGAGAGCGAGAAAAAGAGGGGTCGTGGAAATGATATTGTGAATACAAGTGGAAACAACGATGGGAATGATGATTGCACGCAAACAAAAAACTAACAAAGGTGTTTGTTTAAATTAACCAATACCCTTTTGCTCGCGTTTGGGAGAATGTGTATTCGAATTCAATAACTATAAATAATATTTTTATCGTTTCAATTGAATACACACACACACACACACACACACACACACACATATATATATATATATATATATATATATATATATATATATATATATATATAAACTCGAATGACCACGGGCTGGTCATGTTGCAACTATTTCAAACAGCGATTGATCATTATGACTGACATCGCTAATCCCAAGAGATCCTACGAAAAAACTATCAGTAAAATCCTTTGGAGAGCCTATATTCAACAACGGAGATGATTATGATAAATCATACATATGTCCCTGAATGTATCCACAGGAGTGTTTTCCTTTATATATATATATATATATATATATATATATATATATAGAGAGAGAGAGAGAGAGAGAGAGAGAGACAGACAGACAGACAGACAGACAGACAGACAGACAGACAGACAGACAAGGAACGTTCGTTGGCAGTTTTAGAGACAGTTTTGGTTGAGGATTGAATCTTCACTCCCTTTTTACCGCTATGTGTATTTTAAAGGACTTGATACGAGTATAAATACATAATTCAAGCTTTCTTTCATGAATACAAATCTCTACGATTTTGTCTGCAAAATATTGTTTCCTCTTTCTTTAAATCTATCCCCTTGTCCTCATTTCCTTCAACATTTTTATCAAATCATTAACTTCGCCTTCACAGGTGTTATCCCTCCAAATTTTTTTTACTCTTTACTTTTATTCCTTTTTTTCTCTGAAAATGAGGAAAAACAGTGGTTTCTTGACTCGTTAACTATTATTTTATAACTCTTTTTTCTTCTTTCTTCCAGCCGGGAGAGACTTGAAATGATCTTTTGCCCCCTTCCTATACATCCCTTTCCTGTAATAATGATTCTCTGTCTTCCTCTTTGTTTTCTGAAATCGTCCTCTCAGTACATCACGGTAATTCCAGTTATTCTATTTCGCAGCGACCATTTCCATTAAAATTAACATCGTATAGTGAAGCTTCCCCAGACAGCTTCATCGGCTGAAATACAAAGTTCCATCTGGCTGAAAAGAACCAGCTCTTCACCTCTTAAATATCAGCATCAAATTACGTTTAGATCATTCAGTTCCGCATCTCAGGGAATGTATACTTGATTCTCTTCACTCCCTTCCTACTTATGAATTTACCAATCTCTTCCTTACCTTTGCTGAATGGAAAATGAGAACAGACTTGAAATTGCTCAAAGAGCTTTGGAAAAAGATGCTAGGGGAACAACTTAAGATATAGAAAAGGATATCCAAAAGCCGATTGGGATGAAGTATATTGTACAAGTTATTAAGACGAGCAGGGAACACAGCAACTTGGATGGGCAATAAATGGAACAGACGACTGAATAACTGATGTCCATAAGACAGTGAACGTTGTTTGAAAAGACTTGACACCAAATAATGGATGATAATAAGCATTTTGTCAATAAGATATGGCAAATGTTAGCACTCTCATTCTCGTCTTGGAAGGAATTAGATATGGTCCTGTCCAGCAGGGTGCTTGTTGTGGCTTATGATGATATATATATATATATATTCATCATACATGAATATACAGCTGGTAATGAAAAATTACAAAATTCTAATATGGCATCTACACTACACGTGAATTGATATAGTGTAACACTATTCGGAACCATGATTCTGGAATGCCTGCTTTATATATTTTGTGTCTTTTCTTCGGTAATATCAACCTTATTTGTTAGTTTTTAAGATAGCTGATAAAATTAACAGGGAGTAATCGTGAAATTTGATGACTATTATGAAAAATTGTTGCCGTCAAGATGCAACTCTTACTGAAATACGCATTCAAATGTGATATCAACCTTGCAAAAGTGTTGGAATTCAATTTGAACTAAAACAAAGATCTGATCGACAATGAGCAATCAAAAATAACGAAATATTGATAAGATTTTTCTGTGCCTCTTTTGTTCTCAATAGTAATTCTTATTTCTAAAAGAAGAATGTTTTTTCTTGCTTGCATAATTCATTCTTTTGTATTACCTTAGGTAATGAATTTTGAGGAAGAATATAGCATTACACTTTGTAGGGTCGTAGTTTTTTTTTTGGCAAAAGTATTAGTAGATAGTTCTTACTTATAATGCGTTTGTAAAAACATCAATATACTTAAGTTTGTGCATAATGAAACAATGATTAATATATAATGATGTTAGCAGTTATACCAGCATATCCCCCGGTGAATGCCCATCACCCTGCTAGAATAAATTTATACACTGTCCATCTGCTTTCATCTGATTCTGCAAAATATTACGTACTACAAAAAAAGGTGTCTTTTTTTTGTAGCAAAATGTATTCCAATAATTTGATCTAATTATTCAATCTGTGTACTCATTCTGTAAGATCTGTTTTACATACGGGACACTGTAACATGGAAAAGATGAGAAATATTGTTTTTTTCCTTACTTCCACTAATACGTACATGCAGCAAACTTGTTGTTCAATCTCATCTAGCTAACAATTTGCCAGTCTTAAAAAAAACTCTGATCTACTGGGAATGCAGGCATTTGTTTTATTCTTTTTGGTAGGGCGAGAGTTGAAAAAAAAAAACGATGTATCAGATAGATTTTTTCGGTATTTTTATCACAAACCTTCAAACGGACCTGTCACTAAAACAGTCTATATGAACTTTCCAGCTCCTTGAACTAGTATGGCTGACAATGTATATATCACATATACTGGCCATTCACTACCCGTTATGTCTTTGAAATGTATTTCTTTTTTTTCTTGATTTCTTTTAATTTACTCCTTCTGGTATTTTGATGGCAGTTCTTTTTGCAACTTACTTTATATATATATATATATATATATATATATATATATATATGTATATATATATATATATATATATATATATATATATATATATATATATATATATATATATATATATTTATATATGTCCTCAGCAAATTTCTAAAATATGTATTTATTTTGCACACCATTTTGATTATTTCAATACCATCATTGAACATAATATCAGGGTGGACATTGATAACATAATTTTAGTATTATAGAATGCTAATCTCCGATAAAAATTTTATCAATAAAATGAATTATACGTATACGCACAAAAAACAGCATATGTTCTTACACAGCATATAACTATATTTATATTTGTTAACTTAACATTGATGAAAAAAAGGATGAATCAAATGTTTTTTATCTTCTCAATCACCACATCATACCTTAGATTGCTGACACGAAGGTCTTACTTGGGAGCCTTGTTCGTAATGAAAACGTATACCCCTGAGATAATAAGCTTTCTAGAATATATATATATATATATATATATATATATATATATATATATATATATATGTGTGTGTGTGTGTGTGTGTGTGTGCGTGTGTGTGTGTTTACGTGTCTATGTGTGTTTCTCTATATGAGTGCCATCCACAGACAGCTCTGTTCAGTTGTTTTAGACTCGACATCCCTTTCAGTACACCTCTACATAACTGGCTGGTAAGTAGGATCCAACAGAGTGATATGTTTACTCGTAATCCCCAAACTACCAGGGAGCACAATTTTGAGAGTTGTAACAGCTTTACATACTTCCTGATGGATGTCCTACTTGAAATCCTCAACCATGAAGATTGGAATGTTCAATTATAAACACATACACACACACATATACACTCATATATAGAGAGAGATAAATAGCCATAGATATATACATATAGAAAGAGACAGACAGACACAGAGACTGCAGTGGGAATGGTACCTGTTCCTGATATGATACAATTTTACATGACACTACTCCCACATTTTAGCTAGACAGCTTGCTTGTAAATCAAAAGCTCGACAAACTGCTTTTTGTCGAAATTTGAATCACTCATTCAGTGTTCATTTTTGGAAAGAACAATTATATAATCACCGTGTAGTATACGAAAGTAAGTCGAAATGCAATTTTGAAATGAAAATACGCATTTATAATTATTATGTTGGATTACGTATGAGTCTCATGCTATCATAACAGTATACGTTGAAATAAAATTGGGCTGATGTGAACTGTGAATGAAGAAGACAAGATCAGAATAAGTCTTTTCTAGTATTATAAGGGATCTATGTACGTGTAACATGCATTCCGGTGCTTCATTATAATGTCTGTTGGTTCATATAAAATCTGCACGTAAAGTTGGTACATTCCAGGGAAAAAAATCCATGGCTCATAGCCATAAAACTCTGCATAATTTTCTTGCAATGTCAAGTCCCAACTTATAATAGACGTTACTAGAAATTATAATTGCATTATCATTGCCATTATACAACCCTTCAAGATCTTTGTAATCTTTTGTCGGGGCTCCTATCCATTCCTACGAGTCTCAGCGCAGTATATCTTATCAACGTTATCAAGTAATTGCAACTAAGTCTGTATATGTATATGTATATATATATATATATATATATATATATATATATATATATATATATATATATGTCCTCAGCAAATTTATATATATATATATGTCTTCAGCAAATTTATATGTGTGTTCTATATATATATATATATATATATATATATATGTGAATAGAAGTGAACAGTTCCATTTTAGAAACAACGTTAAATACATTAACTTATATTGAATACACATATACAGTGTTGGCCAAAGTTAAGTATACTTATCAGGTCATGATTAGTTTCATTGGTCTTCAGACTGTTTTCTATCAACAAATACATTCTGGTACCAGTCATGGGCATTTGGACACACAGAAAGACATAAAAATCTTCAATTAAAGAGGCGTTAATCCAATTTCGTATATCATTTCAATCATAGACGGATATTTTGATTAGATACTTTATATAATATCTCGAATCTTACGTATTCTTTGAAACATTCCGTAAGAATCTCCAAGTATGAAATCGATCAATATATTTATGAATTGATGATTTTTCGTTGAATTTATTGATTGTAGCAGAGCAGATAATCATGGCTACCAACCTAATCAGCGTCGAGGTCAAGCCTCAGTGATTACTTTGTACCTGTGATCTTATACTTGGGTGAGAGGAAACTTTATCGTTAGCAGTATACGCATTCAAATTGAGCCAGCATGATGTTTTGACTGGTATAGAGAGATTGATAACTCAACTCCTTGGACTTCTTAATAGGAATCCAAGCATTTACCTATCATTTTAGGGCAGATCTCTATGTCCCCATAGAGTTTCTCTCAAAACGACAAGTGACTATCCTTTGTTGATTTCAAGTGTAATACATTGCTCAGTTTTCCGTCCATAAGTATGTATTACGCAGGCATTTATATGTATTTCAAACCTGTGCCAAAGAATCTCACTTACATTATTTCCCCAGAACGGAAACAATCACCGACGAGAATTTGTAACTGTTTGATACCATGTCCACGATTCAATCTTGATGGGACAATTGACCATGATATGGAATCACTTTTTGAGATGACATTGCAGTAAACAGTTCCATTGATGTGGCCAGAAATTTGCAGAAATAGCAGTGTATTTTAAACCGGTGCTAGAGATCTGTATCTGACCCAAGGAGGAAAGCTGAGATTTTGAATGCTGATTCCCAGGCCAAAAGTTTACCTTTCATTTATAAATGTATATAAGATCACCTGATACCCTTCCCCATTTTGCCTCCTGTTATTTCAAATAAGAATTAGCAAACGTCAAAGATTTTACTGTTTTATTATCCAAGGACAGAACTTCTATTTTTTGGGAAAGGAAGGATCAACAACCAATATGTTCTCCAGATAGTCACCTATCGGAACATAGGACCTACAAAAACGATAAGCATGAACTAAGAACCATGGAATGAGCACTATGAGGTTTTATGCCTAACGTTACATGGAGAAACCAATGCAGTATACGAAATATAGAAAAAAAAGTTGTCAGAGATATCAAAAGATCTATCAGAAAACTCAAACAGCAATGAGTAGGTAATATTGCATTTCTGAATATTGTACAACTCTTTCAGACTTTGTGACATGGATTCTCAGTGATTATATGCAAATTTATGGTAGGCATGTATTAACTGGATGATTCAGCCGGGTTCAGGTGATTTTGGCACCATGACACTTTTGACACATGGTATCTTTCGGAGAGGGCTATCCTCAACGACGGACAATATAAGGTGCTATTCGTACTGCTGATAAGGAAGACAAAATATTATATCTAAGAATCTACCGAATTCCTGAATCATGGATATCTTTGTCAAGCACAGCATAAAATTTTGATGTTTATAATAAAGATTGAAATCTCATCTTTGATTCTAATACATTCAATTCGACTCAAATTCATAGAAACACATATAAACATTCATTTGAAAGTATGTTTGCATGGGCATAACGAATTTTCACAAGCAGCTATTGTACAATGGACTCTTAGCTAGCTAAGGCAGTTATAAGTCTACCTGCTCAAAGTAAAGTATTGTGATTATGAGGTAATTTGCGTCTACTTTTGAAATGTTCATCCCTTCTTAGACGGATACTTAAATCCTTGACAAAGTGACAAATGGCTTGATTCTAAAAACTTGGAACAGTGATATATGTTTGGAACGCTCCTTTAAAAAAATGATCTAAGGCAGATAATTACTAGCTGATATTGATTTTATCTTGAAATTATGTTCTGCTAAATTTTGACTTTGAATTCCATTAGTAGAGATCCTCCCTGTACTTTTTTCTCAGCCCCCAATCTCACTGTTTCTCTTTCTAACCTTTCTTAACCTAACTGAATTTTTCTTCAAAAATGCTACTCTGGGACTATAACTAATTCAAAAACTCCAAAAAGCATGGAAGACAACTTTCAAAGGAACAAATTGAATATCAATTAGGTCTACGCTTCAACTTTGCAATCAACCAACGAGGACATACATACCTTTTGAGATGATTCAAACTCCATACTCCTCGACAGAAATTCAATGTCATCATGGGAAACTTCAACGCACAGGTAGGACAAGGGGATAAAGTGTGCATTGGCAATATCGGATTAGAGTACAGAACGAGAGGAGAAGATCTTGGAAACTTTTCAAAACCACACCGGCTCAAATAATGATCACCTTCTCCAAGAAGGGACCAAATAGAGAAATGGACTTATAAGAGACCCAACCACGAAAAAAAGAACAAAAATTCTCTCCACGATGCCTACGATAGATAAGTGTGGCGAATTCTGGGGAATGTCCAATGAGGGACGTCAAGAGACTAATGATGCTGCTGCTGATGATGATGATGATGGTTTACATTCCATACATCTAACACATAGATTTACCAATATCTTAAATATGACAAGTGATATTTTTTCACAAAGGATAAGTAAAACAATAATGACCCACAAAAATAGACTCAAATTGATCAGAATTGCTAATATTATAGATTCATCAGCAATTGATTCAACGTCTTCTTTAATTGCTTCAAATATTCTCAACTCTATAGCAGAATGGAATTACAACGAGGGAGCAAAAGGCTGACCGATTCGTGCTTGCTAGATACCTAATTCGAGAACAACTGGGGCATCAGCCATTGTTACCGGTGAGGAATTCACACATATATCGCCCATCAACCTGACTGACCAGCGTTCAGATGTATACAGTTGCCAAACGTCTATTCCTATACTTGGAACTGACTTTGGAAATAGATGAAGTCGCATAAATGTAATATATCATTTATTCAAAATGTTATATCTGTACACATTTGAAGCTTTGTTTGAATTGAAACAGCCTGATTTAAAAAAAATATATTTTATTACTTACTTGATAAGATCAAATTAAAAATGGCCATATCCAGTAAAAAAAATGGCCGTGTCTGGGTCCCACTTCCTTAAGTTTGTATGTTTTGTATTTCATAAATTCAAATATTCTTACTAACTTGCCATAAGTGTATCCATAAACATGAAAGCGTACCTAATAATGTATCATGAAATGTGGTCGTATTGTAATTTGAATGCATTTGCCCCCACCGAAAAAAAAAAAATTAAAAAAACAAAACTGATAACATAAGGAAGGAGGGCATGCATACGTGAGAAGATGTCTCTTTTACATAGAGAGAAAAAAAGGGAGTCCCTATAATTGTATCTGTTCATCCGTGTATGTATTTGCTTTTTTTTCGACATGATATGTTTATTATAGATTTAATTAAAAGATTGCAAACAATGCACACCTGACAGCAAAATTACTAGATTCCTGATTGATCGATTTTCAAATAAAAAATGATCAAGCATAAGTGTAAACGATTTCAGGATTTTTTTTTCCAAATGTAATACAGCGTCCTTTTTTAGAATTATCTTTTAACAAATACGAAGTCATGAACACATTGTCCCATGGGCTTGAGTCAAATGGACGTGGTTTCCATTCGATGATATTCTTCAATCATCAAGCATACAGTATGTGAGTATGCAGTTTCGAAACATGAAACATGAGATTTTCTCTCCTCCACGATGCCCACGATATAGAAGTGTGGTGAATCCTGGGGAATGTCCAATGAGGGATGTCAAGAGACTAATGATGCTGTATCAAAAAAAAAAAAAAAAAAAAAGGAACAGAAGAAAGTTAAAGAGATCAAAATGGTGTTTGGTCTCATATTTGAAATTTCAGTTCTCACTTTTACTCGTCCCTACACTTTTGAATAATCAACCACATAACTATTAGAGCTACAAACAACAACTGCGAAATATTGGTACTACTACTTGTATTATATATAACGTAGCTATTATTACAAATGGTGGAGCATGTACTGGAACTGCTATTAGTATGAATGTCACAGCATAATCGGCGTGGTCATCTTTCAGCAACATGGTATATCGTTAAGGAAAAAGGAATATCAACTCTAGGTGAATATCTTTTAATATTCTTTTATATCAATTTCTTATAGTTTCCTTTTGGGACAACAGTTTACCTACAAAATGATAGAATTTCAGTTAACGACAGACAAGAGAGAAAGAGAGAGAGAGAGAAAGAAAGAGATAGAGGGGGAAAAAGAGAGAGAGAATAGAGAAAGAAAGGGAGATAAAGAGAGAGAGAGGGAGGGGGAATTGAGTGAGGGGAAACTCAACGATAACAGAATAGCTGATAACGTTTCTTATGCAGATGATGAAAATAAAATATGCATTAAATTTTAAGGATTACGGCAACTTAAAAAAAAAAGAAAAGTACTGAAATCAGTAACACTCGGATGATCGTGTGATGGACTGATATAAATTCACGGAAATATACCATTTATTTCCATTCCTCATTCAACAACTGGTCGCAAAAAAGGGGCGTAGATGGTGGCCACAGTTGCCATTTATTATATTTTAAACAAGCTCAAGTTTCAGGGTGGTGAGTAAATCATAAATAGTTGGTTACTTGTAGTACTTTAACATTCTATCTAACCTAAGCGTACTATTTTGCTACATATGCGAATCAGCTTTTGATCGATTGAGTTTTCTTCTTCTCTCCATATATATATATATATATATATATATATATATATATATATATATATATATATATATATATATATATATATATATATATATATATATATATCATATATACATATATGTATATATATATATATATGTATATATATATACATTTATGTATATATATATATATATGTATATACATATATATGTGTATATATATACATATATATATATACATATATATATATATATATATATATATATATATATATATATATATGCATGCATGTGTGTATGTGTATGATAGTACGCTCAAGTATGTATGTGTATTGATTATGCACGTTGTGTTATGGAAATATGTTTCGAGCAATGCAACAATTAAACAGCTACTCTATCGGGCGCTGGTTTGATCCCAGCCGCCTAATATCTTTCATAATTCAATTGTTTATTCTATTAGAGTAGTCTACCTCAAGTCATATATCAATCGTGTAACGACGGATGATTATTATGATCAATCATGATTGAATAATATAACACGATTTATGCACATTGTCAGATCATATATATCCACGGAGAGAGAGAGAGAGAGAGAGAGAGAGAGAGAGAGAGAGAGAGAGAGAGAGAGAGAGAGAGAAAGAGAGGCAGGCAGACAGACAGGGACAGGGACAAAGGGAGGGTGATAAAATGAAAGAGGATTAGAGTGATATGGACGTACGGACGGATTGAAAATGTTATGCTTGAATGACCGTACGCTATACGTGCGTATTTTTTTCTCTTTCAATTTTTTTCGACCGTCGTGATTGGGCAGCCTTACTACCGGATATATATGCTGAAACATTTGTAAAACTTATCAAACAGCATCTTTGAAGATCATATCAACTTACTGTAAATACATGTCCTTAAACAACTCAAAAAATTAAATGTTAATTTGATCGAGAATCATACTTCCACATATAGGTATATTTTATTCTTCCCCTATTTTTAGAGATAGTATCGATTTTGTTGATCCTGTTTTTAGCTTTTTACATCAGGATCATATTTATCTTCCCTCAGTGCGAGGAGAGACTTGAAATGGTTAGTTCATTGCATTGTAATTTCGATTGGATAAATATACACCAGAGCTTCTACAACTGGTTCCTGTGACATTTTCTTGTTACAACGATAATGTCTTGATTTGCCGCAGACTTGAGTTCAGTATTGTACCGTCAAGTAGAGTAAAAAGCTTGGAAGACATTAGATATTCGTATTGACTAACAAAACTCACGAAATGTGTCGAAAAAATATTATTCAAAAGTTTGTCACCAATGCAGACTGATCGGGAATATCTTATTCAGAGTCATCAAATGGGGTGACTAAATTCTCACACACAAAATTAGTCGTGTTGTAATTGTCACCAGGGATTGGGTCGGGATTGTGTATGTTCATTGGAATTGAAAATAGGTGATAATTTAAATGAGATCAACTAATACCTGTATCCGAGTGAAGACAAACCCAGAAAAATGAAAATACATATGCATCAAAGTATCATATCAAAATATGAGGTGACATGGTAGATTGTTTGGTTTCCATTCCAAAAACTTTATAGCATTCCTCGGGACGTATGGGTCACTAACCTTTGACTATTTCCTCTCCATGTGACAGGCATTTAATCCCACGATAAGCATTGAGTTTTCTGTCTGTTTTGATTTCCGTAGCTCATCATTTTGAGGAAAATTATTACACACACTGACAGCACCACCACCACCGCCATCATCATCATCATCATCATCATCATCATCATCATTATAAATCTAAATACTTAATGTATCACTGCACGAACGTCTCTCCAATCATCTTCCATGACAATAGTAATCTCTGTCTTATCTACTAGCAAACGTTTCAAACACATCTTTCTTTACTGGATTCATTACTCCAAAGGTACCAATCAGTTAGCAATTTAATCTCTCTGCGGCCAGTTTTTTTTTCCATGTGCAAAGCCAATTTCTGTTTTCTGAATATCTGTAAACAGGTAGTATATGATCGAACCAAACTGAAAAAATCGTTTTTCGATAATGTAATGAACAAATAAAAACAACAAAACTGTCTGATTCAGGGCCAAACTTAACACCAGACATCTGCTTTTGCTGGATATGATAACTGCAACTCCTGTATTGTATATAAAATAAAATGATAAAACATTTATGCTCGTTTGTGTAATTGTACTTATTGATTAGAATCTAAGATCCCATGTGTATTTGTAAATGTATTTTTCGTCAGGATTCGAGACCTTTAGCAATATTAATGGGACAGTTTTCATCCTACTAATTGATTTTGAGTTCTAATTGCGATGGGTATTGTGTATTATATCTGTCAATTCACATTGCTAAATAGGATCGAGACTGCTTTGTTCCTGTTCCTAATACTATACAAAAAATCATTTCAAAGATATTGGTTCGACAAAATTATCTTTCTTTTCCTCTTCGTACAAAGTTTTGTTTCATATAAATGCATACTTATTTTTTAGTTAAAAATCCGTCTTTAATTGAAAACTTATAGATAGTAGGAAAACGTGTTTCATCTTCATAGGAAAGGTTCCGATGAAAATGCACGATACCATTGAAACAATTCGATAGACAAGTCAAAGCAGCGACAAATATTGTGTACCTTGAGAGATTGCAATAATTCAGTATTAAAAAGCACGTTTGAGTACAGATTCAATGAAAAGAAGAAAGAAATCATAAAACTAAAGTTTGTAAAAGGTACAAAAAGACGGTTGTTATATGAAAGCAGCTTAAAGGGTAAAAGACACCTCTGGTAAATCTCAGTTATTTGGACTGATAACAGATTAATGTCAAATCACTTGGTATCATCTTATTCGACTGAGAGAGCAGTGCTGGCTCGACAATTAATATCATTAAAATTTAGTTAACCTAGATCAAATTATTGATCTCTATAGAATTGTTGAAATAGATAAAGAGGTGGAAAATTGCGCTAGGTTAATAAGTTTTTTTGATGATGAAAAAACAAAAAAAACATCCAACAACAAGAAAATCCTATTAGTCTTGAAAGTGAGGGTATAAAATTAATACATCCTCCCCACTAACGCCTAAGGAGTTGAAATATCTCAATGGAAATGGTCTTAAAGCTGAGAATTATGCAATGCGCAGAGAAAAGACTTATGCTTAAGACCTGTGTATAGATAACATAAGAGTTTTGGCTCTTCGG
>OY735198.1:17665316-17735316 GCA_963457665.1 Thysanoteuthis rhombus | reverse complement strand
AGTAGATGTAAGCGAATAAGAAAAATGAAGAAAACGAATACCTTGGAGGGTAATCATCTTATTTTTAATGTGGCCACACATCTGCAGGGCATTCATAGAATTAGATTTAGTTGTATTTCAAATTGAATTATTAACCAATATTCTGCCATATTACAGAGTGTCAGCCAAAACTGTCATCAAATCTATCAACATCGATTTTCCCTATATGTGAGTAAGTCTGGCTGGCGGACCCACTGGCTATGTATGTATCCTGCATATGAGCTGTTCCTATCGAGATTGAAGGCTAAATCTTAAAGCATGGAATTCTTGTTGTGTTTAGATATTTTTTTCCGTCGTCTTTTTCTGAAAATCCAACCCCCTCCAAATATTTTTTGCTTTGGGTTTCATCGTGCAATGTTTGTTGATACTAAATAGATCCCTTAATTCGTAATACATATCTTTAGAAAAAAATCACCCTCAACAGGAAATGAGAGAATTAACTAATATTTTGATCACCCTCCTGTCATCAATTCAATTATAAATGATTATCCCCATCCCCAAACAGCATATTACCAAATTAAAATGAATCATCTAGCAGTTTGTCAAGGTAATGTTTTCCATCGTCGAGATAATTTTGTTTGAGATTTTTCCAGTAAATCGTCGATATGATCAATTATGCTGACTAGACTTCAATGGTTTGAAGTGCGGGTACTGACCAGCAATGTATCTGTGATCATTTTCAGGCTGAACCCCTGACCATTTCATATGATTCTTTTTAGTCATAACGGAGAACCATATGCGATATGTCTAAATGAGACTAACCAATGATCGTAATAATCTGTTTCAAAACCCATCTCCCCGATTTAAAATTCAATTCACTTGCATTAATTGTTTAATGATCAACTATCTTTATGCTCTGATTTAGCTCACTCCATCTGCGCATGTTATATAGATATGACTATCAGACCAAAAGATAGTTAATTTAGTTTCATCAATCAATGTCAATTTAAATTATTATTCCCGATTCACACTGTTACATTGACTGGATGTCTAGGGATTTTAAAAAAAAAAACATATTTGCATTTTGGCAGTTATTTGTCGCATGAGCCAAATTGCTTTGCTCCAGTTCCAATTCTTAACCCATCTCCAGTCACAGCAGTAAATCTGCATATAATTTTTCTAAACCTTTTGTGCACACCCCCATAACCTTCATTAAATTATGTAAATTTTTGGATTACCAAACGATCTACCATTCACATAAAATGCAATTGAATGAATGAATGAATGAATACGATAAAATAGACTCTAAAAGTAAATGAACAAAGAACGTAAATTCTGTGAAATACCAATACTGCATATTTAGATACAGTTTTCCACGTTCAATGCTCAATTATTTTCCAACCATTGTTATGTTTAGACTTAAAGCATTCATATAAAAACTTATCATAAATATTTTTCCAGTCATTGTTTGCATTAGTAACCAAGAGTTTATAATGTTAAAACTTATAAATCACAAGCTGCTAGCCTTTCAGTGAATACACACCACTATACGTCAAGCGTATGTTCTAGTCGATAGATCATAACTATGAAAGCATCTATGATTTTCTGAAATGTTTATGTTTTTATACTGTACAGCGCATTTTATACGATATTTCTAAATACGATACCAACAAATAATAAATGTGTAACTGTAGTTATGGACGACATATTTTTCTCAGCGACAATTTTACAAGTTCAATAAGAAGAAATAGTATAAATTATTTTTTCTCATCAATGAATGAAGTGAAAGCGATGAACTCAAGCAGCCTCTTCCAATCAAGTGTCAATGATTTTTTATGACAGAGTTTGATCAGAAATGAAATAATTCGTGTGAAGCAGAAGGTAAATAACCTTAACTAAAATTTGAAGGTGGTTAAGCAATTTGGTTCCCATGCTCAAGGCACAAAATTATCAAGCAGCAAGTATATTAACGTGTTTATACAGTCCATTATACCGACCTGTGCTGAATATATCAAGAAATATAAGTACTGAGGGGGTGCACAGATCATTTTTTGCTTTCAGACAGGATTGACATTATTTCTGCATCTTGCCAAAAAGTTGCTGGCTTGCTCAAAAAGTGTGAAGAAAAATGCAAAACAACGTACCTTGTCATTTTTTCGTCTCACCACCGGATGTCTGATAAATTCATTGATCACAGCACTGGAGTCAATGTAACTAGAAAATGGCTGTCAGCTTCCTCTGTTTAAAAGGGGAGGAAATACATTAAAGAAAATGTTATCGTGAAGCTTATGTTAGATTCCCATTATTTCTAAAAATCTCTCAAGTAAAAAGGATCTCCTGATGGAATCTAAAAAGAAAAAGCTGGTGACAGTTTACATGAGTGTATATAATTCTAGCTAATTGGTTAGTGTTAGCAAGCAAGTATGAAAAAGGAGAGAAAAACAGCACAGAGAGAAGGCAAGATGGTAACAGTAAAAGCAGAAAGAACGAAACAGAAATAAAGGAAATGACTGAATGATTTCTCTTAGACAAGTACGTTCTTTGATCTAGCGACCAGTCGTACACAGGAAACAGAAGGTTTTTAAAGATGAAAGATCAACGTTTCAACACCGGAACATACAACAAACACGAGAATAAGACTTTAAAGATATATGTATATACTTTGAAATCAAATATAGTAGAGTAGTAGCTCATTAAAATAGTGAAGCTAGTTTGAGAGGAAAATTGACACAGATACATAAGTTGAAAAGAAAATAGATAGATAGATAGATAGATAGATAGATAGATAGACAGACCGATAGATAGATAAATAGGTGGATATTGATAAAAGACGAGTTTTAAAATTGAATTGCGGCTGAAAATATTATGGACTTCCAGGTACGTAATGCACACGTATGATTTATTTCTTACAGAATCTTTAACCATTTATTCAAGGTTGGAAGGAAAAATGATTATTTAAAAAAAAATCTCATGCATAAATTGCGTAACATAAGGACTAAAATATCTGTGTTGTAATGAGTAATTTTTCTCATGATAATTTCATTCGCCCAAAATCGGATAAATTCAGTGCATATGTCCCCAATCCATTTTTTTCGATTAATACAAAATTAATGCCATTCTTTTTTCGAAAAAGAAAAGTAGAATGGGAGGTGTTTACGATCATTTTGTCGCCATCATTATATATCCCCGTTCATTTGAGTTTGTTAATGATAAAAAAAGACTGGTGAAACATACTCTTCTATATTCTGTTCAATTCTATCATCATCATCATCATCATCATCATCTGATTGTTGGTGGATACCTTGTGCTAATGCTTGCACTGAAACATCCTGGAGGTGGGATACAAGAGGTTTTGTCGTTAGTCACAAGTACCGAGCATTTTCTCCAAGTAACAATAGTACATAATGTCAACGGCTATCACATGTTTCTCGCATATGGTACAACACCAATGAATTAGCAATTACCTCTCTTTGATCGATTGCAAACATCAGAAATTCTACTCAATGACTTGTCTTTATGACGCAGAGAAACTATTTCCAAATTTATTGCTCAGTTGTTGCCCAATTAAATCTGCTTACGACAGGATCTAATTAGTACCATTTGCCTGAAACTGAATAGCTACAAGTGATATACGTATGAAATAAATACTGTGGGTTTCTGTATAGAGAATTGATTGGAAGTTTTGTTCGAACTGGTTGAATACATCATAACAAGGTTCACTGACCACACAGTGTCACTAAATATTATAACTCATTAGGGAATACAGGGAATGAAATTACATTGAACTGCATCTGGATTGGCACATGAAAGAATAAAGAAGCTTGGCTATGACACAGTTGAACTACGTTCCAAATTGTATTCCAATTGCATCAACCTTAAGATAAGTGAAACATATATATATATATATATATATATATATATATATATATATATATATATATATATATATACACACACACACACACACACATACACACACAAATATGCACGTGGCCCCAGCCCTTTATGTTTTTAAAAATATTTAGACTGTATATTTACTACCTAAACTCTTTTTTTTTCGATTTACACATACATTCATATTGCCAATTAAGTCAATCGATTACCCCATAATAACTTGGTATCGGAATTCATTGATCACCTAGTGCATGGCTCATCATACTTGTTTCATTGGTATCTTTCTGCCATTGAATTTTGATCCTTTCCTTTCATCTTATGTGATATTTTCTCTAAAATGTTCTGCTGAAAATCTTTTCTTCAACAAAGCCAAATTGTTTATCCCTTCTTAATTTGATGATGTGTTACCTGTTTAATAATGGCTATATATGTAATACCTGTGTATTCCCTCAGGGAATTTCCTTTGTCCTTGAGTCACTGATGAAACAACCCCAGAAGAAATCCTGCCTTAGTCTTCTTACTTGGTAGTCAAACATACAGTGATTCAATATAATCTGTTGATAATGGTTTGTGAATAAAACCGATGATTATCCATCAGTGACTGTTTCACAAGATATTCGAACTCACAATATTCCAGCACTGAGAAGTAGATAGATTATGTAAATGAAGTTAATTGAACTCGTTTGTAAATGCATGCGTTTATGACTGCTCTTGAAAAAGAAGAGAGAAAGAGATTGAACGGTACTGTTTGCACGAATGGAAACCAAAAAATCATAAGAATATTGAGTAGGTTCATTCATACAATAACAAATGATATACAATTGAATAAAAAAAAAGAAATTCACCTCCAAATGACTCAAACAAACTATGATTTATGGAAATATTATCCAACCAAAACTAATCAAAGGATAAACTGAAAAATCGTGAGGTCTGACGGGATTGAGAGTAGCAGAAGTGAAAAAAAATAGCCAACTTAATTATAATATTTGTTTGTTGATAATCATCATTATTGGTCCAATGATTTACATTCGAATTTGTTTAAACGCTTGAAGTAAGAGAAAAGAGAGTGATTAAATTTTGCATCTTGTTTTATGTGATCTAATGATTCTGAATCCGATGGTAAAAATATTTATTCGTCCAAAAGGTTGTTCTATACTGTTGGTTCCTTGAATATTTCTTTGGGAGTATTTCTTGTCCAAAAGACAATCTTCATCAATTGCAACATTGAGAGCCCGCCATAAATTAATTTTCCAATTTATTGTTGAACAATTCTTTAGGAATGATCCATGTTTCCATCCAAAGTCATGTTTGGATCTGTTTCCTCGCCTTTCTTTGAACTGTGTTCTGCCATTTGGTAGGAATCATATCAATTACAAGTAAGAGAAAACTTAGGAACGCAAAAGATCAAGTTGGATAAACTGCAGGCGTCAAAGCTGTCGAACATATTCTACCGTTGTTTTTTTGTTTGATTATTTTTTTAGGAGAAGATATATGTTACCATTTGGTTTTGGTAGAGAAGGGTAAATATATATTTAGATATTAAAAATGATATGAAGAGAAACAAAATTGTTATATTCATTTTGCAAATAATAGATAGAACCTAGATACCTTGTTGGGTCACAGTTTTTTAGAAGTAACCAACCTTTGTCTTAGTTTTCTCATTGATATCTTATTGCATTTATGAGGTCAACTTCATATAGCGGGGTCCCAGAGGAAATATGGCAGAGGCAAATGTCTCCGGCTATTCAATTTGCCAAAATCCAAGAAGAGGCGGGTAAGAAGTCAGCTGTTAAAAAAACGAAACACAGAAGAGATTCAATAAAAGGATGATAAAAAATAAATGAAAGGAGAAAGAAGGAAAAGGAATGAAATTGAAAATAATAAATGCAAAATGAAGGGGCAGTGGAAGAGAATGGTAAAAGTGAGCAATACAGAGGAAGAGAGGAGAAAAAGATTTGAACGAGAGGAGGAGAGTAAGAAAAGAAACAGAAAAATAGAAATGCACATAATTAATGCTCAAAGAAGCTAAAATCATACATAACTGAAGAAGGAAGAAAGACGGTTAAAAAAGAGGAAACCAAAAAAAAATATAGGAAAATGATGAGAATGGACAAAAAAAAAGAATAAGAGTTGAAAATCAGTGAAAGGGAGTGAAAAAGATATGAAATAAGAAAAATTCAATTAATTCAAAGCAAGAAAAAAATTGATATTACCTGAGAAGAAGTAGAAAAGAAAAAAAAGATAAAAGAAAGAAAGAATGGGAATACAAATATAATGTAAAATGAAAAAGAAAATCAGAGAAAAGTTCGTTGGCGGAACAACAATTGGATGGAGAAATAATTTAGAGTAGAAAAAAGATGAGAATAGACTGATATGAAAAAGCACTGAATGAAAGAATAAAGGAAAGCTGAAAGGAAGAAAAAGATGCTACCAATTTTTGATAAAATGTCCGAAGGAAGTAAAAAAACGTAGAAAATAATGAGAACAAAGAAATGAAAATTACATATTATATAAACATTGTTAAATAATCATTGAAACGTTAAACGAAAGAAAAATAAAACAGGTCTGTTTTTTACTCAGTAGAAAGTGTCATGTGACCAATGTTCTTTGGCAGTATCCTGTTTTTGAGTTATCAATTGAAAATCTAGATAAAAAAATTGACAATCAATGCATACATTAATACTTTTGCCAATTATTGGGCAGAGATCTCTAAAAAATTCTGAATATACAAAGAACAAGGTTGAATGTTTTTGGAAACAAACTCACAAACCTATTTTACATAAGTTTGCAATACAAATTGAATATCTCTTTTAAAACCAATCGGGGAGGAAATTTTGATAAACAAACAAATAATAGATTATGCTTTTTCTTTTCAAGTACGACGAAAAAAATGATAAATTTTTCAGTTTTCTCATCCCACGAGAATAGCCTATACGATTCGTACAAACACTGCCAGCCAGTTTGACTACCTTGAAAACTGGAAAATCCCATTGATAGTTTCGGGTGATAGCTTATACCTAAAATACAATAACTAATGAATGCTAAACAAAGAAAAAAAAATTATCACTTATTGGAAAAAGAAGCATAGACAAAGCTGAAAGGTTTGCAAAGAGAAAGAAAATACTCGACGGAGTAAAAGAAGTGACACGAGAAAATGCAGAAAACTCGGAACGATAAAAATGAAAAGGGCACATGGCCTTATGGCATTCATGCTCCAAACATTGCTGGCATTATACAAATCGTTCTCGACTCCAGAAATAAAAATCGATTGATTTAAACCGTGTTACATACTTTTCAATTATCTTTGCAGCCTCTTTCGCATCTTTACTGTTCTCGATTCAATTCATCGAAAAACGTAAGATCTCTTAAAGAATGAAGCCGTATAATCTGCATTTTTAAAATAAATCGTCAGGTACCTAATTTTCATCCAAGTCCTTTAAATCAACGTCAAATTATCAACTGGATGTGTACGCGTCTACAACAGTTTGATCATCACATTGAATCCGTCACTGGCCGACAAGTAGAAGGTTGCATTTGCATATTGAACGTTTCTAAGATTAATGGCAATACTTACAGTTGATGGGCTACTACATTAACGACATTGGAATTGAATATAGTTGTGTGATACCATATATGCAAAAAACAGGCCTATTTGCAGCCAAAATAATAACCTCAAAGAAAGGTTGAATTCTCACTTGATATATATGATAAGCCGACTCATAGTGCTTAAAGAGATTTTCCATCCTTCAAAAGTTATGCAACCATAATATGGGCACATATATATATATATATATATATATATATATATATATATATATATATATATATAAATATATAAAAAGAGAGAGAGAGATAGACAGATACTGATGGTGACACGTAGCATAATCTATGTCTCTCAATATATTTTGATTCCATTTGTTTTTATAAAAATCCCGATTACGTATAATATCGAAAAAATATACAACTTGCACTATGTGTACACATATATGTATGCATACACACACACATACACACACACACATACACATTACACACACACACATATATATACATGTATATGTGTGTGCACGTGTCTGCATATATGTATATATATATATACATATATACATGTATATATATACATATACACACACATATATATATGTATACATATATATATATATATATATATATATATATATATATATATATATGTGTGTATATATATACATATATGCAAAGAAGAAAATGACTTTAGCATGTAAATTGCTAAAAAGATAAATTACACCTGATCACGTCATCATTTAAAACGTAATATTTCTGAGTCGTCAAAACTAAAATGCAAACCGGTTACAACATGTCATCAAACACTCAGGACGATGAAAGCATGTAAACTTTAGTGTGCAAGTAAATTACAGAGACACGGGAATCTAAACAAGTTGTTTGTTAACATAGGTTAGTTATCAGATCAAGCATAATCAATATCTGATGTCAGCAACGTACGCATTTCATTCTTATCAGATACCTTTTTTACACTGGACTCTCACTGTTATACGATAGATAGACTGCTGCCTTCTTCATCCTTAATCTTTTATGGTCGTCCCTGCAGGACCATTATCTGAATTTGCATGAATCAGCGAACCATCTTGAGTGTCTTTGGCAGGCATATTTTTACATATTATCCTTGTGAGTCATGACGTCTGGCCATTTGAGATCATTGGAGATCTATGTCTTATTTTGTCTTTTCTCCGATATAATGCACTGTCTTCTACTTTTGTGCTTGTTGTGTGATTCTTAGTTCAAATGTCTTTCTTTCAGCCATGTTCAATGGTTCAGTTCCTTTGGTGTCTATAGGTAGGGAGCATTGACTGACTACATATTTTGACCTTGTGAAAATGAGTTACGCTCAATGTATAACTTTATGCATTTGTAGTGTCCGTATGAGCAGAAATAACCACTTACGATGGTGTGGTATTTAGCATAAATTTGCTATACAAATATCTCTCTGAAAGGAGAAAAATTTTGATAAACAAACAGACGAGAAAATGCAGAAAACCAGAAACAATGGAACATAGTTTTTTTTTAGATCCTAATTGATGATTTGCGTCAAAGTAGACCAGATGATGAGAAGGCAGGTCTATTTATTGGGTAAATAGTAGGATTTAGTTGAAAATAGCTCCTCGATTGGAACTAAAGATGTAAAATATATGAGAGATCCTATACAAACAGAAAATTGATGATTACTCATACCGGTCAATTGTTGCTTGATCAATAAACCAAAGGAGCTGATCAGATTGGTTACAACAGTATATGCTAGTGCATTTTGTTCTTGTCTTGGTTTTTTATGATTACTCTGCTGCAGGTACTAATGAATCTTTGAAATCAGACTAAAGAGTGATTTCAAATATAAAAGTACGTTACCAAAGACAAGCGTATATCAAGAATGAACCCTATGGAGTGATTACTTTTACTACATATTTTGTCCATTTTTTTTACTAAAAAATGATAGGTGTTCGATTCTATGTACATAAGACACATTTGAAATCTGAATGAATATATCAGATTCAACTTGTAAACAAGAATCAATCCGAATGGTGCTTGTTTTATTTTGTGTAGAAACTTATTCTGAATTGTAGCTAACATTCACCAAACTATCTCAGAAAACTCCCCACCCGTATCACTTGAGCTACCTTCATTCGTGTTCATTGAAATGTTGATTGAGTTGGGATGAAAGAATCGATCAAGTCTGACTGAATCCTGGCAGATACACTATGCCTACTTCAAAATTTAAGTTTACAAAGTCAGAACATTCCTGAATTTCAAAACAAATCGATAATTCTGTTCCAATGACTGACTGTAACGCCCAATATGCAGCTGAAGCCATGTGCTCTTTTGATTCATGCTGAAACAAGCTTGATCTTTGTGAATGAACCGAATCAAATGATTACAATTATAACACGCCTTCAATTGAGCCTTTTTGTTGGCGAAATGAAAGGGATTTAATGTCGCAGAAGAATTGAACAATTGATTTTCTTTTAAGAGCAACCTGTGGAAATAATGATTCCATAGAAGAGCAATTACAAAGATATATTTTTACTCTGTGCCTTTGTTTAGATGCATTGAAGGTTGGAAAGAATTTCATAATACTTCAGAAGAAAGGTGTACTTTTGTGTACATGCGTGTGTGTGTGTGTGTGTGTGTGTGTGTGTGTGTGTGTGTAATATGTCTGTCAATTCAAACAACTTGAATAGAAAAAAAATCAATGAAAATTAGGCAGCTGCAAAAATTCAACCTGCCATTGCTAAGGGAGTCTGTTCAAATTTATTTGTATATAATTTAGAAATTCCATATCATCATCAACTCACAAAAAATACGTCCTTTGCCCTGCCATTCTAGAAATATAGACACTTTCCACGAAATTAACGTTTGCAGAATTTTAGCACAGGTTCACCACTGATGGCTCTACAATAAGGTATGGATACCTTATAAAGTCTCCGTGTTATAAGTTGTGATCTGATCAGGATTTGATGAATGAGATCTTTTTGTCATAAGAATACGCTGGATGTTCATGACATTATAAAAGGCAAATATTACAATAGATATACGTTACGAATTCGAAGTGTTATGAATCAATTATGTATTTTGTAAGGGCTTTGATACCGTTGATATTGAGTACGTAAATTGACACAGGTCATGACGTAAGTGCAACATAATGTAAGGATTGCAAATTGCATCCTTGTTATTCATCTGAAATGACAAATATCCCGAGTACAACATCCCATAAAACTGAGTTGATAAAATGAAGCACTTTCATAGAGCAATCTTCGGTGTATTTATCTCCGCAGCCTCCAGTCGTAAAAATTAGAAACCATCCACCGAAACTGTCATACCCGATATTGTAGCAACTTAAACTCAACGTTGTTCTTACTATTGAGCTAAATAACCACTAGTAATGCAAGGACCTAAATAGCTGCTTTCACTCTGAATTCTCATTTTGTTTATCCTCGGTTTACATCTGTTCTATTCTATTCTCTTCAAAGAAACAATTATGTCATCAATAAATGAATATATGATCCGACTGAATGATGAAAAGTTCTATTATATTTCAATAAAAGACTTCATTTGCTTGATATTTCCTTTCCAAACAGAGATTGTATCATTTGACCAACAGAACGTAATTAGAATAAACCTCAAAGGAAATGGGGCAGTTGAAGGAGTCTAAACTGTGAATGATAGGGTAGCTGCTCTCCCAATTGCGGTACCGGTACCCTTTTACCACAATCTGAATAGTACATTGAAGATCTCCTGGGCTGGGGATAACACGAGATTCAAAATTTAGGGCTGTCTTTTTCAACAAGTGGCATCATCGACTGATACATAAGGTATGACACATTTTTCTCTAAAACAGTTCGAGAAATACGGAACAAACGAGAATTGAATTTTGCTGATCGTTTTTATGCATATTTACTGACGAAAATCGCTTATGATAGTAAACAAATAGTTCCATTTTTTATGATAGCAAAGAATCATTTTAACCGACTTGCACTGTGTAATATGACGTCAAACATAGAAATATCTAACCTTTGTTTATACTTTTCAAGGAAGAAAAATGAGCACCAATATTGCTTTATTTTGTGTAAATGATTGGTTGGTCTAGTTGCAAAGTTATGTTTGTCTACTCAACTGGCATATGATTGAATTCAGAGGGTAGAGCCGTTGCAGAGATCCATCGTGACTGAAAGTGTGCTGACTAGAAAATCCAACTGTTGGGAGATTTTAAAGGATTCTTGGCTAATTGGAATTTCCTGATCTTTCCAAGCAAACACGCAAGTCTAAAGTGACAACAAAATTGTCACGATTACATTGTTGATAAGTTGTTGAATAAGTAAGACAAACAAAGAATGATTTTAGCAGAATGTTCTATCCATCATTTAGAATACAGATCGAGAAGGAGTTATTCAGAGAGTCGGAGAGGGAAATGACAAAAAAGGGGGAAATAGATAGAACAAAATAAAGATAGAACAGGGGATCAGCATTTCAGGGAGGGATCATTTTAATTATTTGCAACCTGTTCCTTTCAGTGCAATGGGATAGCACCTCGCCGAGGTGAACTGCTTCCCTCCAGTTGGGCTGAGTAATAGAAAGATAATCCAAGGACAGGTCCAAAATTTCCCAATGTGCTTAGCAATGCACAGCCTCACCATCCGCTCATTGGCCAGAGCATTAGATCCGCTCACTCAGTCTTTGATGTTTAATGGAATGCTAATTATTGCGAACGAGCACCTCCCTTTATAATGACGGGCAATGATCCTATTCAAGGCATTGAAGGTTGCAACATGACTTCACTTCCATCTATACATCCCTGGCTGATATAAATTGGTCCAACCACGATAATTTAACGTAAGAGAGATTTATGCTAGAGGCTAACCATTCGACTGTATTTTGTAGGGCTCATAGGGGATCTCATTTAGGTTTATTTCCAGTGTATTTACGCTTAAACATTTAAGTTCATCTACTCCTGGGGGGGGGGTCATGATCACGTGACAGAAACTGCCGAAAATGACGAAATGAACGAAGAGGAATAAGTATATGTAAGGTGAGGTAGTGAAGTTGTCGAATACATTCCAAATGGATTCTGCCTCAAATCAAACTCCCTTATATGGAATAAAAAGATGTTATACCATCTGTAGGGAGTTAAATGTTCATGTGACGTTATGATACATCCAGCAATCACCCCATGTTGATTAATTATCGTCCGTTGTTTTGGATCATTTTATTCAAGTTCACAAGGCTCCCCTCTCTGGTTTTGCTCCCCACTATTATAACACTTCTTTTAATAATCTATTTCCCCACCAGCTGTTTCTTTTGTCTTTCGATTTTTGTGTTTCCCTCTTTCTATGAGTAAACACATTGTGAAAACGATACTTGTTCGTCTCTCTTGAAAAAAAAAAATCATTCTTTAAGATAATCACGGCAATATTTTTGTCAACTTTTTTGGTTTGCAGGCCAAAAGAGGAAATGAGAGGGGAAAAGAAAGAAAAGAAAAGCAAAAAAAAAGAACTTGAAATATATGTGTGTATATATATATATATATATATATATATATATATATATATATATATATATATATATATATATATATATATATATATATATATGTACCAGTCCTCTACCAACACTGGTAATGTAAGTGTTAGTGAATATATTGCTCAATTCATGCCTACTCATCGTCAAGTTCTGCATGGGACAAGGGGAGAGCATCAACCTCCGGGTATAAAGCTAAGATTTTGACCTTGCCCACCGTTAATGGAAGGGATATTGGATTGACTCTAATGATACTGAAGATTTGCCTAATTATATATATATATATATATATATATATATATATATATATATATATATATATATATATATATATATATGCGGAAAACACCTGATGATTTAGCACTGCTCGACTAACTTCAAAATAATCTCAGTTAATTTCACTCTACCCAATACTTTATGTTGTTGTTGCTACGAATATTTCAATGGAATATGCAACAAATTTGGACAAACCAGATTTGGATAACTTTTTTTCGTATAAAAAACTCGTCTTATATTAAACTATCTCAATTATGATTTCGATTTTATAGTTGCAAAAGAGGTTATGTTTCAATTGTGCCTCAGGTTTGTCTCCAAACCCAAGCAGATTTGTGACATTTTGAGAACTGACATAACACAATCTCTCTGCTCATATTCCTCACGATTTCACTTTGTTCTATACTCAATCAACTTTGGGAAGTACTACGAAAAGTTATTTTGGTTTTTAGAAAGGTGAAACTTTTAATGCCTTGAGGGCAGAGAAAAATAGATTTATTGTCTGGAGAAAAAGAAGAATAAAGAAACAATTGCTGAAAGATGAGGGAACGGCATTTGCAAGGGATGAGGAATAAAGATGACGCATCTAAATGTGTTAATATGCACCGACACTCATGCAGAATTGTCTTTGTGTGAAATAATTTTTCACACGGCTGCGCTTTTATATTGATTGAAGCACGTTTCTTGCCCCTTGGAATTTGCCTCATTTGGTTTGGGGGACGGGCAGAGTTATACAGCGTTTACTTCAGATGTGATTTCATCCTTTAAACTTTGGAACAAAATGAACTCAATAAGGAGAATAAAAAGGAAAATTTACTCTGGTGCTTTTTGCCATTCCTTTATCACAAAGAGAGACATATTTTCCATCAGTAAATAAAAAAAAATCACTTTTGATGTAAGTTTGTTGGCAATGGTAATTGCTCCGGTCTTTATATTTCTTGGCGTTGTTAACACCTTCTTCCCAAAGTGATTTAAGTTCTTATTGTGAAAGCATATATGAATGTTTCCATAAGGATAATTTAAATGTTGTTATGATTTCTTTCACTTGCAAACAACCGTCTTTAAAAAGTCCACTTAATTTACATTCCCCCACATAAATCATTTTTTTTTCCTCAGTAGAAGTTTAGTGCGACTTTGTCAGCTTGGAGTGAATATTTTATAGTTAATAACTTCCCACAAGCTTTTCAAAAGTATCTCCTTTGGCAATATTAGTTTATGATGAAAATAAATCTAAATGATAATTATTCAAGATTAATATAAGTTCTTTTGGTCTGGTCTAGTCTAAATGATCGGATTTGAGGACATTTGTCAAGAAAGTGTAATTATACTACTGAGCCATATAACCAAATACTTGTAAAGTGAATAATTATCCCATGCTCTATTCGTATTATAAAAGTACTATGAATAATTGGTTTTATACACCTGCTTATGGGAACGTGCATTATTGTCATTTGTCGGAACAAAGTTACGATAAGTCTTGGCTGACCACCCGAGGGGATCTGATTGCTATCGATAGGAAACAGCACTGTTATTTGAAATTCCAGACTTTTTTTTAATGATCACTGTCCAAAGAAATCCAAGAGCTGCTGTTCATTCAGAGATCATTCCAATTTTTAAAAATGACTTGCTGCCAAAAAATGTTGTGTATCCGTGGGTTTCTGTTTCATAACCAAACGCATCTGATTTTCTTATTTTCATGTACTATTCCAAGTTTCACTCATCCTATTCGCCCTTGCATTTGAGAACGAGCGATTTGAACAAGTTCCAGTAGTCATCTTTTTATTGCTCATATAAGTGTTTTCGATGTATTCACCAATAGCTTTTCTTACTGATGCCTATGAAAGAGAAAAGAGTATTTCCCTTAAGATCAAAGGTGAGAGAGGTGGAAAGAAACAAAGGGGGCGTAATGTTTCGATAAACTATCAGTCCATAGTTTAGTATTGTCGAGCCATTATTTAGCTTATTTTATTCATGCAAATGCAGATATCAAAGTGAATAAATATTACAATACGTCTATTGCAATGCACTTGTACTTCAATTTTTATTTTGTCAACCTTGTATTTCGCATATTGTCTCTTCTGTAGTTACTTCTCCCGATGCTGATTTTTTTCCGGTTAATCTTTTTCAAAATATGTTTCCTTCCAGAGAATATGATTCAAGCTTGGCAGATCCCTTTTTTTTGTATTGTCATATGAGTTTAATTTTACCAGACTCGAAAATTGGGCAAATCAAGTGTATCGATTAACAAACTTGAATGGGTTTTCATTCATCTAAACGCATATTATTTTTTCTCAAATACATATAAAAAAAAGGGATAAAATTCTTGCTGTGTTCCTCATTCACGTGGCTTTGTGCTTGACAAAGATTGATTTAATAAATACCTTAAACATCATACGGCAAGAGCTATACCTTTTGCCAGGTAACATATGATGCTGTAAGGAAGGAGTAATGGGGAACAGGAGATGAACAAATCCTCATTTCAATTGGTTTTACTTCCAGTGAGTAAGGTTTAAGATTAATTTGCAGAATTGACGGTTTTCTAAACCAAATCACAAAGGCCCTGGATGAAAATTAACCAAAAGAATACGTTGATTTCACGAAAAGCCACTAAAGCATTAATCATCTCAATTCGGCAAATCAACTGAAAAAAGAAGCCTTATTCTGAAATTACTCATTGAAGCGTTTGTTGATTCCAAATCCCAAAAGGCATATGTGATACAACTACGAATAAAGGCTGTATATGTCAGCGACTCGCAGAATATCCAGTATAGCAGTTTGCCAATCAGGCTACATGAAGACTTTGGGTATTCTCAGCTCTAGGTAAGACGGGATGATACTAGCCACTTCGGCAAAACCGCTTTGGTTAATTTCCCAAACTCTGAATGGCCAAATAATGTGATCAAAATGAATATAAAAACATACGTAACATTTTCTTTGCTTGCAGCATCATTTTCGATGCTGTTAGCCTTTATGATATCCGGATGATGCAAGAAATGCTGAAAAATAAAGCAAGTGAGTAAGTGTTCATATGAGCTTGGATAAACAAATGTCATGCACAACAAACATGTTGAGAACAAGGACACAACGATCGTAATCAAAGATACATCACTAGAAAAATTGAACCACTAACTCTACCAAGGACAAGGAACCTCAAAAGACGTAATTTTAAGCAGACTCACTATAGAATGGAGATTATTTCATACATTAAGCCTAAAAATAATAATGCACTTTCAGTTCCGAAAATAACAGTCTATACAGGAAGCATCATCCAGATATCGAAATTTTGCATGAAAAAAAGAACTAAAGCAGGTTATTGGTCAGCAAAACCTGCAACAATATAGCGGGGAACCATGCTCAACACCTAATTGATTGATTGTACGAAAGCAGAATATATTACAGAAAAAAGAATGACTTAGATGTATCATAGAGTCCATAAAAATGTCCCAAGAATGTTGGACACCTGCTTAATATCACATCTCATTACGTGTGTCTCCAAAGATCATTTGCAAAGTTGTTAAAGAGAAGATTCAGGATTTTGCAACAAAACTTTATTGCAGAGCCAAGATTTTCTTATCTTAGGGAGGATTGGCTCCACAAGTTTGTTAAAACATATGGAAGCTTCACGTCAGACGACGGATGCCAAAGTCAGATGATCTTTTTTCCATTCTATGGTTTGCACTGCTTATTTCATGTTGCTGTTATTCATCAGTGTGTGTCCGAATGTGGGGACAAATCATAGGAATAGATCAATGGGGAGGGAATAAACAGAAGTATCATGAGAGAAAGAGGGAGAGAGAGAAATATATATATATATATATATATATATATATATATATATATATATATATATATATATATACACACATATATATATATATGTATATAGTGAGAGAGAGATAGATAGAGAGAGAGAGAGAGAGAGAGAGAGCAAGTGATAAAAGAATCAGTTGAAAAATTAATACTGAAGATCAACAAAAAATTGAAATTTTGAAAGTAAAAAGACCAAATATTTCATAAGAGATAATGAATGAAAAATGTGTGAGAAGTTAAAAAAAGAATTTAAAGAAAGCAAAGGGAATCTGGAAATGAAGAAAAGAGATAAGCAAAGGATGAAGATTATATGTATATATATATATATATATTCTCTGACTTTTTTTTGTCAAAGATTTTTTTAATGATTACGGTTGTGTAATTGTTGGATTTATTCTTTAAGTTAGTTATTGCTTTGGTTTCCCACTTATTTATATCTTACTTTACGCTTGAATTCCAGTGGCTTAGAATTTTCTGAAAGCAAAAAAGTTTTTTCCTCGTGTATTTTTTTTCAGTATTATATATATTTTGTTACTTTTGTTTTCCTGTCATTTTGAATAACCTTTTATCTAGGATGTTATCTTTACCTTATAGTATTTTGAATGTTTCTCTTGTGTGTTCCCTTATCTTTCTCTCTTTCCTTCTATTCGATTTTCTTTCATAGAGTCTTTATTCACATGGGAAAACAAGAAACGAAGTACAAAAGAAAGAATAAAAGACTTTATAATAATGGAAGAAAAAAGCAATGGTAAAAGGGAAGAAAAACTTCGGAATTTGAGGAAATATTTTTAAAAAATTCAGATAAAATATAAGAAATACACACAGAAAAAACTGTTTTGTTTGCAGTCACTGCATTCGAACATGTTGCTCAGACTTTCATTTGCATACCAGTCTCTATGCATATATACACATGGGAATATGTATATACATATCTGCATATAATTAGATGCACTGATAGGGGAGTATATAAACAGCTGAATGAATTTACGTACGTTTGCATCTCTTTTGTTAGTGACACTCACTGAATCTGTGCTTTACAAAATGCACATAAAGCAATAACTAAATACACTTCATCAAATAATGTATACATTGTCTCTTATTTCATATATTTCGTTTAAAGTGGCGGACGTTAACTATATTTTTTCTTTAGATTTTTCCGTCACTCATATTTTGCTTATGTGTTTTCCACCTATGGATACATGAATTCATGGGTTGTGTTGGCATTATTTTCGAAGAATAGGTTTTACATTCAACATTCAGATGTGTGATCACGAATACAGATGGTGTTGCTGCTTTTGCCACACTTTATTTCCTATTTGGAACCATTGAGCGAAACTGGCACAAAATTGTCAACTTTCGTAGTTTTCAAGTTGATTCACCTAGATGGCAGCACCAGTGGAGCTAGAGGGCTTAACATTTCAATATTTACACCTCATAACGTTTAAAAACGAACTTTTTCCGCCAATTCCCTTACATATTTTACTTCCAGGGGTTCTTTTGAGTAAAAATTCAATCGTAATACCCAAACGTACCCACCTGCGTTCATGCATGTTTTTTTCTCTGAATACGGACTCTTCAGTGATCCAAATTGCATGAGAAGTAACTTATTCATTGATCACATATTCTTATTTAATTGATCATCCTGATTTTGCCATGACCCAGAAAGAGTTTTGTCATTTGACGGTTTCTATTTAGTCACCAACCATACTTACCAAAAATGTATCTAATTCAAACTACACTGTCTTACAAATTTCAAAGACACCGAAGGAAATATATTACTAGTCTCTTTTTCTCTGCCATTCGAAGATGGACGTTTTGACACTTTTCATGAAATTATATTTTTTATCTTTCTATCCTTTAAAAGCTGTATAAGGATACTGATAATTATTTCTATAAACTGTGAGCAAAATTTTGATGGTGGATTTCAAACATATGATATTCGATCCATGTGACTCAGCATTGTATTTGATCTGTTGGGAACGATCGAGATAATGTAAGAGAATAAGTATTTGTTGAGTAAAAACATACGGTATTATTGATGTATCAACGTATTTGACATCAAACTAATTCGGTATATTATTTAGTTGGCTGCTTATCTACTGCATGAATGATATTTACAGAGATAAGACTAAATGTTTTGGGGAAACCGATATAGGATGATTGTGTCATGCATTTTTTCTACTCTCAGGGGTATAATCAGCAGAATTATTTGACCAATTTGAAATGAAAATTTGAGAAAAAAATTAATGATATACATGTATAGATAAATAGATAGATTGATGGATTGATGGGTGGATTGATATGCTGGGTAGGACACCAGGGTGGTATATCAACAGGACCTGAACCTGAAATGTAGTCATTAGCTGAATTTTAATCTGAAAATTTGATGGTATGATATTTGATTCCTTTTTATAGATATAAGGATACTGAAAAAGATAGACATAATGTTATGAATGTATGTTTGTTGTACAAATAAGATTTCTTCTTGATAATGTGTGTTACCGTATCAGCGTGTGACATCATGAGAACCAACTTGCAATGACCTGGTGATGTGATATGGATGTCAGACAAAAGTGAAACATCATATATCACAACATTGAACCCCAGAAACCATTATCGAAATTATTGACATAAAAATGAAACGACATGACGATTGGCAAGTATATGCAGAAGAATACAAAGGTTTTTCTCCATAATTCCACTCATACACATGGAGAGTATTGAATTATTCCCAATATATATATATATATATATATATATATATATATATATATATATATATATATATATATATATATATATATATATATATATATATATATATATTTGGGTATGTGTATCATATTGTATGTGTGTGAGTGAGAGAGAGAGGGAGAGAGAAGAAAGGAAGAAAGAAAGAAAATGAAAGGGTGAGTGTGCATGTATGCCCGCATGCATTTGAGTTTTGATATATTTTTACCAGTTAGGGAGGTACTCACTACAGGCTTGAACAATCTTTTCATCTTTCACCCCATAGGCTGAAAACGTATACTCAAGCGAGCATTCACTCCCATTGATGAGTAGGTAGGACACTGGATGTAAATTTACAGCCGTCGAGAGAGTTTCATGTACGTCCCCGATTTTAACTTTAAAAAAAATAAATCCAAAGTTTTCGATTGCATACCTTTCACAACTTGAATACTCAAAAGCCAATTGAAATTGTATGGGTTTGTGGTGTAATTGGAGTAGTTAACGAACAAAGTGCATACTATGCTTTATACATAATCGCAAATAATTGATTTGTTCATGATTCACATTGCCACTTACAAATTGTATTTCTTAACAATCACATGTACATCGATTCTTTGCTGAGTGTCAAGGTGTTTTTAGATACATTTGAAAAAATATAAAAGCGTAATTGCCCCTGATTACGCTTTTGTTCCCCACTACATATGTTAATTACGAACAACGCGAAAATAGGTAATGGCAGTACGTAAAGCAGAAATGAAACTATTCAACCGATTTGAAAAAGAAAAAAAGTAAATCAGCCCGCTCATCATCATCATCATCATCATCATCATCATCAGCAGCAGCAGCAGCAGCAACAGCAGTCTTTTAACGTCCGTCGTTGGACATAACATTCCCTGGGATCCGCCACATTTCTCTATCAACGGCATTGTGGAGCCAGTATTTTCTGAATTTGTCTAGTTCATCTCTCCATATGTATTTTTCGGCCTCAGTTTTACATGCGGTCTGTCTCTAGATATCCATGTTGTGATATTCATTGGTAGTCTTTCATTCTTACAACATGATCAGTCCATAACAATCTGAATTTTCTAATAAATGTTATGTGTCTTGGACCCCAGTTATCTTCCTGATATATTGTACTTGATGGATGTCGAACATAGATGACACTTTTGTAATGTATCAAAAGCAACTTGATCAGATATACAGGACAATTGGTCTTTTGATTATTAATTTCTCATGACGTGGGTCAAATCTAAAAAAAAAAAATAGAATCTCCAACCGATGAATGTAGCTTCTTTTTAACCTGCGGCGATGCCAGAAAAATGAGTTTTTTCGAGTTGATCGATAAGTGAACCAATTCTCCTCTCCTCTTTCGGCTATGTTCTACAATGCACGTACAGAAGAAATTCGGGAACAAAAATGAACCACTGAGTTGATGCTGACATAGAAAATTGCAGGATAGGTGGCATGCTGGGGGAGTATATGCAACCAGGACAAACTTAAATGGATTCAGCTTTGGTCATGAAAGGGAAAATTACAGGATAATGTGGGGCTCACTGGATGAATCTTGGAGGGAGATAATGGCGTCAGTTTTGAGAAAGCATCCGTATGGACGAACAGGGGACAGAAATATACTCCTTGCCTTCGATTGCTCTGATCTAAAAAGAATACTTAATACTCGTCCTTAGACTCTCCCATTATTACTCGGCCCATCTGCGAGGTCTATGTTTCCCTGGGGCAACACTGCTCTATTGCACTTAAAGGAGCAGGTCCCCTGGTGGACACTTTCGTGGCAGACTATGTTTAGCTTCTACGGTGCGCTTGGCAACCACAGCCGTGTCGGCTGGAGCCATTTTTGGAAGGGTGTCTCCTATTTTCCCCACGTTAAGGCTGACCTTGTGTCAAAATCCACTGTGGTGGGATAGTAGATAAATAGCACATACACAGACACAATCATACATACAAACACACACGCGTACACACATATTTATGTATGTAAATGCTGAAAAAAGTGACTGAGGTGTTTGATACATACACATCTGTTCAGTTTTAATGAACTCTCAAAATACTTTTTTGCAAATAAAATATATTAACCAAGGGCATTCAATCATCCATTTAATAACCATATAATCAAAATAAATTCTTTTCTATTCTAATGCCCACCTTTTTTAACTTTGCAAGTTCTTTCTCTTTTAATGACATTATTCATATCATCTTATCGATATATATGTTTATACCACCGTTTCATACACGAATAATATTTTTAGCACTTAGACATCCCTTTGTTTGTTAACATACACTGAAATTTTCAAATGATCAAGAGTGGACAGTCTAATATGATCTTTCTCTTACCATTATTGGTTGATGACATTCAAAGCAAGATCCATTTGTTTTAAAGCAATGCATAATTGTGAATCTTTCTTAGATGAATTTTAAAAGATATCCAATAATTCAATCAAGTGGCATAGATAAAATTAGATACGCATAAAATATATTTGTTATGAACTTGTGTAAGGTGTTGAAGAAGCTAGCTTTACGTTTTTATTGGCCAAACTTACGTGGCGCCTGGTTGGCAATTTCTGTTATTACACCCATTGGGAGTCGAGTTGTTGGTCTAAAGGAAAGTCAAAACTCTATCAATATTGTAAATACTTGAATGAAGTAAATGCAATACGTTCCAAGTACATTTACGCTGTGCATGCATGAGTAAGATTTTGCTCATAGGTATATCTTTGTAGCCTCAAGAATCTTTTAAAAAATAAATAAATAAACATAAAAATGTTCCAAATTTGAAAAATACCCAAATATCTGTATTTGAAATGTTAAATTTGAAATTATCACACATCTGGCGATAAAATGTTCATGTCCACCTGCTGCAAGATTCAACTTTGAAAATCTCCGCTCAAATGAGGCTGCTGGCAAACATAAGTTAATGTCTAACAACAGTTGTGTAAATATCCAGGTGTGATTATTGCTGTGGGAGTTGGAAAATTGTTTGTAGCTGATATTGCAAGTCGGTTGTACAAACCTGCCTTGAAAATATATTCTCAGAATAATGGCTTGATGTTGAACACCATCATCAGATGATGGAGCAAACAGAATTTTAATCAAACAATAAAGCAAACCATAGAAAGAATGAGAGAGAGGGAGAGAGAGACAGACAGACAGACATGCAGACAGAGACAGAGATACAGGGACAGGGAGAGTGAGGGATGGGTTAAAAAGTGTAGAGGGGTCAGAGAAAGGCAAAATAAGTGTGAAAAGATATTATGTAACGAAACCATATAAAGTATAACGTCAATTGCAAAATGAAAGATTGAAGTACATTCATACATATCAGAAAGGTGAGATGTAGAGAAAAGAGTAGAAAATGAGTGAGAGAGAGAGAGAGAGTGATGCAAAGAGAGAACGAGGGATGCAGATATACGAACAAACTGGAGTAATCTATAAACAAAGACATAGTTGGAAGACGTATACATGCAAACAATAGATGGATAGGTCCTGCAACTAACAATTTTCACTTGTCCGAAATTTTCTTTCAAATTTAGCCAATTATTGAAGTATGTAAAGAAACGCATTCTGTCACCAATTTTCCTGTAAAATAATATCCCTTATATAAGAATGTCCACCTGTGCTCAAAGCATTGATTAATTTGGGAGAAAATTAAATAAGTGTTGGTTAAATTTGATTACCAATAACTGAGTTATGAGAAACCAGTCGGAGTGCATCTGTGTCATTTTAATATTCATAGTTATCTGGGCGGTATTTAAGTTGTGTTGAATCCGTTGAAATAGAATTATCACCTGATATCAATACCAGATAACTGTAAATATGACAATTCAGAAAATAACAAAAGGCAATATTTTATCAGTTTGTTCATCGTTGCATAATTGATGACAACTGTTCGATATTTGATGCTGGTGACACTTGATGAGAGGAGTATGTCTGTATCTAATTGCAGGTAGTACATCCAAGCCAGTATCAAATATCCAGGTGAGATAATATGTTTATCCAAGGGGACGGACATCTGATAGCTTTTACATGTTATCCTATATGATGAACTCCAAACAACAATCTCATGTTTGTCCTATCTAATGTACTCTGAATTGCACTCAATATATTTAGCACATTTTCTGTCTTTTTAATCCCACACTCTTGCCTATCCTATTTGATGTATTCTGAGTAGCATTCATTGCATCTGATGTACACCTAATCGTTTTAACATGCTTTTTTCCATTTGATGTAATCCTACCAACATTCACGTGTTTATCCCATGAAACTTTGTTAATTTAACTCATATGTTTATCATATCTGATGTACTCTATATAGCATTCACAAGGTTATCCCATCTGATATACTTACTTCTGCATTCAAATGCTTATCCAATCCATGCTCCTAAAAGACTTTAAAGATTTAACTCATATCAAATATTCACACGCGTATCCTAACTGATGTACTCCTGTGGGCATTCATTTGTTATTCAAATAGCAATATTTTGCCCTCCTTATCAATTCAACATGTATATCCTCTCTGAGGTACTCTTAATAACAACCATGTGTTGATCCTATCTTGTGTAGTCTTAATTGAATACATATGTATATCACATCTAATGTACTCCTAATTGAATACATATGTTTATCTCATTTATACTCTTAGTAAGCACTGAATTGTTTAAACTATCCACAGTAGTCCTAATTGCATTCACATGTTAATAACCCTGTGCCTTTCCTGAATTCTGTCGCATGAATATTCCATAGGTACTAATAGCATTCATATTTTAATCCGATCTGATGTATTCCTTATTGCATTAGCATGTTTATCTCATCTGATGTACCCTTTCTTGCATCCACACCTATAAAGCATCTGAAATAAGTCGAATACCATCCACATGTTTATCCCACCTGATATGGTCCTGAGAATATTTAAGAACATGGATTGAATTCGTATTTTTTTTCACGTTTTAATTTAAGATCCCTAGTATATAAATTACCATACGATTTCCACAAACGTCCTCACTCATTAATCACACACATATTTGAGCTACTACGTTGTATTTTTATCCTTTAAGATGACGTAAAGATTTTTTTCCTCTGTATATCAGAGTTGGGTATTGAGTGATGTCGCAACCAAAGAAATTGATTTTCGCATTTTTCTCCTACCACTTACAGTTGTTCTCAATTGAACACGACGTATATCGGACGCTAAATATCTAGCAGTAATGAACTTGTGTAAAATCCAATAAAATGAGCACAACGGGGGCTAACCAATGTGTTGAATGGATAGAAATAGCTAGATTGTTATATGATCATGTATGTAAAGTGGTTAATTGACGCCCATGCGTGAGTGCCTGCAGAGTTTTACGCTGCATCAGATCAATGAATTGCCATAACAAAATCAAACTACAACCTTAGCAATCAAGTGCTACTAAAAGCTTTTGGAAAAATCCCGTACTTTATCTTCCTCCATCCCTTAATCTGTTTGTCTATCCAACTATCTATCTGTATATACACATCTAAAACAATCGGTTATAATAGAAATATTAAAACGCTACGAAACCATTGCTAGAACTGGGCACTATGTGTATGTGTGTGTATATTTGTGTGATTGTGTATTGGAATGCAAGCTTTCGGCAGAGCAAATTCAACTTTCACAAAACCACATGATCCCAAAAATCCCCAAAAGAAGAGTCTACAACCAATTCTCCCCATAGTCACCTATGGAGCTGAAATCTGGGAACAAACCATGAGATAGACCTACAAACCGAGAAGTATAAAATGTGAACATCATTTTCTTTTGAATCGACACGGAAGTTAATTTTAATATTTTACACGTCTGCCTGCAAACTTTTATCTGAATTACTCAAGGCTCAACTTACTAACACTACTCACGTTTTTTTCCTTTTATTCAATAATAGACCTGGAGGTGAAAAAATTGAATGATGGACTGGGTGATCTCTTTATCTTTCATTTCTGCCAACTCCTTTAAATATCGATGTCATATATGAGAGATGATGGATGAAAGCCTCCAGTATCCGTCTGTTTCCGTTGGACACTTTTTGTTTCTATTTTTTCACATGTTCTTTGTCTTTCACACGTGATGTGAACAATCTCTTATCTGAAATGACAATTTTCCCTTTGTTTTTTTGCTCAACTCTCCATCAATAAGCTGAAGTATTATAACTTCGAGGTACAAAAGACGTAGGGGAAGTTTATCAGGATTCTGTTTTTTTTTCTCATTGTAGTAAAAGTAGCAAGGGGAGCAAATAAAACCTAATTTGTCTCTCACTCTACCTCTCCTAAACGTAGTCAATCTGTTTGTCATCCCCCTCTCTCTTTCTGTCTCACTTTTCGATTGAATCATGAGTTGATATATTGACATATGAAGAGAGAGAGATAGAAGCAAGTCTGTGGTGAGTGTGTGTGTGTGTGTGTGTGTGTGTGTGTGTGTGTGTGTGTGTGTGTGTGTGTGTGTGTGTGTGTGTGTGAGAGAGAGAAAGAGAGAAAGAGGAGAAAGAAGAGAAAGTAAACTATGAGTTTAAGAAGAAAAATCAAAAAACATTGTTATCATTCTATGAACTTATGGATAGTCTTTAAGGATAATTATCTGTTCCAGCCAATAAATATCTAAAGCTCACTTACTGTCAACCTAGCTTGCAATTCTTTTTGGCAAGCATCTAACCAATTGACTATGTTACTAAATTAAGCAAAGAAATTGCCACAAAAAACATCGAAAGTCGTCCATGACAAAATGCAGAAACCATGGGACAATCCTTTCTTTGGCCAAAGCAAATGCAAGATACTGTATAGGAACTGTCAAAAAGTTCACGTTTGTGAAATGAAATACGCACTGGTATATTATCAGCTAGAAATACTCTCACATGCACACACACACACACACACACACACACACACACACACACACACACACACACACACATACATACTCGATCCAAATCCACCTTCACATAGGAAATCAAAGCATATTTTAACCATACCCTTTCTTATGTGCCTGTCGACAATCTCACATTGCATAATTACAGATATATGACCGCCACAGTTCTTTCCACATTGTAAAGAGTCGATGCACCTATCGTGCCCCTATTTTCTATTTATATATCCCTTCTATCTTCCTCAATCTTTTTCTCGTGTGTGTTCACAGAGGGAGAGAGAGAGAGAGAGAGAGAGAGAGAGGGGGAGAGAGAATATCAACCTTTTCCATTTGATCAATCTTTTGGGAATCTGTCGTGGAAATGATGCAACTCGTCTCCCAGAAATTCATTTATATTGAAACATGCTGTCAACTTATAGCTCTTTCAACTTCAGATTTTTTTGTAAAAAAGTCTCTTTTTTTTTATTTGTGTTTTTTTCAACGGACATGAATAATTTTCTGCCACTTTCTTAGTTTTTTATAACACAAAACGAACTTCTTTTTTCATCGTTTTCTTGGCGTCCATTTTTGAATTCCCCTCAATTTCATTATCTCTCTCTCTCTCTGTGTTTCATTTTCTTTTTTCCTCCAAAAAATCTGTATAATCTCCTCAGTATAAAAACTTTGTTATTTCTACGTACATTAGGGAATGGCCTGACTTCCTGTAAGGCTCGAAAAGATGAGTATTATGATGAAATGGTTTCATTTTCTGGTTATCTCGATGAATTGTAATAGAAATAAGACAATTTCAATTCTAACACAATGATGTAACTAATTTGTGACTGGTAATTAATACGTACACATGTCTGCATAGAATCAAGGTTTAATTAAGTACAGGATTCAGGTTACCTTTTAAGAAGCGGCCGTCTGAAAACAAGTAGTAAGGACTTCTCTTCAATGGATTTGGCTAATTAACTGCTGAAAACACCAATTCAGTTCATTGGCCTTTGATCCACACTTTTATAATTTTCTCGTAAAGGAAACAAAAAAATTTTGCAGTCTTCTGTCTAACATTCAAATACATGGATATAACTCTTATGGTACATCCATGGTATTTATTTGCTTTATTTTACATTGATTTTTTTGGCTTGCTTGTCCGTTTGCCGGCTTCTTTTTATCCTGAATTGGGCGAGTCTTTCCATTGATATAATTGAATCTTAAGGCGACCGTCGGATCATTTGCAAATAAAATAAACAAAAATTAAACGTAGTCGATGATTACTTTAAATCGATTACTTTGAAACCAAACACTCAGATTATTTCGCTTTATCAAGTCAGTTGTAATCATAATATTTACAATCGACTTTGAAACTTTTCCTGTCATCACAGAATGATTATTTTTGAAAGCAAATAGAAGGGCCAAGATATCAGCCCGTACATAATCAACCAATATAATTTAGTGCACATAATACAGTTTGCATTCATCTCTCAAGACCCAACATCATTTAATCGCTGTGACAAGCCCCCAGGATTTGGATTTCACTAATTTGACATCCTATTCGATGGTTTTTACGTTCTCGATCCGTCCAGGAAAGTGTGATTTTCGTGGTAAACGAGATATCCACACGCATTTTCACACACATTTTCACACACACACAAACACACACATACATACTTACACACACATATACACACACACTATATCTATCTATCTATATTTCTATCTATATATTTCTCTTTCTCTCTCTCTCTCTCTCTCTCTCTCTCTCTCTCTCTCTCTCTATATATATATATATATATATATATATATATATATATATATATATATAATATATATATATATATATATATATATTGATCATTATTTTCTCTTCCTGGGTTAGAGTTGTGTACGGTCATTTATTTCAAAATACAGTTTATGTCATTTAGAGTTTTTTTCGGTTTAGTTTTACAAATACTTTGCCGTCACGATACAAGGCATAAATTATCTTGTTAGGATCATCAGTTGTTTACCATGTAACTGTTTCGGGGATTCTAAAAACAAATGAACTATACTAACATTGCACAGTAGCAGTGTTTATTCAACACCATTTTCTGTTCATATGATACAATTCATGTCATAGAGTTAGTCGATTTGGGGTAAACTAGATGCAACCAAGTTATAAATAAAGGACCATCGACGCTATGATTATTAACATCTCATAACGCAGATCAGTTCTAGGAAAAAAAGAGGAATAATTTCTACCTGGCCGATATAGCTTCTTGATGACTGCCAAGCATGCCAGAAAACAAGATTCCTTGGGTCGATCAATCAGTAATCAAATTTGTCTCCCTCAGCTCGGCTATCTTCTGAAATAGAAATACAGGAAAATTTGATCAAACGAAAACGAACCACGGATTTGTTGCTGACGTAAAGAATTGTACAACTGGGGGGCTAGCTTGGTAAAAAAAAAGCAACCAGGACAAATAATTACAGTTTACACAATCGCCATGAGAGAGGGAGGGGATGGGTAGACTCAATAAAAGAGCTGGGATATCCATTTTAGGTACACTCCGAAAGTGACGAACTCAGAACGGAAATATATAATTGGCTCTGATTACACTCATCAGAAAAAGGATATTAGATGTTAGTCGGAGTTGGAACATATGCAAGTATTGTGTGTATATGTGGGTGTTACAGAGAGAGAGAGAGAGAGAGAGAGAGAGAGTATAAGCATCCACAGAGTTATCTACATTATTAGCTTATTATATCGTAGCGATCCCCTGACCATACGCTTTCACCTAAGCCAACACTAATAAGCATATACGTACACACACACACACATACACACAAACAAACTCACATCTACATACACACCAAGGATACATATAGGAATATGTACATAATTATCTATATTCGTGGCAAATCATATCGGTTGCAATATGTTAAAACACACGCATACACATACATACACACACACACACACACACACACACACACACACACACACATCTAAAAGAAGAGCCTGAACACTTCTGCTAAAAGTACTATCACAAATTATCTTCGTTATCTTTTTATGCAAGGAAAGGAAGCTCGAAAAAGTATGGAGTAGAATGCATAAACGATAATATTTTTTGTCACGGGATGCTACAGTAAGGACCACTGCCAAATACAATGTCAGCCAAGATTAATGGAGATAAATATATATTTCTCTCATATATATATATATATATATATATATATATATATATATATATATATATATATATATATATATACATATATATATATAAACATATATATATATATATATATAAACATATATATATATATATATATATATGTAAATACATGTATAAATATATATATATATATGTATATATATACATATATATATATATATATATATATATATATATATATATATATATATATATCATCAAAGTTGCAAAGAACATACATATGTTTTCAGTTTTAATATACTTTTTTTTACAAATGCCCACCTTCCTGAAGTCCTTTTCATTTTTAACAACATTCTTTTCATCATGTGGAGCATATATATAGTTTTATGCGTGTATTTCCTTCAAATATTATTTTCTCGCTCCCAGACTTTACTTTTGCTCATTAATATAGACCATGATCACCAAAAAACTCATGGGGACAATGAAATATGCTTTTTGGGTGATTGCTATTAATAGATAGTATTTTAAGCAAATTCCTATTATTTTCATATGTCACCCCAGTGTTGACATTTTATGATAAATTTCAAAGTATCAACTTGTATACATATGTAAGAGCTAAAATAATGAATATTTGATATGAAAGGGGAGTGGTTATTTTAAACATATGTGCAACATTCGCAGTATCCTGGGTTTCAGTTAATAAACAATTTAACAGGGGTTTTATTTTACATCTGCCAGTGTCTCTCTGGCGTCCAGATAAAGACTTGCACGGAGCGTTTGAGAAACCAGCTACACATTGATATTTTGTTAATATCTTACTAAAACTCTGGTCTTGAAACTACAATTCAAGTTAGAATACTCATTTGGCAAGCTGTAAGTCTCCACAAGCCTGGAGGAAAGTCAAAACTTCATTTTGAACCGTGAATGCTCGGAAAAACTGAATGCAACATTTTGGTGTCTTTAAGGCATTGCATATAACTCTCTTTATCTATGCATACATGACTGTGGATAAGTACATAGATATAACTTTGTACCTTTACAAATCATTAAGGAAAGAGCATAAACACGAGAATATATCGGATTTTAGTGGTATACAAATGTCCGTTTTTGTTCTTCTTGGTTCTGAGATTATCATGCTCTCAGCCTTTGAGTATGCATTTCCACCTACGTCTAGGATAAACTTTCCCCACATCTTAATTGTCAGCTTTGTCAACTGATTCCTCATGCCAAAGACATTTCGTTTAAATTATCAAGAAGTCGATGTTTACAGAAAATGTGTAATATCTGGATGTAATGGCCAATAAGGTTTGTTGCTGATTTCCAAGTAGGTACTGCCTATTTGTCTTGCAAATCTGTCAGCTGAGCGACAATGAACTGATTGGATGTTGTCCTTTGTTACTCTATGAATCGTCATAATTAATCTTATATGGTATTGTTCAATTTCTATGGGTGCACTACTACTGAAATGCTAACCAAATAACGCGACTATTAAACCAACACAGTTACCATCCGGCTGGCATCTCGTAACTTAAATATCGTTTAATTATTGTTGATCATATTTGATGGAAACTTGGTTGTTTTTTCCTTAAATTAATCAATGCTTTGTGCAAAAATACACATTATGTTATCATGAGGAATATCATTTAGCAAAATAATTGATAATGGAATATATTTTCCACACGTCGAGTAATTGGTAAATATGTGTAGGATATCTCCATCAGCGAGTGAAAAACCTGACTCCATCTTAATCCTCTGTTTTTTTTTAGCAGTTATCACTTGTTGGGAAGCGGGGCTGTCTGCCATGTTTTGCAGGTAATACGACGGTGCTAGTATTTAACACAAAATATAAACACGAATAAATCGCTCAAATACTTTTCTGAACTATAGATATCCTTGATCTTTTTATTGTAGACACGATATTTTTGGTGATCAATTCTATGACCTTCTGCAGGTTTCCTCCTTATATTAATGACCATTCTAAAATCTATACAATGTAACGAGCAAAACATACACGATTAAGCACTTGCACATAAAGATAGATAATTTTAAAGACAGTTTCGATGGTTTGATTCAATCCTGTGTTGTGCTACACCAACTTTGATGTTTGGCTGAATTCCTACAGTAGTCGGCGACAGACACTACTCTTTTTGACCTGGAGTACCATATATTAATCACAGTATCGTTTTTGCATATCAATGAAAGAACTACAAAGCCTCAACATTATCTAAATATGTATATTCTGTAGCACCAGAGAGGTTTTTGAAGCACAACCTTAGAATTTGATTTGTTTTACTAACAGATATGTGTGGATGTGTTCGTTTGGTTAATCTATTCAGCCTCTTTTTGTTGTATCATTACGGGTGGTGATTATATACTCAAAATTAAGTAGATGAATGGAACATATTTTGTTAATCATGTTTGACAGCCCAACAAATATAATCTACAATAATTAGTAGGTATCCGTCTCATCAGTGCCAGGAGTAATGAAGATTGCGTGTGCCTAAATACAGAATTAGAATGTAACAGTTATTCACTTGCCTCCACATTGTTAGGATGATGAAAAAAAGCAAACAGAAAAAAAGAAAAATGTCAGACAAAATGGGAATGAAGGCACCAAACAATCAGATAGGTAAATGGGAGATTACATCCGATCAATCCAACGGAGTAGTAGCATTTGGACTGAAGGTTCTCATGGTAAAGAAAATTGATTTTTAAAAAAAAGCCAATACTTTCGAAACAAAGTTTTGAAACCTGCTATGAGATCTTGATGCCATATCCTGCCTTTTGCATCAATGATATGGTCACAAAATAAGACCAAGGAACTAATGTGTTTTTGCTGTGTTTACCCAGTATGGGGTTTTCGAAAAGCATGCATTTGTTCTGCCACATCAATTCTTTTTCAAACATAGAACTTCAAAGTCCTGCAGATCAAAGAAACCACAGCATCCCAACGTGTGTTTACGTTCCATTAACGCATTTCTATTCCATCAACAGGTGTGCATATTTGATGCACAGCCCTTTGTTTTCATCTTTCTCACGTTTTCTCTTCCTCCATATTGTTAGCCTTCAGTTACTTATTTCTAAGCTGAGCAGGTGCAATTCCAGGGACAGATATTCAACAAGGTAAAATAAACATGATCTATATATGCAGGATTTGGAATATCTCAAACACTTGATGCAAGATAGATATGATAGTATCATATAAACATATAATATCACACGGAAAAACAATAAGTTTAGTATATTTGACAGAAAATAAAAACCATTAAAAACACAATGTTGATAGTCTGGCAGTCTTGCAAGGATGCAATCGATCTGCTTGACATCACAACTTACAACATTGGTTTCGAAAGATCATATGCAATATAAAATGGCATGATGATTCGGACAGGTTCTGAGGAAATTGGCGACATAAAACCCTCGATGAAGAGATGTAGTGAATCTTGTGAAAGGTGTATACTCAACGACGTACACAAATATATGATGATGATGATGATGATGATGATACAAGGCATATATATATATATATATATATATATATATATATATATATATATATATATATATATATATATATATATATATATATATGCAAGTCAGGTTTGCAATACTATAATATCATACAATGTATAGCCATGTCTGATATGTTATCGATTCATTTCATAGTGTGTCGATGTATTGATCTTTATTCGTTTGGTTGGGAGCACAGCTAGAAATGTAGTTGAAAGTAGATTCACGACAGAAATATTCATATCTTTACCCTGTTCAAGCCTCTTTAAGTGAATGACTATTCATGATTTGGGTCATTTGGGGGGGGAATTTTGGGGAATTCTCGTAAGCGTCGCTATGGAATACATGGATTTTCAATATGGATTATGAATTACGTGCCAAAGGGTAGGGACTGGGTGTACGAGTTATCTATAAATGGATTTTTTATTGCATTCGAAGGGATGTTTTGATTTTAATTTTGATTTTTACATTACATCTATTGCCTGTGTTAGGGTCCTTCATGACCAATGCTAATTAAATTAATTTCAATTTACTCTGAAATAGGGAGAAAAATGTTGATTAGATGGTTATTCGCGATGAATATGAAGGAAAACCGTCAATATTACTATAAGTATACTATTATACTGGTTATTGACTTATATTTGGTCAAAAAATCGCTGAGCAATGCCGGCAAAGCATATGTATATATCGATATAGATATATATTTAGATACACATAATAAAGCACAATATACACATGTGAATAAATGTATGTATGTGTTGCTGCAAGTTACTATACTCTGTACATCAAATCACAAATTACAACATTGGTCTCAAGAGATCTTATACGATATAAAATAGCATAAAATGGTCTTCTGATAATACGACAGACATTGAGTATATATATATATATATATATATATATATATATATATATATATATATATATATATATATATATATATATATATATATATATATACCATATGTGTGTGTGCGTGTCGTATTTATCATTAAAATAAACAAACATTGATTTGTAAGAATTTTCGATTCAGTGAGTCACTAGAAAGACCTGCTAACAATCAATAAGTTATGCTATGAAATCAATATACGAAAATGTTTATAGAAGTATTCATTGATTACGATGAGATTAATTGATACGTATTAGTAGCATAAACTGTGGGTAGAGAAAGGTTGCCAACTTAGTGAGTAAGTGACATGTCTACCAATCAGTTGATCTTGATTTCAAATATTGGTTCGAAAATAGTTATGTTTAATTGCATGTATTTGTTGTTGGACGTTTTCTGCTTTTTTCGTACTTTTGCGGTCAAAAAACAATTATTATATTCCCCAACTAGCTCACTCACAACGTTTGGAAAACTCCAAGATTCTTACTTGCAGAGCAAAACAATGCTGTCGTACAAAAAAAAAGCACTCTATCAGGTAGATAATGCTAATTCTCCTATGACTATGTATTTTTACCATTTTTAGGACTCCTCAATTGTCAACTCAGTGGCCAAAAAATATTACTTTTGTAGGAATTCTCTTTCTTGATTTCTAATTTTTGCTTTCAAAGCAAAACATCTGATATTGTTTGTTTTGTTTTCTACTGAAAGTTTTAACAACTAAAAATACACATTTGCTACTGAGGATAGAAAACTTTCCCAAAACATATGTAACACATTTATTGATATATATATATATATATATATATATATATATATATATATATATATATATATATATATATATATATATATAATATATATATATATATATATATATATATATATATATATATATATATATATATATATATATATATACATATATGTAGGACAAAGTGATACATTTGCTGATGTGATAAAGATATTTTGAACCCCCAATGTGAATCAAAAACCTAACCCATTTAAGCAGGCACTGTAGCACATGTTTGCATATTCTGATCACTATTATAAATTCTCCTGAATTTCTTCATATACGTCCCGTATGGAAGTAGCAATAGGTGAATGAACTCGTAGAGCCACGATTACGAACTTTAGTATATGAAATTTCAAGAGGACACGTAAAATGGAAGTACCCCAGTGTAGTGGGGAATAGGCTTTGTTTTCTAATAATACGTTCTTAAATTAAGAAATTCATTTCGTTGAAGACACATCAATCAATTTTTATATATATTTAGTTGGACCACGAATCCAAATTTAAGACAAAAATATGGGTATCAACGTTAATGCCGAACTGTTATCTGATATGCTAGTAGTCTCAGCAGCCCATTGCCATTTAAGGCTTCTGATTCATTGTATGATATTTCGTCTTTTTCTCTTACAGACTGTAATGTCTTATGATTTATCATCGTTGGTTTGAGCATAATTCGCTCATGTGCACTTTGCATGATTATCACTCTGAGGATGAATCTTTTGGTTGCTCCATATTTCTGCACCAACGATAAGTGTTGGAAGGATACGTTGGCTGTAGACTTTTCTTTTCTTGAATCACATGAATTTTTTTTTCAACAAAAAATAAATATGAATGCTACAATATGACATACATATTTCCAGTTCTGGAATCTCACAGTCGAGTCTCAATTTTAAAAATTTGTTCTGTTAGAGGCCATAATCAGGAATGTGCAACTAATGGTAGTTAATTGCAATTCAGTCACGAAGCGAAATAGAATCCCATAAGCTATCACTCCAAGTTTCACTTATTTAGCCGTAGTAACGGTGTCTTCAATTCAGTTCTTCTCTCCACAGATCTGACTTTTGTACAATTATGCATTCTAAATAAAAGAATTTATTTTACGGAATGTTTCACGACGCTATTATTTTCATTAAAGTCATTTCGTGCTTCAAACTACCACTTTTAGAACTTACTCTCTTTAGTTTTGCTCATTTAATATATACATATACATATACATTTATATATATATATATATATATATATATATATATATATATATATATATATATATATTCAGTAGATTTTGCAATTGTATTGAATTGCATTCTCCTTCAAACTCATGAACAAAACTTGCTCTATTTTCTCGTATCCATATTATGACAGTTTCAGATGAACCAAAATAGATAATGAAAACGTCAAATAACATTCTAATCCAAAATGAGCATCAGGGTTTCTAAAAGCCGAAGCCTAATATGGTTTTGATTCAATTTGATTTTTCACGCTTTGTTTGAAACGAAAAACTCACTCTACGAAAGCAGTCACCTTCGTAAACACAGAGCAATGTCAACACATGCTTTAAATCAGTATAACGGAATAACGAGACAGGGGTGTAGGACGCCTAAGCAAATCATTTAGTGCAGATTCGAAAAATGACAACAAACATGGCAATTAAGCCAACCGCTTAGAGTAAAGAGATCCATAATCAAAGAGGAAAATTTGCTACAAAAAGATTGGAATTAAAATTTTTTTCCTCATCCGATAGCTTTGGTGAATATTCGATGTATCTCCTATTGTATTGTCATTTTCAACAAACAATTGAAACGGAGCAAAAAACAGTTGAATTGACATATAAAAGCAAACTTTGCACACAATTAACTTTATTGGTAAATCATCATTTTCCAATGATAATAGGGGAAACGTGAATATATGATATTTTAATAAATCCGTTGCCAATTGAATTTTTTTTTACAATTTTGGATTCTGATGATTCCAGCAAATGCTTTTCCGTTTTTTCAAGTTGAAAAGAAACACTTAGTTCTTGACTGCTTCTCTAGGTAGTAGTAGTAAACGTTAGCCTGCCTTTACCTGCTGTTGATTCGGAATATGCTTGGGGTATCAATAGTGGAAAACACTAAAAGTTGTATGGTAAAGATGGTTAACTTTTATTTAAGAACTGAAAGAAAATAATAGTCTGTTTGAATATCGGAATAGGGAAAATTCTCTTGGATATTTAAAGGAAAAATCATTCAAGATTTCTTTAGTATGTCTAGCATAAGTGCAGAGTAGATGGTACATGAATCTTCTTCCAAAGTTTGTGCCACAAACCTATTTGTGTTATCAATGGTTACCTTTTACCTGTGAATCTTCAATTACCCTGGATGCTGACACTTCCAGCCTCCAGAGGTGACAATGGTAAATGAGTTTTCAATCACCTCTGGTGCCATGGTCAAACATTCTTCCACTACTCTTTCTTTTACGAACTTGGAATGTTATGGGTTGAGAGGAAGAAATAGAAGAGAGATTTTTGTGATGTCCTTTTCCTTTCTAAGATAACGTTTTATGTGGATCATTAAGGAATTTCATTAATCTTACTTGTCTTATGTTTCATCTATTTATTTATTCTGAATCTTTCTTATACTTCATTTTATCCATTTATTTACTTATTACATCTCATTTATTTATATTCTATGCTGCACTATACCATCTTATATACACATACGATCTTGAACATTTTTTTCAATAAGTCAGAAAAAGTGTAACAATATTGTATTCTGGTTATAAAATTTATGAATCTGATGATGTATAATGTACAGGAATTCATGAAAATAGTGTATGAATGCCAGACAAAATGTTCCATGAGAACATTTATCCAGAGGAGAAGACCTTGTATGCTCTAGATTAGCTGGAGAGTTTTCAGATTAAGCTAATTTATTCAAAGAAATATTTTGAGACACTTTTCTGCATTAGTAGAAATGTTTTTTGTTGATTTTTCCGATTTTGTTTTGCTTTAACGAGAATCTTGTGATTTTTATGAGTATATTTTTACGTTTGATAGGCTGTTTACGTCAGATTTTGTCTCATTTTCTTTTTACCATTGCCTGCCTTCTTCGACTCTTACCCAATCACTCAAAATATAAAAAAAAAGATGCACAAATAAGAGAACTCAAGTTTATCACATGTCCAGATCATTTTCAAATCATACAATAGAACAGAAAATACAATTTTGTGTGAAATGGCCCCCAGACTCCACCTTTATTCTGAACAAAATCGTTGCAATCAATCAAATCTTATGTGGTGTAATTTGACGTAAATGCTTGATGGGAATGAAGAGCAAAGACCAAAACATACTTTGTATGTGTCCAATATAACTCCTGGCATATATATATATATATATATATATATATATATATACACACACACACACACACACACACACACACACATATATATATATATATATATATATATATATATATATATATATATATATATATATGTATATATATATATATATATTTATACGGGTGTATGTGTGTGTATGTGTGTGTGTATTTAGATCTAGAAAAATTTAGGGATCTAAACAATGAATATTGAAAAATGAATTAAAAAATCTTTAGTGACTCTCCAGTCAATTCTTTCCAAATATCTGTCAATGCAATTCATTTAAAATTTCCTCTCGTGTAGACAAGATGTTGACCAAAGCTATTCAGTATTAGTCAAATAGTCCTATCAACATACAATCTCAGCAGTTTTAATCAAATACCAACTCCTTTTCTCACAATATTGCTAATGCAATACATTTGGTTTGTCATTATATGTACAGTATCGAATGTGATGTAAAATAACTTTTTTTATAACATAGCACTTATTTATAAAATCGAGCTTACTTACGTAAATTACTCAAAAACGTTTTCAATGGGGGTTTAATAAGTTTATAAACTTATGTGATTAACTAATGGGTTACATCAATTTTAATAATATAATACATGCAAACTAACTATAATCTTTAACAATACCAATTACACGGGAAAACTACTTCAAGTTTCATTTCTAGCAACATATTCAAACGAGAGATTCCACGATTTTTCCATTAGTCTAGGAGTCATTTCTCCACTTCGTATACCATCAAACTTGAGGACTAATTTTTTTCCAAAATGTATTTATTTTCCTTATAAGATATAAGAGAAATATGACATGAGGCCTGAGATTTGGGGAGGGAATTTGGGTTGGTCTACTCTGCCCTATCATCAGGTCCTGTTTGCGGACCAAATTGTCCTTTAATATCTCTCCCACCAAAAAAAATGCATCTTCATTAGTTGCTCTTTTCGAACATGAAACGATGATATAATGTTATGATTTGAGAATGTCTTTCATGATGGACACTAAGGAGGATGTTAGCAAAGTCATTATTTCTCAGAGATTATATTGAAAATTGATTAAAAAAAAAATACCATTCCATTGGCTCACTGCAGCCAGGAGCTATACCGACCTGGTTCAAAACTTACTTCTCTCATGCAATAAAATGTACTCATCATTAAACACGGTTGATTCAATACGGACTGCATTTTTAAGCGACACGGATGCTAACTCTTATATGTCACACGCCTGATAACTAACTCATATCTCAAGTACCCTCAGCTCAACTGACCAACAAAAATTACATGCTATTGTTCACGAGTAGAATCAGTAATTAAAATGATTGAACTAAGGTCTGGCTGATAGTTCAATCTTTATTTCCTGCTAGAATCTGTTTATCTCAATGCCACATGAGAATAAGACAGGAGAAAACCTTCAATATCCGTCTTCTTCCACTGGACACTTTTTTTCTTTCATCTTTCTTGTTGTTTTCCATACTTGTTGTTTTATTCATAAAGCGAGAGTTGAACATTTTTTTCTTGGAAATGACTATTGTTATTTGTTTTTGTATTTTCGCTTTCCGTTCTGCTCATTTTCCTATTTTGATTTCAAGTATGAGGATGAGGACAAACTTTGTCCGGATTCTGTTTATTTTCCAATTTTTCTTTTGATCATTTTTTCGTCGAATAAACTAACGTATTTTCCCTTCCAGGTATGAAAGATGGTTGATAAAATTTATCAGGATTCTGTTGTTTGTTTGTTTTTTCTTATTGCAGCAGAAGAATTCATTGGGAAGAAATAAAACGTCTTTCCCATCTCATTCTTTGAAACATACACTCGGTCTGGCCGTTTTTTCCCTGTCTCCCTTGCATTTTAAAAGATAGATAAACAAATATATAAGTGGGTAAATGGACATTTAGATAGACAGAGGGAGAAAATAGAAAAAGTTAGCATGTGTATGTGTGTGTGTGTTTGAAAGAGCTGGGACAGAACTGGAAGTCAATGAAGGAAAAAAATTGGAAAACAAAATTGTCTGTAGACTCACGGAGCGTTCCTCAAGATGAATTCGTCTATATCCATAAATATCTTCCAATCAACCTAGCTATTTACCCTTGCCAAGCACCCCACCACATTAAGCCTACAAATTGCAACCGTTTCCTCCGAAACTGTCGAAGACATAATCAAGAAACCATGGCAGAATTTCCACATTTAGCCAAGTATATACCAGATCATGTGCAGCTGCAGTCTATAAATCTTTACAGTAAGACGATATACGAATACTTCCATTAAAGACGATTCAAAAACCAAACGTGTATAACAGTGACAAGAATACACACACAAACACCCTCAAACACACAAACATACACACGCATGCACACACACATGCACACACGCGCACACATACACACACATATATATATATATATATATATATATATATATATATATATATATATATATATATATATACACGTACACACACATTTAAACATGTTCGAATGTCATCTAAATACAGTTTAGTTTTATGAGAATTTGAAATGAAATGCAAAGTTATTTAATATTCTAACTCACCGAAAAAGTTTTAAAAACATCGATTAGATTCTCCATCAGCTTTGTTTATTTTGTAGTTTTTAAGGTTCCCGGAGGACCCAATCCAATTTTTGTGGATCTTCAAGCTATATTTAAAGATAATGTAATAAGTACAAACAATTGTTCTGGTGAATTATGGAACAGCATTTAATCAAACTGGATATTCGTTTAACCAAATCAAATTTAATTATATTAGTGAGGCTTCTGACGAATGCTGACGCCATCCATGCAGAGTAACGATACGACATTTTCAATTCAAATACTTCTATGGGCTTATTGAAAGAAATGATTCTGATATTCATCCAAAAATTTACAATTTTTGTCTTGAATTATGCTGTCATATTCAGCCAAACAGGATTTTGTGATGTATTAGAAGAAATGAGCAATTTTTTTTCTAAAAAATGAGTTCGCTTGCTTATTCCTAATTCATAAAAAAATTAGAATAGAATGAAAAGTTTTATCTATTCATAACATAATGTATCGACTAACTTGTGGGAGTTATTGAATAGGTGAAAATGTCTGTGTAGAGTCTGAGTTTATTTGAATGCATGATCATGATTTCTTTTGGAGAAGTTGCTTTCAGCTCTGGTTAAATCTTTTTGGCAGCCTTGCCTTGAGCTTCATGGTTAGTACACTTCTGCAGTCTTTTGACAATTTTCTCGTCCTCAGAAACACCAGCCGAATTCACCAACCATTCATCTACACATTTAGATTTACCCATATAAGAAACAAACAAGCTTTGCAGGCCCCTGGCAAATGAATATAACGTATTGTACGTTCGTGTTTTTTCCACTCCTATCTTACATTTCTTCTGTATTCATTTTCTTTCTTTACTTGTTTTTTTCTGTTTACTGCTTTGTTTGATTGATTTGAAAAAGTCTTTTCATCGATTTAATTGAATCCTGAGGACACAGTCCATTCATTAGGAACTTTCGCTGGAAAAAAAAATAGATAAATAAACAACTCAGGGTCGATAAATAACTTCAAGTAATGACTTTGAGACTAAACAATCGACCGCCCTTGTTTTATTAATTCACTTGTTATCCTGAAATTCATAGCCGACTTTGAAACTCTTTCTATCATAACAGAATGAAGGTTTTTTTTCGTCTTGTTTTTTGGGCAAACAAATGAACCCTGTTTTTGCCTTTACTGGATCAATCAATCAATAGATTATATTGATCAGAAAACGCGTGGATTTCAACTCTGAAAACCTAACTCCATTCACTCTAACTTACTCTAATATGAGCCAAAGAATTGGATTTGACCAATCTCTCTCCTTGTTTACCAGTTCCCTCATTCCAAATTTTTCAAGGAAATAATGATAAGTTTGCTAGGAAATTGTATGTTGAAGTTATTTGTTTTATTAAGTACTATATTTATAATTTTCACGAGTAAAAGATGATATATGGTGGGCTAATTTATGTTTGAAGGATATTTCTGATATTACTATATAATATTTTACTTCTAACGTTTTCTTTCGAGTTGATATTTTGGCTTGGTAATCAATATTTGATTCTTGATATTAGTTTTGCAAAAGGCATTTACATGGTACAAACAAAAAGTAACCGACAATATATCATCAATTTCAAACGAATAATTCAAAAGTATCACACAACACTGGACATATACTTGAGATTTAGTGATAGCAATCAAGAACATACAGTAAGATGACTAATTTTAAATTGCATATACGCATACGAAAATATCGAAACGATATGGTACTCATGTCTGAATGGAATATTCAAAATCTTCCTTTTTCCAATAGAACAAAAAAAAATAAAAAAGATATGAAACAATTATCAACCGGAAAAAATGATATACATTATTATGCCAACTCTGCTCAATATTTATATTACTAAACACAACTCAAAAAATAACAAATTGAAATGCTTCAAAATAACTGACGTATATATTTTATTCACATAGCCACCTTGAACGACAGTGCAATCAATTATCTCACACATGCGGAACAGGCACAACCCAATATAACCATTTCAAATACCAAGTTCATTTCAAAGGGAATAATAATAATGACCATAGTAAACAGATTTAGGAGAGAATACAATACATTCAGAGAGGAAAAATACCATAAAAATATCGAAAAACAAACCACGTACTAATAACAGAAACATCAATATCATATCCCTATTTTTTGTCATCCTAACCAAAAACATATATCACAATTGAATAAAACAACGAAACTGCAAGTAATAGCTAACCACACACACAAAAAAAACCCATAGAGTGAAAATAAAGTATAAAATGAAGGGAATGAAGATTCAACAACTTAAAATAATGAACACACTGCCCCTGAAGCTGTAAGGATTTTTCGATTCTTTAAGTCATTTATCCCCCAATATCTGTCAATGCAGTTCATATTATTTCCCTTTGTGTATCCCCTTCCTTCACTCATATAATGCAATTATTGTACAATGTATGATTTTTCCCTTATTGGAATCCTCGGATGTTTACCATACAACCTATTTCGTGGATTTTAAAAACAAAATAATTATACTAATATGGGTCCCCCTCAGTGTCGATTAATACTAAATCCCTTTCTTATCATACAACCTGTGTCATATATTTGATTTGTCGTTCTAAGTAGCGTATCATATATGTATTGTATATTGATATTTTTTTATACTTTATATTTATTTTTTTGAAACAGCGTCACTCCCATAGTTATCGAAAAAAGTTTTCAACGAGCCCGGCTCACTGTTTATGTAATTTCTATCAGTGATCTAACACCTGTTGTGTCGGTTTTAATCTCAGATTGCCTCCAAACCAATTAATGATATCCTATTTAAGAATATCACTTACATGTTAAATTTTCTTTGGGTTGACTCCCTACCAGAGTCTCTCCTTAATAATGGATTCTATCAATGTTGTTAAACAATATATTATACAGAATTCCATCCAAGTATGTTGCATTGTTCAGAGCTTTGAGTACAATCTTTTGGTAAGAACCAATGCATCCTCCAAATAGTCACCTATGGAGCTGAAACATGGAACTTAACCAAGAAACAGACCCGTAAGCTGAGAACCATGCAACGTGCACATGAAAGAATAATGCTGGGCCTCACATGGAGAGACCACAAAACAGCACAACACATCCGGGAAAAGACAAGAGTTAGAGACATCATAGAAGCCATAAAAAATCTCAAATGGCGGTGGGTTGGCCATGTTGCAAGAATGGCTGACAATCGATGGACATCACGACTCACAACATGGATTCCCCGAGACCATATGCGCAACCCAGGCCGGCAAAATATTAGATGGAGAGATGAACTAGACAAGTTCAGGAAGTACTGGCTCCGTGACGCCCATGATAGAGAAGTGTGGCAAATCCTGGGGAAGGTCTATGTCCTACGACGGACGCTAAAAGACTGATGATGATGATGATGATGATGAAGAATGCCCCAGTTTGTTTGATTGAGGATGCAAGGATCCATTGGTTCTGGCTCATATCTGTAAAGATTAATGGAATTTTGCTTTTACAAAGAAAGCTTGTGAACCCCAAGTGATTTTCTGCTAGATGTCATCTACTTTTAAAGATTATATTGATATTCCTTGTTTTTGCTAGATGTAGTGGTCTACTTCCCCAACCTATACATTTTCTATTCCAATTGGTCTGTGTCACTATTTTACAGCAATTTTCCATTCAGTTTCTGTGATATATATATATATATATATATATATATATATATATTGTTAGTTCGTTCATGTCTGTGTGTGTTTGTGTGTGTATTTATGTATGAATATATGTATGCTGAACTTGGAAACCAATCATAGTAGACCTTATCGAGTTTGGGTGAACTTCCTCCTCCCCTGGCTCACTCTTTGAGGTGGTATATCGTGTAGCCACAGCATCTACATTGGCTGAGTACGTGAGGTCTTTTTATGCAACATCACCACGCTTTTGATTGTCGGATTGCTACACCTTTATTCGTGATTCAAAACTCTATTCGAAATTGGAAAAAAATGGAACAAAACAGCTGATAAATATTAAAAGTGTTTTGTAATTCCTCTGAAGAACGGACGTATCTCAAGTGGTTCCAATATTCCTTATTCGTGTTTATTCAAATTTTCTACAAAATCCTGTCTACACTAAATGCTGATGTGTGATGGGAGTTGTGGGGAGTTTTTGATTACGTGTATGTTTTAGGGAATAATATGACTGATTAAAAAAAAATTCAGCTCTTCATTAGACCAACCGAAATCGGCAATCGTCAAGAACTGACCGATATGACTTTGTTGAAAACAAAGGAGGAATAAGCTGTCAGGATGATGCTAACCCGTACGGTTTTTTAGTTGTTGGAACTTAACTCATTACTTCATCAACTCATTCTTTCTTTCTTTCTTTCTTTCTATATCTCTCCCTCTCTTTCTCTCCTCTCTCTCCCTTTCTCTCTCTCCCTATATATATATATATATTGGGATGGATAGGTTAATAGATTTGTTGGCCAAAAATTGTTTCACAATTCATGAATTGAAAAAAGTTTTTCTTTCTCCTGTTCATATTTTTTCCAGATAAAATACGGGGAAGAGGAATATTCTTTTTTTCCGTGTATGGAAATGATTCAATGTGAATGTCATTCATTTCTACCCCTAAACATGGCTTATCTTATTGACATTTTCCATTACAGTCCGTGACATACCTTGTTCTATTTGAATTTATTCCTAAATACTGTATTGAAACTGTTGGATGGACCGTGGATTATTGACATCCACCAGGCCCTCTAGGGAATTCCTATAAAACAGAACCATAATCTTTCAAATTGGACGGACAAAGGAAGTAATTTGAATCTAAACACTGCAAAATAATTCGTTTTACATTCCGTCATGATTTTTTCAGTGACCAATTCCAAAATATTGGACAAAGTATATATCAATGATGAAATCTCTGAAATTGAACAAATGGATTCAGGAAGTTCGGTATAGTTTTGTTGCTATTTTGTCAGGCTATATCATAAGATAATTGAAATCAGCCCTGGAGAAAACGTTGAGTAAATCGACCAAAACATCGTTCAAACAATGAAAACAACAAGAATGAGTTCAATCGTCCCCCCAAATTTCTAGTCTCTTTGAATATTTATCTTTGAATGACTACTTGGAGAGACAAATAGATTTCTAACGATAACATCAATGTCCCATTAGGGAATATCATCATACTTTACAAATTTGTGTTTCTGCAACCTGTAGTCAATATGAGAATCAAATAAACTTTTTTCCGGCGGAAACTCAGAATGAGTTGGAAAGACGAAGAAAAGAGTCAATTAAAAATGGAAATAGAACGATAACATGATGATGGCTTGAGTAAATAAGCAAAGTTAATCGTGCCATTCCCTTGAATCTCTGATTATGCAACCATGTTTCCAGGATATTTCTTGATCGATAAAAAAATCAATTTAGGTAATTTCAGACGGTTTCCATTGATTTGCATACTCCTTTTTTTGCATGACTGCGTGGCAGGATGACCAAACCTGAACACCCCCCGCACACACACACCCACACACACACACTCATACATGCATTTATATATATATGTGTTTTTGGTTTTGTTTTGTATATATATATATACGTGTGTGTGTGTATGTGTATGTGTGTGTGTATGCCAAGTGGAAGAGAGAGAGAGAGAGAAGGGGATATAGAGTAGGGAAGTGATTAATAGATGTTTAGATAGAGTTGATATTCATTCGTTTAATGGTCATTCCAAACTTCTCCGTTTTTTATGATTTTTTTTTTGCGTTCAAAAGACAATGTTCATGTTTCGGGTTCATTTTCACATATTGTTTTATAATTTCTCAATTGAGTCTTTCAAATGTTAAACTGTTTTATGTTGAAGATATGATCTTCAAATGATACTAGTTCCCTTTTTGTCGTAAGAAAATTACTCAAAAATCAAGTAGTTTTATGCATGATCAAGTGAAATAAACCTCGAATATCAAACTAATCTAAAAGTAAAGTCATGAAAAGATCAACGAGGAAAAAATCAAATTTTGTTCCAACTTACGTCATCAGATGCCATTGATGGCGTGAACGATGCTGACAAAAATGCACATCCTTACTCACAGCATTTGTCTATTACTTGAGAAGAACTTGTTCTCATATTGTCATTTTGGTCTTAGTTCCGATTTCTTCTTCCAAAGTTCTTGTCTGGGAAGAAATGTAAAAAGAGTTATTCAAAGAGTTTGTTACTTCCCTCCCAGTTTGTCAATCAGTTTTTATCGAAAAAAATAGATGATAGAAAAAAGGAGTGCAAATATTTATGGATAAGAAGAGAGGGACCAATTTAGCATAATCTCAAAATACAAATTGAACACCAAATAAACACATTTTTATCGGAGAGAGTTATTGCAATGAATACGCTCCTGCTTGTGTGCGCAATGTATACTCATACATCAAGCAAGACAGCTAAACAAAGACCGAATAAAAATTTCAGTAAACTATAAGGACTGTTTTATCAACGGGTTCTACCAAGGGAAATTATACAAACCAGCCCACCTACAACGACAAAACTGCGCTGTCTAATTGAATTCAAATAAGAACCACCTCACTCTTAGAGATGTATGAGATATTAACCCCCACTTCTGAATTCTTGAGAGGAGGTATTATTGCTCTTTATATTCGGACCATCCTCATCTTGGTTGTTTATCATAAAACCTTTCAGCCGTTGCACTCTACGAGAGGAAGCTGTAGCAGATCCTAAGCAAGAACATGGATCACTCCCCACCAGTAACCTACAGACAGTTAACTCAAAAATATAGTGAGCCACCACATATATACGGCCTCCCAAAGATTCACGAAGTAAGTACTCCATTATGACCTTGAGTAAACTGTCGGGACTGAGCATGCCATCCACAAAGTAGGTACCTGGTGAGTGTAATCAACCTGCTGGTGGGTAAGACCACATCCTATGTAAAGAACTCAGCTGACTTCGTAGAAAAACTCAGAGGGGCTCCAATTCAAACACAACGGATGTTGAGCCTAGACGTGGTGAGTCTCTTCGCACGAGTTCCTACATCCGATGCTCTGTCAGTAGTTAGGGATAGATTAGGTTCAAATCCCACATTGGATGAAGGCACCAGCATCCCCCTTAACAACCTAATGGAATGTTGACTTTCTGCGTAGAAAGAACATACATCCAACTGGGCATGAGATGTACCAACGGGAGGAATGCTTAGCTATGGGATCACCACAATCACTTGTGATAGCAAATATATACATGGAGTACTTTGAGGAATTGGCCTTAGGAACATCAGCACTGAAACCAAGCATGTGGCTTCAATATGTAGATGACACTTTCGTACTATGGCCACATCCGGAAGACCCACAGTTACTACTTGACCACGTGAACTCAGTCGGAACTCTAATACAGTTCACAACGTGAAAGTAGAGTAACAATAAATTAGCCTTCTTGGATCTACTGGTAACATGATCAGAAGAAGGTTTCAATTCATTTGTGTATCGTAAGCCAACGTTCATTGGTCAAAATCTCAACTTCGCCTCTAACTATCCATACAGCATTAAGAAAGGGATCGTTCGATGCTTACAGCACAGAGCAAAGCTAATGAATAGTGACATTTACTCATACCTCTGTGAGATGCGCAACGTAAGCAAGAATCTCCAGAAAAATGGTTAACCCCAAAGGCTTAACTGTCACCACTAGACAAAGGAGAGTGACGGAGAAGGAAGATGACAATAATAAACCAACTACAGTCTGTCTCCCCTCCCTTGAGAATGTGTCTAAGAAGATCCAGAAGATTTGCGTCCCATATGATATCCGGGCTGTATTCAGAAGTACATCAACGCTACAGAGCTACCTCTCCCGCACCAAGCCACCCACTGAGTCATTGAACACCAAGATCTGTGTATACTCAATACCGTGCAGTTGTGGGCACGAATACACAGGTGAAACGTGTTGCCCCTTGAAGGTTCGGGTGGAAGAACACCGAAAAGCGGTGAGCAAATCGGGTATAGCTGATCACATATCGAATGAAAATGGAGACCACCTACCCCTCTGGAACAAAGTTGAGATAATTAATCAAGAATAACACTGGAAAATTCGGAAATTAAAAGAGTCAGCCCATATTCCAGGCGAGAAAAAAACTACCTCGGTAATCTAAGCATTGAAATGGATACCATATGGGAACCTCTCATAATGAAAGACAGAACACAATAACATCAAACACATCGAAACTGTCACCTGAAGTTCAAGGCTCCTAAAAATATCACTTGTTGTCCACATGGACACATAGCGTACAACATCAGACAAAAATTACCGCAGAGTAATCTGATGGCTGTAGGTTCAATCCTAGTGTGAGACAATAATAATACTACTAATGCTAAGAGTGGAGTGCGGTCATTATACCACCGTCAGATAAATGAAAGGATCCGTTCGTTACTTCCTCACACCTACCAGATGATACCTGATGAAGGCCGTAGAGAGCAACGGTGGAAACGTTGCATGATAAAAAATCAAGATGAAGATGATCCGAATATTAATAGAAATAATAAACCCCCATTTTCTTGGCATAATTGGATGATTTTGTTTACATGGATATGTTCATCAGCCTTTCTTTTCATTACTTATACGGAGCAGGTGGAGCTTAGTGGTTAAATGTGTGTACGTTTACTTCCTTTCTTGTGTATATAGATATGTGGTGAATATTTTTATTCTGTATATTTGAACTTTTTAGAGGGTGATATACCACATATGAGTCCAATAAAAAGTCGATTATGAAGTAGAAATGTTGAACCCGACCAAAAGACTCACTAACAAACTAAGAATCATGCAAAAAAACCATCGGGCTTATAATCCCATTACGGAAATTACAAGACTAAAAATCATGCTAGAAAAAATACAAGAATCAGAAATATCATGAAATTGATAAGAAAAATTAAGTTGAAACCGAAAGGCCCAATTGCTAAAAAACGTCAAACATCCCTCGGAAATAAAGTCTTACATTATTTATCCTCAGAGTGCAGATGTGTGATTGGGGACAGCATAAAATTAGAAGGTGTGATGTTTTTAGCAAGGATATACGTGTTGCAACGCTAACAATGATAAATAAAGGTCCAACAACATACATTAAAAGGCTGCTGATGATGATGATAGAATGTGCGAATGTTCTGTACAAATATATAAGAGTTGATTTGCATCTCAATAAACGTCATTGCTTATAGATATGGAATTTTTTTCATAAATATGAAATTAATTTTGAAATCAAGTATTGATCTAATGAAATGTAAATGTGAACCTTTAACCTGATATAGGTTATTTATTTGGTCGAAAAAATGCCCGTGGAAGTTAAATTTACCCAGTTATTGCCAGTTAGAGAAACGGTCATGATGATGGTACAGTTTGTATCATCAATATAAACACGCCAATCGTATTAAAAAGAGTGTAGAATCTGTTAACTATCTAATCTTGAGTTGGAAACTCATGGTTGAACGATGATCGAACACGGTTGTGGTCTCACAAGAATGTACTTGATTCTCAGCTAGTTAACTCAAAATATGGCTCTATGTCCAGTAGAGGAAAAGTACAAAAGTTCAGATAACAAAAAAAACCTTGTCAGACAAACTTGTTAACTGGAAAATACTTAACATCACATATTCAGTTGTAACCATTAAATTTGTCAACAATATAGTTTGGTGATAAATAATACTTGATAATATCTGTTTCGATTGTGCAAAGTCCCACTGAGAATAATGAAACCAAGCTAAATAAAACTTACTTTCGTCAGAAAGTGTCACTTGGGGTAATACTATATATATATATATATATATATATATATATATATATATATATATATATGTGTGTGTGTGTGTGTGTGTGTGTGTGTGTGTGTGTGTGCGTGCGCGCGCACACATGGTTGTGTCTTTATAGCTCCCCTGAAACGAATCATTTTTGTTTTCATTCATCTATTTACCAGAGGAGCAGACACTTCCTCTCAGTGATGGATGTGCTTAGGATCGTTTGAAATATTGATAAGGGTTCTCTATTTACCAGACGTCCTATGATTTTTTGGTCAATGATTTCGAATGGAAAATCCACATGATGAGTTATACATTAACATTCACTTGCTTGCACTGGGCAGGGAAACATGTTTGCACTGATGTAATATTTGATTTTCTGCATTTATGAATCGCAAATCTAACAATATTTACCCATGTGCAGTTGAATTTATGAATGGAGAAAGTACTCCGTAAGACATTTCATGTATCTGGTCCATAGTAAAAGTTGAATTTATGATAACTTTCAAGTTGCTTCACCGCTCATTTAGACTTGAGAGCACAACGGGAACACTATTATAAAGCACGAGGAAACTTGGCAAAACAAATCACATACACACACTCGTTTGTGTGTGTGTAGGTGTGTGTGTGTGCGTATGCGTGTGCGTGTGCGTGTGAGCGCGCGTAAGCAGTAAACCTTAGCTATAATGAACTCGTTGGGAAGCGTATTGTTAAACTTGACTATTTGTTAAAATCTATAGTTTAAATGAGTACGTTTGGTAGTTTGCTACATATGGAAAACTTTGTTTGGTAAAGCATAAAGCAGTTTGATTGTCCTGTGTTTGATTTTCAACCCTAAATTATATCACCAGGTGAATGATCAATGGAGAGTTTGTGGCACTATCTTAGTTCGTCGCCAAATCTTTGGGGCATTCGGTTCAAGGTATGATATTTGTTTTTTCTTTCGTCAACGAAACTAATGGTGTGCCACTTGTTTTCTTGAACGTTTTTTTCGTATTAACAAAAGGAAAATTTAGATACAAAACACAATTGATTACAAAAATACAACCAAACTATCGTAATACAAAAAAAAAAATATGATCAACCGGTAAAAATGAGTTCAGATACATCAAAACGATCGGGTGAAATCAAATTACATGACTTTCCCACTGTGTGAAGTATACGTAGGATAAATTTTAAAATTTTAACCGGGAATATTAAGTATCATGGTTTTCAGTAGTGTCAATTGAGAAGAAAATATTGATGAAAACAATATATTATCACGATAATCTTCTAATTAGGGTACATGAAGTTACTGATATGCCTTATTGACTTGAGAAAAAAACAGGTACAAAAATCTCACCCGAACTTAAGGACATAACAGTGTGGGCCAAGTAAGTAGGATAAATGTAAGTCCATGTCATCGAAGTGTTGTAATATTATATAACTTTTGATAGATAACAGGATTTTCATGACTAGACCTAATGACAACAACCAACTGGAACGATCGTCGTTTTCCAATGTTTTCGGTTGATTTTTTACACAATAAAGAATCAATGAATGTATTGTGAAACCAATTTGGAAAAAAATCAGTTTTTAGTTTTTCTTTTTATCGTTTTTGTCATCATTTTGCTGTACATGCAAGTGAATGGAACCAAAAAGACATAATTTGTGAACTGGTTCCATCAAAGTAGAAAAAGAAATGATAGGAAATGAATTTATCTCGGTAAATTGTCCCCAAAGATTGATAGATGAATAGATTGATAAATCTATTTTAACTTCCCAAACTGTACTATCAACACTTATATACATGTCAATATTGGGGCATTTACAAACAGAGGACCGTTGTTTGAAATTTAACAATTCTAGCTTACACACATATCACTAAGGAACACACCCATATTTTATGTCACTTTTTTCGAAGCTCTATCTAATTAACACGGCAAAAATCACAATCTTTACGTGATTGATGATGTCATCAAAGAGAACCTATATTTATTCTAAAATGTTTATGTCCACCGACCCTTTAATCATAATCAGATATAAATTTCATAAATGAATTAATCTCACTTCGCTCTATCGACTGAATCAATGTTGAAAAATCACCATAAAGTGTACGATGGTGATGTCATCAGAAGAGCATACTTTGTTTGAAAAATCGTTGAAATCTTTGGAAATGTAATGTCATGATCGAATAATTAATATCCTACCGAAATGTAATCAGTGCCATTACAAAAATGTTTCTACCATCGGAGGTTTGAATTTCAATGCTGAACAACATTTTATCGTCAATATTCATATGTGTTATCCATTGTTTACTGTCTTTATACAATATAATTATTCGTCTTGATAAAAAATGCAATAATTGTCTTGCAGGATTTTATGCAAACAGTTATTTATTCACTCGACCAATCACAATGCAACATTCCTGTCACGTAGACAGTAATAGTCGTTCCCCGTGAAGGTTAAAGGCGTGGATGAGTCAATTCAATGGTATCCTGATGGAGGTGTACAGTGATTTCAAATATCGGGAGGTTTTTTAATGTACAGCAAAACAGAATCGATTAGAAGTCAAGGTTCCCTTTCACGGAATCAGATTATATGAAGATGGACATGAACTGACTGATTCCTTAGATGCGCAGATCTATAAATATTGAGATGAAGAAATTACTAACCAGTCTATGCTCATCCAGGACAAAGAATTGAACACCGATTGAACTTACGTTACTGTTTATATGACAACATTACATCATGCACACGGATGAGTTTTTTCCTGACCGAATATTCAAGTGTCCAAACAAACGACTTCGAAGGATAAAGAATTTGGGTTCAGAATTATTCCGGGCTTGCCTTGTTCCATGTCAACAACGTCAACTCTGTGCCAGATATGTCTCTGAATTACAATTTTGAATTTTTTTGACAGGACGAACATGTTTATTGTCTTATTGAGATTTTCACTCGTATCACCGGTTTTATTTTGAAAGTCTCCAATAGTGACACAAGGACACATTACCTGTGTTTGGCATCCGACTGGTGATTTCTCGTCTGCATTTTCTCTGCTGTTATAGCAAATATACCATATACGTCAAATCGACATACACCTGTGATATAGAGCAGGACATGTATTTTCAAATTCCGGATAATATCTTTGTGTACTTATCAAAGAAATATCATATTTACAAAATAAATCATATAACATATCATTATCCTACATTTGGCAAAAATCCTTACATTTTTTTTTAACGTGAGAGCTCTTTTTTCCATTTTGAATAACATTTTGGTGTCCAAATCACTTTTTTGGTCGTTTTTAATTAAAATATGACACATCCACATAGAATCACTTTATATATTCTATCACTTACTGACAACAGTCAACATATCCACCGGACTCTAATGAAAAGATTGTTTTCTTTGAGATGGTGAGTGGTGGAATGACGTTTTTCTCTGCTATGGACTGATATCCAATTGTTTATCGAGGTTAACTCAACAAACCTAAATCAAACGAAGACAAAATAAAAGTCGTTTACATTATGCAAAGCAAAGATCCAATTATTTGCTGTGCAGAAAATCTCAGCTTTCGAATATTGGAATTGGACACTAGTCAATCGATTCCACAAAAAAGAAAGAAATATTCATTTCGACCAGAAAAAAATCTATTGTGCATTGGCAGGTTATTAATCCCTTTCCATTAAGTAAGTAGACAGAGTGAACAGGGTATTATAATGGAGGTTCCCTTATCATTATTTTGTCCTTTTATTTTTTATTATTATGTTATTCTTTCAATCGTAGTTAGGCAACAGGATTTGTGCGATCAGTATCACAATCATCACCATCACTGTGCCCAACTTATTGTATTTGTACTTTTTCTCCCTCCATTCAGTGACTTTTTTAATGATCAAACGCCCTACTCTTCCTGTATTTGGTAATTTTTGTTCCGGCTAGTATTTTTGTAGCCAACCAAAATATCTGGGTTGCCTAAGTCCAACAATTCATCCCTAAAGCGCAGGTTTTTTGTGCCATCCAATAGCCAAGGCGTCAAACAGGAGTAATTACCATAGGTCTATATGGAAATTCAGTTAACTTTATTGATCAGTGACAATGAAGTATTTGGTTGAGTTGATGGAGATTGGGTAGTTATAAGCACAAAAAGATGCATGCAGACCTTTTAACGATTTGTAGCAAAAGAAGTGCTGGATGCTCTCTTTTGGTAAAGGTAAAGAAATGACGTGAATCAACTTTCTGAAAAGCGTACTAAATCAAACTGAAACATTTTGTACGGACCAAAAATAAAACAAGTTTGAATTTTTACACCATCACTAATGATTCCCTTTTACGATTGGTAAAGACAAAGATGTGATGAATTCAATTATGATTATCCTGGGAATTAAATTTAATACACGAGTTTATCTCCAGCACTGTCATACACCATCCCTACTTCTATCCCGACAGAAGATGATGACTTCAACTTTTTATCGTATACAGAAAAACAGATTCCTATATTTATAAGACAGTTGATTTTAGCACATATACTAAATTTGATTCTGAATCGTCAAAGGGGAATTTCTATTTTACAAATACGTTTACACTAACATGACACCACACACGAGCAGTGGAATATTTATCACTCTATACATCAGAATTATTCTTGTTGTTTATGATATTGTACAAACACGATATCAACCCCGGAATCAGACTAGACCTGGGCAAAACAGAGAGATTCCATGAATATTCAACTAGAACATTTTTTCTTGTAGATATTTCATCCGTGATAGAGTTGGAAATATAATTGAGGTTAAGGCTCTCCAATTTTTTTCACAGTGGATAGAAAAGATCCTATTTTGTTGATTTTTTTGAATTGTTGGGTAGCCAAAAGTTACTTGCATAAATGATAATGGTCTAAAGCAAGCAAAAACGATATTGGAATATGTAGCTTTCAAAATATTGTTACAAAATGAACTAATATATGAAAATATCACATCAATGGTCAGAATATATATTAGGTATAAGTGATTCAAAACTATATAACCAACTGTTAAAAAAAGATGATCACATAGCTCGTAATGTTTGTCTCGGTTTTTTTTAATGAGAATGAAAGACTAAATGATAAACATTCCCCTAAAATCTCCAATACAAGGGAATATCAAGAACTGTACAAAGAGAATTAAGAACAGATGTACAAACAATAAAGAGAAAAACAATTAGATATTAAATTATCATTAGACGCTCTTACTATGGATAAAGATGGCTGTGAGAATTTCTCGAGTGAGAGGAATGGTCAATCAAGGCGGTAAAAACAGTTAAATATTTAGAAAATTAAGACATTATTAGATATACTGATCTCTTCATAACTCATTAGCCTGACCACAGTGAATTAGCTGTGGACATTAAAGAATATACTGTAAAAGAATGAAGACAACACAAATGAATAGTGTATAATAGAAGATCAATTTGTATAATTGTTATGGTAATTAAATAACACAAAGAGATGGATTCAGTCTTTGTCAGTGTGAAAGATCATTGGATTGACCGAAACCAGATCGATCATGGAATGCCATTCTATGTATATCAATACTGTGCCCGAGTGTGTGATGATGAAAATAACCGAGGATGAAGTGAGAAACTCGTGGGATTGGTGTAACATCTCATTTTTCATTATTATTCAGAACATTAGGAGAACGTTCTGCAATTAAGTGATAAGTAATTGATGGTGTTGTTGTTTTATGTTTGATGGGGTGTCAAAGAAAATTGATGTTTTTTCCCTCATTTTTCAGTTTGACTTTAATGGATAGTTTCACTGAGTCTAAGCCAAACTCACCATGATAATTCACAATTCCCTGACACGCAGATGCATGGGAGTGGTCCTTATATCTAAGTGTTATATAATAACTCAGAGGTAAGGGCACTCTCAGATTTTGAATCCCCTAGACATTCTGATTTCAAACCAGAACGATGCAAACAGGATATATTACAGCATCAATGATACCAATATACAAGGTATTGGCTAACGACCGGCAGTCATTCTAAAAAAAAACGATACAAGCACACATACACTACCCCTTCAAGAGAAGTAAATGAAATCTCACTTACCGTCTGCCAGAAGACTAATTGAAAACTACACACATTATCAGCCTACCCCACACAGATACGAATCAATTCCTTGACATCCCTCTCCATCCTAAATAAAAATCACCTTCTCCCCAAAATTCAGAAAATGTTAACATTCTTCTTTTCAACATCAGAGTGTGAAAAGCAAGTTTTTATCAGTGAAACTGCTGTTTTTCTCTTAAAAAAAAATGGCTGGCCCAGGCTAAATGAATCAAAATATGCCCACGGAACAATAAAAATAAAATGAGATGGAATGATTAATTACTTTGCCCTCCATCTACAATTTATTGAATCAACTAACATTCACAATGCAATCATAGAATCAAATAAAATACTTAACTTGACTTTTTTTCTTTTCGTCTTGGATAGGAAACATCGAAAATATATTAAGATCGCAATAACTGCTAGCGAGGATTTATGCACTAGATTCAGTTTTATTTCTCTTGGGCCTATGGTAATAATCATTAAAATATAGATACAAGGAATCCTGCCTTTCACAATTACATTCAGGGCTTTAGTTAGATCGTGGAAGCTAGAGCCAGTAGAGGCTTGGGGCTCTAAATGCTCAAAAATTGTATTTCATGCAAAATCATAGGATTTGCCCAACGGAGTCCGTAAAATGAATATTATTAGAACTGACAAGATAAAACGAACAGGGTAAGATTGAATGAGTTATATATTATAAATCAATCTATGTCAGAGAAACTCTAATATATTTTTGGAATTCCTTATCCTAGTAACAGTTGACCTCTTCCAATAGCGGTTATTTTGATCTTTTATTTGAAACGGTTGTCAGCAATATCATGAAATAAATTTCCAAATAATTCGAACAGGGAATCATAAATTCATTTTTTACAGGGGAAACTATTATTCAATCAGGGGTTTTCTTTTATTTTTGTATTTAGGAGGATGGCGATTTGAATATCCCATTAACACTTTTTTGAAACTGAACTCGACTTCATATTTTTTTGGTGCAAAGCTGCTGGACAAGAAGCAGGTTTCAATTTGCTTCTGCTATTTTCCTTAAACTTGTCGGCTTTTTCTCCCCACCTTCACGTCATGTACCAATAGCCTGCCTCGCCTTTAACTACTTTGTTCACTTCTGTAATCTTTGGAGTCTTTTCATTGGTGCAATACTGTCTGGAATCATAAGGAAGATAATGGCTCTAATCATGTCTCGTGGTAGAGAGGCTTCAAAAGAAGAGTTACTTTCAGGTTTTCCAATGATTTTCGACCATAGAGATGTAGGAGAGATACTAGGAAATAATAATAAAGGAGGGAAGAGTTGAGGAAAAAATATCACATGTATGGTACAAAAGTAAAAAAAGACAGGGTTTTTAAAAGATAATTCAACAGGAGATGAAAAGGAATAATAAGAACATTAGAGTTCGAATAAACATTTGTCAGAATTTGAAGAGAGGATGTGAACAAGATTGAAGAGAAGAAAGATTATTGAAAATAAAGATAAAAAGATCAATAAAAGCCAACAAAAAGAAAGAAAAAACAAATGAAAAATGTTAGTGAAGTATGAAATCGTAAATTCATGGAAAACAAAAATAAAGTGAAAGAAAAATGAAGAGAAAAAAAAGGAGGAAACAATGAAAACGGAAAAAATCAGATGGAAATAATGAAATGATAAAAAAATATTTGAGAAAATCCAAAATGATTATTGGATGTAAAAAAGAAATAGTGATGAGAGAAAAATAACGGAAGTGGAAAAACGTGAATAATGATTAAATGCGATGAAAATGAGAAAATACTTGTAAATTCACATTATTGTGAAGAAGATTTTCTGTATGGAATGCTTTTGTTCAGGCCTCGACATTCAAAACATAAATGCTTTCCAAAATCCACGAAATCAGATGTAGTCTTATTGGGTTGAATAATGGAGAGATGGAGCTCCAAAAATGTTAGTTGAAAGGAAGAGCATTAAAGTGGCTTATTTAGAGCCAAAGTATTCACTTCAATCTTTGATGCATAGGGATAAAATGAAGAATAATTCGTTTTGAAATTCGATTATAAAAGATGATCAAACAAAACATGCAGGACAACGTAATAAATGTACATATGTATCATATGTTCAGATTTCCTAAATCTACAGATAGTGCTTCGACTACACTCATATTTGTACATTCAAGAACCTGACCAACCAGATATATGTGTGTGACGAACTAACAATGTTCAGAGAATATTATTTTTTTCGCCCCCTGAAAGAGAGTTTTGGTGAATCCCAGTCTAGGTTCAGGGTTAAAAGTTTGATAATAATGATGATGAAGATGACGATGATGTTGATAATGGATACGAACTCTGTCTTTTTATATGACTTGACGTGTTTTTTGGAGCCTTCAGTGTTAGCTGGTTTGTTACTAGCTACAGTATTTTGTATAAATAACTAGAGTGAACAGCAAAGATTTAAAAATTTTGAAATATTGCACATGTACCAAGTGATTACATAAGGTATCGGTTCAAATTGTTTGAATTTTTTAAAAAATGAATTGAAGTTAAGTAACACACAAAACTGCAGCCTGTAAACATACCAAACGAGCACGCTCAATCTTTCAAGCTTGAACTGAAAAACAGATTCAGAATTCCTACTGAACAAGATCAACGAACTAGGCAACAAAATGACAGTGTCAATAATTGAAGTAGTCTCTATATTCAAACCAATAAGCACACTACCCATTAGCAAAATCTCAAATGAAAATAGAAATCTCATGGAAAAACGCAGAAACCTTAAGCCACCGTCAACAACGAGAAAGAAAATTGAAAGGGCTAAACTAAATAGATTGATTAAAAAAAAACGAAGAGAAGACAAAAGGAGATACACAACGACAGTCATTGAATCAACTCTCGAAAAAGTCAGGGCTTCAAAGCTATAAACAAACTCCTCAACTCAGGCATGAAGGCAAATAACTAGCATACTCGAGGAAAATGGAAACCTAACAGCAGACAGAGACTCCATTGCATTCCAGAAGTGGCTTTATATAGCCTAATTCCTACCACAAACACACACACACACGTACATACATACATACATACATACATACATACATATATATATATATATATATATATATATATATATATATATAGAAAGAGAGAGAGAGAGAGAGAGAAAGAAAGAGAAGGAAGGAGTGAGGGAGAAAGAGAGAAAGAGAGGGAGAGCATTGGTCAATATTTTCACCAAACTAGCATATATTATTTTTCATCTTCATTCAGATCATACTCATAACTTTTAAATTTTGATTTTATTTCAGGAAGCCTATTTCATTTATATTTAAAAAAAACAACATATGGACTACAATTATCATAATACTGGTATGCATCCAAAGCATTAGTATCGGTGCATTATGAATTAGCAACTTACAGGAAAAATACATATCATTCTTGGAGATACATCCCAATTGGTCTCAGGCTAAAGAATATTGCTTCAAGCCAAATCTTACCAATTCTGGTTTGTATAATGTTTTCCATCCAAAGAAGTTTCCATGATAACAACTGGACTCCCATCAACATCCAGCGAACCATTCAAGCATGAGCAGAGAGCCCGGTTTACCATTTTCGCTTTCCAATGCCATATATATCCTATGGTAAACATAAAGTAACCCTGGCAGGAGAAAAAAAACTTTGCGAAATTCTGCTGACACGTCTTTTCCTTTTTTTTCTTTTTTCCATTACGTTCTTCGTCTCCAAAAACGATAAAATCAACCAAAAACACGTTTTCTCCATCGGAGCGGATATTGTTAACTGCAAATTGGTTCCCAGACAAAGAATGAAAGAGGATTGTATTTAGTGCCATACGTGAATGGAATGAGAGAGAAAAAGTTGGAGAGTGCAAATGAGATTTACGCAATGGAATAGAAAGAAAAAATACAACATACAGACAAAATGATACAAACGGTCTAGTTAGTAAGTCAATTTGAACTGTCAAGTGATGATGCTTTTTGACTGAATCTTGTTTCTGGAGTCATCAATTAAAAAAAAATTAGGTGATCAACGAAGATTACTTCTCATGTTTTTTGTTTGGCAGTGATCTCAAAAGAAGTGGGAATGCTACTGTATGCAAATTAAGGGCTTGATTAAAATTACAAAATGAACCGATCCTCTAGGGACTTATTCAGGGGGTTACTTTTCAAAAACTCAAAAAGCTATTAATTCTTGACATAATAAGGTGTACATGTTGAGACTTCCCCACCCTTTCTGGAATTTATTGATTTTTATTCATTTTTAATCATTTCAATAAGGTGTATGGGACTAGATGATCGTGATGCCAATAATCCATGATTGATAACATAATCCATGACTATAATAAACCAACCCTTGTAGTTATATCTCACATAAATTAAAAGTTCCGATACATCCTGTATAATTGAAAATGTGTTACTTCGAATCGTGCAATGTTTTGTTTTGCAATCAACTGATGGATCTGATTACTGGGTTGTAGCACACAAAAGTATATATGCACTCACACATGCTCACATATATCCCTCATGTACAGAGACACTCAAACACAAAATTTATAAATATATGCATGATATATGCCTAAATTGAAAAACATGTATCTATATCAACACAACGATCAAGTCACTCATGCAGTTGGATCAATAGATTTATATCCGGAAATATGGTCTCACAACTGCTGCTGCTCTTGATGTTGATGATTATGATGGAAAAGTCAATAGAAAAAAAGCTGAGGAAAAGAAAGAAAGAGAAATATAGGTATTGAAGTGTATGAGTCGGTGTTGTAAAAATAAGGGACTCAAAGGTGATGTGCAAAATATCGGCTTAGTATGTTCGGGGTTTAGTAGTGGCAACGTTACCGTATATTCAATGTCCAAAGCAAAGACTAGAACATTTTTGGAGGGCTTCTCGATTAAATACATGAGAAGCAATTTTTTTTACTGTAGTCCATTCTTTGTTTGTGTTTTCTTTGCGTTATTTTCCCTTCCGAAAGACAATTAAACTGCATGTGCATTTGAAGCGAATGAAAATTGATAGGATAAGTACGATGAAAGCGAATGGGTCACTAACATAGTCACTTTTTTTCCCTGCTGTTTATCCTTCTTGGAACGGTATGGAATCAAATTTAACCATCTTGAATTCCTCGAAGTACACGGAGGGCAGATTGACATCATTTGTGGCCCAAATGCTTTCTCCACACTTACAAGAATGAAACGTCCTAACATGGAATAGAAAACTGGTTCAGGGAAAACTAAATGGGGGAAAAAAAACCTCGAGAAAAAAGTTAGAATAGAAAAGATGAACGGAATATTCCAAAGGCAACAAAAATAAAAGCAAAACAAGCACAAGATTTTATCAGTAGTTTTTTTTCTGTTTCCTGAGTTAATGTATCTCTTTTTATTTATTTCTTCTATTCAGCCTTTCTTTCAGTTTAAACAGTCTTATACATCTCAATCAAAAGTTTGAATGAAGGTAAATCCACAAATAAATCTTGGGTCTCTTTTTTATGCATATGTAAATATGAATATTGAAGATGCATACTACATCGATGTAAATGCATGCACTAACACACAGATATACAGACATACATTTATCAATATACACATACACACATCAGTGTTGTCAGGTTCTCGAGATCTTTGGTGTGGTATCTGCTACAAAGGACTGTTAAAAAGAAAAATATATTAAAAAAAAACGAACAGTTGAAGCCTTTGTAACCCGTTCCCGATTTTAGAAATTTGAGATGAAATGGTAAAAACTGCATATGATACGATTATCAATGGACAATTCGGATATCATTTTTCATCCATTATTCTCTTATTATTTTTTATCTTTTTGGATGAGTGAAGATGTGGAACTGAGATATCTTTGCATTTTAGTGCACCCATTTCTTACAGCACACTTTTGATTTCTATGTTCAGTAGATCTGAGTTATGTGCTTGCCTACGTACTTTAAATCGGAAAAGTATCGGCAATACAACCCGGGATATGCATGTTTTACTCCAAACAGCAATGGTTCAAGAGATACGCTACTCTAGCGCCTGTAAATTCCTAGTTTGACTGATTAATGATGTCTCACTTCATTACATACAGATAGAAACATGGACAGCCAACAAAAAATATTGGGGGGGGGCGGTAAAATATATAGATGTGAAAGAAGTGCTAGAGCATGAGATAAGGGAAGATCTATTCAGTCCAATTAATTACCTGCTTATAGTCTACGGTCACCATTCACTGATTGCAACAGGATGTGATTGACCGTGCAAAAATCCGATCCCTTGGTGTTGATACTCTGGGACATGTATACAGAGAAAGAAGAGTCAATTTATCAACTGTCCTCACTTGACATCTTATAGGAAACCGGGTAGCAGTCGTAATGGGTTGAGTATTTTTACAGGGGAAATGGAGGCTGCTCTTGGAAAGAATAATGTCATCGACTGCCCGGTCAGAAGCCAAATCTCAAGTTATTATCTTGATATGTGAGTGACCTGTCACCTCTGTACACAGGAATACTGGAACCACAGGGACAGCAAGGTTAGCTGTTCACTGCCTTCTTGGTATTAGATCAGCAGGATAGCTGTGTCTTCTTGGGAGGATATAAAGACTATTTCGGCACAGTTCATATGTTTGTGTGTGTGTGTCTGTGTGTGTGTCTGTGTGTTTGTGTGTGTGTGTGTGTGTGTGTGTGTGTGTGTGTGTGTGTGTGTGTGTGTATGCATGGACAAAGAGGAAGACAGAAAGAGATAGAGAGTGCACAGTTCGTATATGCGTTCCATATTTTGGACTGAACTTGATCTCCTTTAGGAGTAATCACTAACAGCGCCCGATTCTCGATGACAAATATAATGACAGCTTCTGTAATAACCAGAATGACTCCCTTCATATAACATTATCAGTATTAAGCCAAATAATTTATTATAACTCAAAGCTTAGTTGTGTAGCATTGTTTTAAACATTGTTGCAAGTTATGTACCACTCTGTATAGCACACACCTTGCTAAACTTAGTTAACACTTAACGCTGACATTGTTGGATGGAGTTGATTTTTCGATAACTTACTTATGTTCTTGTAAATCACCCTATAGTGGAAGAACAGAGATGCATGAACTTGTTCCACAGGGGATTAATTCAAAAGCAGTATTAGCGGGAACTCGACCTTGGATCACTCATCTGTTTTTACGAGAAGATATATCTTCCACAAAATCATTCTTTGTATATAATATTATATATATTTTCTTTTTTAAAATGAAAATACATTTTTTTCTAATATAGTATAATTTGACGATACTGAAAATCCACTCACTGGATTTACTAACAGAACAGAGACAACTTTTATTCTGTCCATTCATATAATACATTGTTTTTGCTGGTTTGGATTATTTGAATAAAAATGGTTTACCCAAGCCATATGTCATCTAAATCGATATGTTATGTTATGTGGGCATTTTACTGAAGCTTTCTTCCTATTTTGTATTAATTGGATATTGCGGATAAGACCAACCTTTAAGTATTCACATGTCAGAAAATGGTCGGTTAGAGTGATTCCGTTCATTATTTATGGTCCAAAGGTGTGCGAAAAGTGTATGTCTGGTAAATGTTCCAGTGACCTGTGTGTAAAAAGAGGCTTTGATGATATTTAGTGGTGGGTTGAGGCGAGTTGATACTTGAAACATGTAAAAAGCAGACAACATTTTGCACACTAAATGGACACAAATGCACACGGATCGGAAAAGATACAGAAGTACTAAACAAATTATGATTCCTTGGTGCCATTCCATCATCTTTGTTCTTTATTTCCTCTTTTCTCAAATTTTTGTAGGAAAGAAAAATCAGAATTCATCGATGGGAACAGATCATGGAATCAGTTAAACTTGAAGTTATATTGTAAATCGAGCCCCTTTCAGATACCTAAAATTAGTATTTTAAAAAATACACGATTAAGAATAAATCTTTTGATTCCCTTTCGATTAGCTCCATTATTGCTGCCTTTTCGAATTGATACATACATACATACATACATACATATATATATATATATATATATATATATATATATATATATATATATATATATATATATATATATATATAGCAAGGAAGCATGCCAGACTGACTGAAGGGTAGAATGACAACTTTTTAACAGTTTTACGATGATTTTGCTCGTATGAGAATGCCGAACTTTTCAAAAGTCTATCTATATAAAGATTAGTGAGAAATGTGTTTATTCGTCGTTAAGATTTTAAGGAAATAATACGTATATCAGAATAATGAAGAAAAAAGAGCAAGAGGGAGAAACAAAAATGAAAAAGGAAGAGGAAGAAAGAAAAAGATCACCAAAAATGGGACAAAAAATTCAAATGTCTTGAAGAAACAATCAGAAATCAACCGTGACATAAACATAGAAGAAATTAAGACAAGATGTACACGCACAATACACACATGCACACACTGTACACATACACCTATGAATCTCTCCATTGTTAATGCAGTTATTTACTAGCTTGGTCACAAAAACGGAAGAACTGTCCAAAGTTTGTATAACGTTTTTTTCTGATTGAAATTGACTGAAAATGACGGACAAAAGTGATTGGAGAACTACATAACTCCAAAGAAATGCAGAGAAAAAATATGAAAGAAATAACCAAACAAAATGTATGAATGTAATTTCAAAAATGAAAGGGTCAGTCCCGTTGTTTTGGATATTCCTCAACAGTTGTCATGAGTTCCTATTATGGACATATCTCATATCTTGCAACAGTGTCGTTGTCAGTAAGAAATTCTCATCTTTAACGGCCAGATGTTCCGACCTGTGAAATCATGAACTGTCCAAGTGAACATTTTCAGCAAGCATAGATCTGAAACCAGATTAAAAGTTCAGTAATCCCAATACACAATGAAGTCATGTTCTTTTTTTTTCTCCTAAAATTGCCCCACCCTATAATAGAGTTAACCTCTTTTTCGCTTGGTGAAAAAACAAATACAGATTACTTTTACAAAGTTGTCACCGAGTCTGTGATTTCTATTTTCCTTTCCAGCTCAATTTACGAAATATTTCAATTTCCAGGGCTGCAACCGACAGTTTATCCAAGGAGGGTCGGGACTAGAATAAGTTGGCTCCGTAAAACGTTCACTTCCAGATACAGAAAAAATTCAGAAAATATCCCAACAAAGACTCCAGGGTTCTGCAAATGAAATACATAAAAGGTCAAACGAGTCATGGGATGATAAAGCCTCCTTTTTGGATAGAAAAAGATATAGTGGTAGTGTTGGTATGCTTTTTAAAGATTACATCAACGCAGTTTTGAGAAACATATTCAAAGATAGCAACCATCTCCCGAGGATGTTTTTAGAGATTTTAATGTGAAAAAGATGGAAATAATAGTAATTGTCAAAATATTTTAAGGGACTATTTTTCTCTGACTTTTTTACTTTCCCTGTATTTTTCATTGGCCGTTGTGCTGACATTCTGGCGCACGCTGGTATTTCTCTCTGAAAATGCCGCTCCAAGAAGAATGCACATTTGGTGACACAAAACACAGTACATATGCATGCATGTATGTATGTATGTATGTATGTATGTATGTATGTATGTATGTATGTATGTATGTGTATCATTGCAGATTCATTCATGCTAGAATAATTAGCAATTGAAGAATAGTTGGTTATGAGATGACGTATTTATTATAACCATCAGAAATTCAAACAGAAAATCAATTAGTATTGAAAGAAATATCTTTTACTATTCTGCTTCAAACATGATTGACTTTTGCAATTTTTAAAAAACTAAAACATTTTGCTAATTGCTGCAATAGCCATCTAAATACTTCCATTCACAATTTAATTGTTCACCATTTTCCACGGGAATTCTGGTATTAAGCATCGTTGTGATTTTACATCATCATCCCCATCATCCATTGAAAAAGCAAAGTTGGACATTGACTTTGAAAAAGATTACCCATATCTGGCTATTGCAAGAGTCATAGGGCGTCAACAGGTCCAAAATCATCTTGTCCTTTTGCTGCACTTGGAACATGAAATATACAACCTCCGAAGTCAGCAGTAGTCTGAAAGCCAAGAAAAAGTCATATGGACACGACAGAAACCAAAGCAACGCTGTGATTGGTGAGGTCAGTAGTAGAGAAAAGCTAGTGTGAAACTGTAACTGGCAGTAGTGGTGTTGACTCCGTGAGTACATAAGAGGGGCCCAAAACTTGAAGTGATTAGTTGTCCTCAAACCCCAGCTGTATCTAGTTGTCCTCAAACCCCAGCAGTATCCACCAGGATAATGTAAATAATGATAATATCCATCCAAGCGAGAAAAATGGGCTCAGAAATTGTGGATAGGGAAAGATGCTACCAAATAATAGGTGTGGCTGTACATTCATGAATAGGAAAGTGACAGAAAACATCAAGATATACGAAGACTCTGGTACAGAATGGAAGAATATGCATATCATAAAAAGTCAATGTAGTTCCAGTAATAGTAGGTGCATTAAGAGCCGTATCAAAGACGCTGACGGTGAGTTTGGAAGGACTGGGAATAATATGATGGATCAAGATTATCCACACCACAGCATTGCACTGATACCAAGGATAGTGTTGAAAATATGAGATCTATGAGTCAGGAGAGAAAAACAAAAACAAATAACACCATAATGGGTGGTAGAGGAACCATCACTCTGCCGTTGTGATAATTGAGGGATATGTGAGAGGATGACTGAAGACATAAGGATACATACTTTCACTCAGCCATCAGCGATAAGCACTGAGCAACTGATGTGAAACATTAGACCAGGGCACCTCTGTGGACAATGAAAATCTTGAGAAAAGGTTTGGAGACCTTAGGAGACTTGATGCACTCGGTCCTTAGCTGTGACCATCCGGTAACTTGTCTGAATAATAATAATAATAATAATAATAATAATAATAATAATAATAATAATAATAATAATAATAATAATAATAATAATAATAATAATAATAATAATAATGATGATGATGGTGATGATGTATTAGCTTGTAGGGTCGATCATTTGGCAGGTCCTGTGTTTCAACTCAATCAACATCTATTGGGAGGGTGCATTGGCTGTATACCCTCCTTAAAAATAATTGAATGTTTTCGTCTTCAATGTTAGACAAAATATGGCGATTCTTCTAATTATGATTTCCTGGAAATTGGTTGCCCTTAATGAATATAGTGATCTACTTGGTTAGGCTCCTGATTTTTTATTCTAATCATTTTGTCCCTCTTCTCGTCGTATTGGTGGTACATGACATTTGTTTTACGGAAGTTCGGTTGAATCGTCTACGCTTTTGCTTTTTTCATACAGTTAATCAAATTTGTATTTAAATTGTTGGGGTTATCAGTAAAAAGGACGATATTGTCACCAACTCTGATGTTCAGACATTAGATGAACTGGAAATCCCAAAAAAGAATCAGAGCTTTCCCAACTACAACAAAATTGAAATCAGCAACATTGTAGTATTAATGTGTATCACTTGACCGTCGCTGTATGCCACTAGTTGATGCAAGGAAACCTCAATGGCGATGAATAATGAATGAATAAAAATCATAAGTTTTAAGGACACTAAATTGGGAAATTGAAGATTTGAACTGTAATTATGGAACTTGTTGAGAAGTGAAATTGTCTCAAAAGTATTTATTTTGCATGAAAAGTGACAGGTACTAACAAGCTCAAATGGATTCATTGATGTATTGCTCTCTTGGTGAAAGAACTGCTAAACAATATTCATGTTTCATTCTTCTTTTCCTTTTTTATTTGTAATTTCAAATTAGTTTTTCCTTATTATTGTATCAATCCCCCTTTCTAATACCCCCTATTTCATTCTTCCAATATTTTTTCCTTTCTTTCTTCCTTTCATGCTTATTTCCTAGTCTCCCTTTACGGAGATATTTTTCAATAGTGTTTCTTCCTTTTTTTCCTTATTTTGCTTTATACTTTGTGATTTCCGTCCCAACTCTATATTGATCATCCCGAAGTTTGCTTCTGCCTTTTGCCTTTTCTGTTTTTTTCCTTCCGTCAATATTTCATCCATCTTAAATTCCTCCTTTCCTTAGTATTTCCAACTCAGTCGTTCAACAAAATTGATATTGATTTATTATCCCCACAGTTTTCACTCCATTCCCTATTTTTTCTTTGTAATTTCTGTTACGCTCTTTTCCCCTTCTTTTTTCCATCTTTTTTTTTTGTTCCTCTTCTGGTAAATTCAATTCAGTCACTCCTCATAGTTTATTTTCATTCTCTCCTTCCCTGTATCATATTCTTTCTTTCTTCCCTCCTTTCTTCTTCTTCTTCTTTTTTTTTCCGTTTTGATCTCATAAAAGAAAAAGCCCCCAAAGCTGCGGAGCACAAATAAAAGGGCAGTTTAGCATGGATTTAATTCGCTAATTGACCCGAGCAATGAACTGATCTTACAGAAACAGAATGGTTGTTTTGTTTCTGATGCAGAACATGGATTAAATGTTGAATTTTTATCTTTCTAGCTCCAATAATGTAGTCTGTACGCAGAGTACATACATACAAAGTCAGCCAAGGCAACTAAAAAACTGAAGAAGCTAGTGTTGGTTGCTTTCATTGATGGTTTTGTAAAAAATTAAGGTAAAATTTCCCTGCCATGTTTAATGTAAATGGCAGTAGAGGCAGATCAGGAAAAATACCAAGATCATGCGTTATGCAGTAAGAGTTGGCAGAGAGAGGGTTAAAATGACACCATTCTGTATTCAAAATCGTCCTTCCTTTTTTTGGAATGAATAATACTTCTACAATGCAAAACTTCTGAAACTTTTATGACAAAATTACTCTAAACAAATCTATTTATCTGATTTTCTCTATGTATTTACCTATACCAAACAATGTAAATGTAATACTTTCCAAGCCAATTGCACACAACCACGTATAAAGTGCATCTTTGCTTCTCAAAGATATTTCATGGGAAACAAACAGTGTATTGCATGTTATTATTCTCGTATCTTCACAGAAATATCTTCATCTAAATGAAAACGGTGTTTTTTTTTTTTGCATTTTCCCATTACTTTCTGAAATACGTAGATTCCAATTTGCCATGATCATTACTATAATGTTGAATTGTCCTCTTTGGTTAAAAAGTGGAAAATATTTGAAAATATTTTCAAAAAGCAACAATCACAAAACCAGGACGAAGTTCTCCTTTAACAACTTAAGGTCAATATCGGAATGAGGAAATACCATGCTGAAATCCAAGAATTTTCAACGTTCAAAAAGATAACAAAATTGTTCTGGTTACTGCCAAAATTGAAACTGCTACTGGATCA
>OY735198.1:17630316-17660316 GCA_963457665.1 Thysanoteuthis rhombus | reverse complement strand
CGGGTTATTCATGTATGAATCTCACATATAAACTGCACAAACGGAGCTACACTGCTGGCATGTGTGGCATTCACTAATTATGTCTAAAAAATACTATTTTTTCAATTTTTTTAATCACCTTCATTTCATTTCCTATCTTCCACAGTAAGTATATTTTTTAGCGATGTGTTGAATTTGCATCGTATCAACGAGATAAATGTGTAACATTCACGCTTCCTCAATTATTTGTTTTAGTCGTTTTTCCGTCATTTTTTCTTTGCCTTGTTGACCATTCTTTTTTTTCCAGTTTAGCTTTAAAAACTACAACTGAAATCAAAATTTGCAACGTATATCAGCTACTTTGTCCGTAGACCTCTGTACATTATTTCAGTTTATTTTGTGTGATATTTTGCTAGATCAGTTAAAAAAAAAGCCTATAATACCCCTCAAGAGTGTTACACTTTGACTGAAATCGGCAAATATAGAATTAACAATGAACTGGATTAGTCTGTTGCCAAACGAACTGATTATAGAAACACACGATGCTACCTATATAAAAAGATTAGAAAATCGTGGACTGTCCAAAAAGGGTCTATCTGTTCAAAGACTGTGCTGCTGTGTTAATGGGGCCCACTTCATGACAGAAATTACTGCTTAACTTTCTACCAGTGTCAGTGGTAAATGTTGAAACACTCGATTTCGTATGCAAAAGGTTCAATGCAGGCATTCTCTACCTCAAACATATGATCAACAGAATATTTCAAATTACATTAACTTTTAACCAACCATGTCACGTTCAGTAAATATCCTCCAAATCATCGTTCTACAGAAGGGAGCTATGATACTGTTATTTATGTCGAATTAACAAATCGGACTTCTACAAAAGACGCCACATAACACTGGCATAGAGTGTCAAGTAGAATATTGATTCTATTGACAAGGGAAATACTAACGTTTAGACAATGAATCAAATTATGATGGTAATTGTTGACCAGATTTGTTAGGAGGACATAAACGGTACCTTACATAAAAAAGATTTCGAATCAATATAAATAAACCTAATGATAGTGGCATTATTTGTTTTTTCCACCTATGTAATACTGATCACAAAAAATATGTTTCTTCCCCCAGTGAAAAAAAATCGTGCCATTGATACATAGTTGAGATAACAGTTCATGGTTTCACGTTCAACATTGACATTGTTATTTCCAAGTATCGATAGCATTACCTCAGTGTTTCTGTTCCTTAGTACCTCCATAACAGAGAAATCATTGATTTATGCAGAGAAATTTGGGTCCTTATACTTCCACGTCAACTTCAAGTAGGAACATTTTCGAGGTTAGGCTTATCACGGTAATCCTGTTGGGGACCAGTAGCAACTTCATTTATGTATTATTCATGGGTTGAATGTAGTCGGACTAGCAGGGTTTTGGACCACACAGTAATAGAATTTGCTAAAAGTCTTTAAAGGTCAATGTCGGTGCAAATTTCTGTAAGCGATCTGATATAGCCAGGATTGACCTTAGCAGGAGGTCATCCGGCATTTTGATCCTTATATGTCGAATGCATTTCCCCATTTGATTCAGATTTCGTGGTTTGATGTGGTACACTTTCCCATTCACTGCTCCCGTAGGGGTCTTTTTTGTGTATGAGACTCAGTTAAAGGGTGAACTTAGCGTCTCCATTCATTAAAAGAGTCCGTTAAGATAAACAGGAACCAGAACATTCGTCATGATCATCGATTCATAAAAAACCGATGTCAAACAAGCGAAACAGATGTTTTGTTGATCAATGCACTTGTTTGTGAATTCATACAAACTTTATCGGATACTTATCATTCAACCTTCTTCACAGATAGTACAACAGTTCATAGATATTTCCAATACACCGATTCTCTAAATTCACAAATATACAGATGGTTTGAATCAATCGATATATATCCAGTGTGTATCATAGATTTGAAATTTTTCTACTCACCAACCCATTACTATGCAAGAATTATGATGTTGGACATAGCTTCACAGTAGTTGGCCGTGTCATCATTTTTGTTTGTTCTAAACGGAAAAAGGATAACGGCAGGGTCTCTTCTTCCTCCCAACAACTGATTTCTAGGGCCTCTGTTCCTATTAATACCTGTACAAGAGTTCAAAGTTATAAATGATCATCATATTTCTGAATTGGTCAGACATTTTTTTGGAAAGTTCACAATGCACACGAGACAACAGAAAAACAGTTGTTGCAACCATCAACGTTTTCAGCTAAACAAGATGGTCACCTGAGATTACAATTTGTGTATAAAGAAGAGAAAAACGATGAAACTAATTTTATTCATTTTATAACGTTTTAGAGATACATCAAAGAATTTTGAGCCAGACACGTAAACAGTTGAGAAAATTATATATTGTGTACTGTAAGATTTGCACCTGACTTAAATGATTGGCCCAGTGTCCAATTTACTGAAGTGTTAGATTTATAAAAAAAAAAGAATGATCGAGCGTCGGTTGGTTCTTACAATAAAATGCTTTCAAAGTTGGTCGAATGTTTTGGTACCTATTGGAAAAGACTTGCGTTAGATTTTTGAAAGAAGAAAATCAGGAAGAAACGAGAGGAGGGGAGGGGTATATGTGAGAGCACTAATGTAGTGGAATGGAGGACTAGGAGATGCTGAAATGGAATTGAAATGTGGAAAAGAAAAATTCAAGAATGGGGAGGCGTAAAAGCAAAGTAAATGCCACAGAGACATCGAATAGATTTAAAAAAAACGAGTAACAGCAACAACAGAAGGAGAAGGAAATGAAAAAAATAGATGATGAAGGAAAGATAATAGATATTGAGAATCGGAGAAAAAAGGGAGACACAAGGAGAAATAAAGAGAGGTTTGATAGGGGAAAAAGGGAGATCGGTCAGATGCATCAGAGGGTTGTTTTAAAGCTGTAAATTGCTGATGATGACAACGATAATAGATTTTGCATGAAAAGTAAATATGAAGATGAATACAGGACAAAACATTCACACACAATATTATGAATAAATAATTATACATACAATAATCTTATATATTTACTTCATCACCAACCCTGATCCTTAATAAAAAAAAAAAACTGAAAAAAATAGGGCTAAATCTCCAAATTGTTTTCACTGTCGTACATTATATTTTGTTTGTTACTGCAAAATTGAATAAAACGTAGCAGGAAAGTGATGCAGTAGGGAGGGTGCCTATTGGAAAAAATGAGGAAACCCTACCTTCACCAATGGAGCTTCAAATCGTGTCTACGTGTCTCACCAAACAAACCTGAAATAGATATTAAGGGTGTTTTGCTTCGACTAAAACTGGAGGACATAGAACTATGAACATGAATAGTCCCCTTGTACACGCTTTGCACCGGTAGCATGTCCTATTTCATGACCAATTTTGCAGCACAATTTTCTAAAATGAAACATGTCAATGTTGGAGGACTCAATTTCGATTACATACAGTTCAATGCACTCAATTTCTGTCTTTAATATGTTATCAATCCAATCTTTCGACATCATTTACTGCTATTTGGCTTTGTTACAACCGCTATCAGGCAATACATACAAACAATCCAAATAAGGGTTCTACAGTAGAATTATGGGATCGTGTCAGGAAGACTGAATTACAAATGGGACTTATCCACACTTGATTTTCTGATTAAACGTGCACTGGAAGGAAGTGTTTAATAGCTATACCTGGATCACCGACTTTATGATTAAAGAGGTGATAACTTTTTTATAATCAATCAAATAATGCTGCTGAGTCTGTCAAGCAGAAAGAATGATCACACTTTACGAAAAATTCCAAAAATGAATAAATCTGAAAATATTGTTATAATTCATTTTTTTGATCGTTTATATAATATTGATTGCAAAGAATATGTTTTTCCACTGAGAAAATAGTCAGGCCAGTTGAGTGATAGACGAGAGAAAAGTCGATGGTGTTATGTTTATCGAGGAGGGACATCATCATTATGACACATCGATATCATTTCATTGGTATAGTAGTATCTGATTTCTGTGAGTGTTATGGTATGGCCTCCATTAACCTTTGCAGGAAATCTGTTGGTATGTTAAAAAAGTAGAATAAGAGTAAATAAGTAAAGGAAGTAAGAAAGGAGGAGTCTGAAAGGAGAGGTAGAGGCGGTTCGATCAAGAAAATAGCTAAAGATATAAAGGAATTGGCTATTTGAAGTAGGACGAGAAGAAATGTGCATGAGCCTCGATGAGAAGGAGGGTTTGCCCGCAGTACAGGTTAAAATAAAAATTAGTCATCCGTGAATATATTCTCATGAGAATACTTCATGATCATCCCTGACGATTTGATGCTTGTCGAGTGAAATTGGTGTTTTGCTGATCAATGGTGTAATACACTTGTGTGTGCATTTGTGTATACCTTATCAGATAATTATCAACCAACAATCTTCATAGATAATTAGACAGTTCATAAATGTTTCTAATACTCTAATTCACAAAAATCAAAGTTCACTTTACAGACTGCGAATATATGTATGTATATATATATATATATATATATATATATATATATATATATATATATATATATATATATATATATATATATATATATATATATATATATATATATATAGCAATATAACAGCATCATGCACTTAGCATTTTAAATTTATCAAGGAATCATTAGCAAGAATAGCTTGACCAATATCACTTCACAACTGTGATCACTATAAGCAAATCTTAAATAAAGGAAAGGGATTTTTAAAGTAATCCTAATTCCACTATCAACTAACACTTTGGCTCCGTATTGTTTTTAGTTACAATAAAAGACTCACAAGTCATAGATAATGTTTGAAATATTATTGAAAAATATAAGATTTATAATACACACGGGGCAACTGAAGAGAGCTGATGCAACTATCAAGATGGTTATTTTAGATACATGATGAATGGAGAAGAATGTTATAAAGAATTACATGAAAAAAATGCTCGAGGGTGCATCAAAGAATTATGGTCTAGACACTCGTAAACACTCCAGAGGAAAATGTATATTTTATACCTGATTTGCACCTGATTCAAGTCATCGACGTAGCGCCCATATAACTGGAGCGTTAGGTTTGACAAAAAAAAATAATCATTTTTTTTCAGTAAAATAATTTCTGATGTATGAGGAACTTTTGATATTATTGAAGATAGGACTCACGTGAGAGGTTTGAAAAAGTGAGAAGAAGAGAGAGAGAGAGAGAGAGAGAGAGAGAGAGAGAGAGAGAGAGAGAGAGCAGAGGAAAAGAGGGAATGTCCCAGAGAGTGAATTAAGAAGTAAACTTAAACTAAAAAAAATGCAGTGATGGAAAATATAAAGTAGAACAAGAACAATAAGAAGATAAATAAGAAGATAGAGAGGCAGCAATGACAACAGTAAAGAGAAAAAAAAGGAAAAGAGAGAAAAAAGTTAGAAAAAAAAGAATAAACAGGAAAAAGAGGGAAGAAGAGATCAAGAAGGCTAACGGCAGGATTAAAGGAAGACAGGGTTAATGAATGATGAAAGAAAAGGATAAATGAGGGATAAGGGCAAGCACAAGAGGGAACAAGGAGTACGTGGTGTTGGAGAAAGGGATAATCAGATCTATCAGGAGTTTTTCGGGAGGTGTCTAATTTGTTAATGAAAGGTTTTGCATCAACTGTGAATCCTACAAAGATGGATATAGCTCTCATGAATTGAAAATAAAATATCTGAGCAAACAAAATGACATCAAAGATAATCGTACGAATATCAACTAATGCACGATCAACGAATGATTTTTATGCTCCAACTGTGTTTAACATAAGCTGCTTTTGTGGAGATTCACTCGACTAAACGTAAATTAACTGGGAGAGTAAACTAGGTGTGCTCTATTACTACCTTTGAAAAAAAATTGCTCACCATGGGACTTACCTTCAAAAATCTGAGCTGAAATTATACTTTGAACTCTCACTGATTTAATAGTTTAGTTTAATTCAGTATATCCTGATCAAGTCATAAGAGAGTATTTTCTTTCCCTGGAATCTTGGTTGAAATTCATCAATTTGGTCAAGGGAGCGTTCATCACAAATAGTAATAGCCTACATTCTTGGTTATTGAGTATTTTTTCCGGAATAAAAATAATCGATTCATCAGAAAAAAAAAAAAAATACATGGAAAGAAAACACGTAAAATATCAGAACAACGGAAACAATGCAACAAATGGTTTTAATAATGAACACAACTCGACTGTATCACTCCCCAAATGCAAAAAACAGAACCTATTCTGAATAGTAATCCATTATATGACAGGTTATATTTATATATATATGTGTGTATATATATATATATATATATATATATATATATATATATATATATATATATATATATATATATATATGTGTATATATATATATATATATATATATATATAGATAGATAGATAGATAGATAGATAGATACATATATATATATATATATATATATATAGATAGATACATGGATACATAGATAGATACATAGATGTATATAGATATAGATAGAGATAGATATAGATATAGATATAGATATAAATCCCATTTTTACAAGCACAGATCAGTAATTCTTGCCATCAGTAGACTTCGGACAGATATATTCACTGCATAATGTTGTGCCAACATGAATCCATTTTGTATTGATTTTTCTTAACATAATTTTTGGTACTTAAGTGAGAGTTGTGAATTTAGCCTCGTCGATAAGTAGCGTGTCTACCAAATAGTAAGTTCTGATTCGGAATTTTATAACTGTCTACTTGTTTCCATTTGTCATATTGGGAAAACAGAAGCAACTACGACTTTATCCTTGGGTTCGACAATGGATACGATGATCAAAAGACATTTAGGAGTGATTTTTAGCCCAAGAAGTCTTTTGTTGGGGGTTTTCACGTTAAGCCAACAACATAAGATTCACTTAAAGTTGATACATTCAGCTCATCTGGAACAAACTAAAGTTGCAGGAAATCCTTGATAATCGAACTCACAAAAGTTCTATATAATTCTGTGATTAGTACTGTAACAAGTATGCCATAGTGAAACCACTTACATGTAGCTGTGTCAATTTGAGAGGGAAATGATATAATAAAATGAAAAACACAGATATATTTTACATTCGAAGACCATACCAGTTGTTTGGAATCCATAAATCTTAGTGAAATCTTGCACTTGTGAAGTAATCAAGAAACGGGATATTGGACTAGAAATCGCACTATGTTTGATACAAGCACTTTCCTACCATCAGACAGAAACACCACAAGACAGCTGTATTCATCAAGGAGAAAATCACCCCCCAAAAAACAGGGGCTTGTAGTATCACGAACTTTATGAGAAAACCTCTAATGGCAATGAGCTAGCCATGTAGCAAGACACACAACTCACGATGTAGACTTATTTTGATTAAATACGGAATTGTTCCCGACGAAAATATGATGGCATGACGGTTTGGACATGATAAGATATTAGCATTGTTTTGACAACAACGCGGAAAAGGTGTGGTTGATGTTGGAGAGGATTTATATCCAACAACAGGCACTGAGATGCTGTTGATGGGGATTAAAATGTCAGGTACTCACTATTGATTAAACTCTCAGCAGCCTGCATAGCTATCTCACTAACCAAAACTCTAATTGACATTCACATTTATTTCTAATTCAATAATGGCTGGGTGTGTTGATGGAAACGTCATATTGTGAATAATAGGGCAATATCTCTACTCGCTAATATTGATACTTAGTAATACTAATGATCGTCGTCCCAAGTAGAAGCAGGATGCTGTAGCCACCGACGGCAAAGGACTTTCTCACCGTTATCAAGTTTTCTGCCACATGTTGTCATCACAGAGAGGTTGTTGAGGGACACAGGAGTTGCCATCTTGTTTCAAATGCGAACATACCATCAGCATGTTTCCTTCCTTTGAAGGGAAATTCTACGCATATTTTGTGGATATGGACGAAGAGACCAAAGTTGAAGTTCATAATTGAAATGAACGCGATTGTAAATCCTCAGACATAATATTAAAAGGAACATTTCATTACAAAGAATGAATCCGTAAACAGTACAACCATCGACAGTTGTTGATTTGGTTGGCCTGATTGCTATCCTATAACTGGATATAGAGTGTAATTTAGTAGCTAAAAAGACTACAAAGATACAAGTAAGCACCAGAACAGAAAGGGAAGTACTACGTGTGTTATCTAAACGCTGCTGTGGCTAAAAGGTGCTATTTCATAAATACTGGAGGCTTCAAGAAAAAAAAAGTTATTATTGAAAACAGAATTGTTAGCATAATACTAGTTTTGGAACAATGAGACACACCCTAATTTGGGACCATTCTCTGCGCAGTTATCGGTCATAGTATTGCATCCGCATTCAGATTTCCCTCTAGGTTTTACAGTTTAACTTTTCCTGGTGAGATAGCATCTATCTGATCTTTAGAACCGCTGCACATTCTCTAATTTCTCATTTAATGCAAAAAATCACCACATGATCAATTGTAAAACCATCTTTCAGACAGCTTACCTTTTTTGGAAATTTAGAAAATGTTTGACAAAACAGTCACCGTAAATGTGAGACTAGGTTTCACCAATTTTCAAATTGGTCTAGCTGATTGGCTCTTTATGAATGTACCATGCATACAGGTAATACCAACGGAACAAGAAAGATGATTATTCAACATTCACTCCATTTTGATGTCCAAAACGAATTTTTATACTACTCTCGAACAGGCTTACGGTGGGGGGTTAAATTTACAATGCAAATTGATGGGAAATTGATCTTTAAGTTCTTGCCCAGTAGCTACCAAACCTCATTCTTTGAAAATTCAGACTTGTTTAGTGATCACTCCCGAACAAAAGCTGAGACACATAACCCCTTCATTGACTACTGTTTTCAATTTATTTATCAATCAACCCCCTAAACACAGCATGCAGCCAAGATACGGGGTCTATGCGATGGTTTCTGTCGAGTTACTCAGTAAATTGGTTTCTTTTTCTCGAAACCACTCCCCAACCTAATATAAATCCATTTCTGGGAGAATACTCTTAGATTTCCACTTCTCTCTTTGAAACACCCATCGTTTTTATTTTACCGTTTTGATTGAAATTTCCACATATTTGTCAACCAAATGATCAAATGATTTGTTTCCCTCCAAAGTGTCTCAGTCAACGATGCATCACTTCACTTTTATTTCCTACGCCCTCATTCTTCATTCTTCGTCAATACATATTTTCGTACTCCCAACTTTCAAATCCAAATCAACACCTCATATAATTTGTTTCTGCGATCTCTTCACGTTCCATCCAATTTTATCATGTCTCCGATTCCAAAAGAGACGAAAAGCATTATGGTGTCTTATATCTTAGAATGGGACACGCCTGTTTATCTCCTGAAACCTTAACCTCGATAGTCATCTGAAAATATCAAGATAAAGTGAATAGCTTTCATTTAGAAACTCAAATGGCAATAAATTGGTCATGTAGCATAAATGGCAGACAACCTCTCGATGTGGTTGGTCACAACGTTGTTCCCTAGGGATTATATGGGGAAAATGCGACACGCAGTCAGTAGGATGGCGTCTCAAACCAAACAAATTCAGAAAGTGCTGGCTCCAAACACCAACAAGGGAGAGGTCTAGCTGATCTTTGGGATGGTTGATGTCTAGCAACGGACGCTGAAAGACTGCTGCTGCTGATGATGATATTGGCCATGATGATGATGATGATGATGATGATGATGATGCATTTCGTGTCAAAATTACGATGATTGTTGCTACTGACTGCTAAGTGTTATTTAACTGTTTTTGCAGTTATAGCAGTGCAACAGGATTGGCTAAATTAAAAATTTTGGTAAAAATGAAACAAAATAGTGAATATCTCCATCAAAATTTGAAATATGCGTTCACCTTAACACGTCCTGTGGATAATAAACTTTCTAGACCTGTGAAAAAAAAGCAATAACATTAGAATGACTGCTTATATATATATATACATATATATATATATATATATATATATATATATATATATATATATATATATATATATATATATATATATATATGTGTGTGTGTGTGTGTGTGTGTGTCTGTTTACATTAACATTTATTGACCTTTTTGACCCATAGTATAATAGAATAGAATAGAATAATGATGCAGGAGCCATTGTATGACAGACTTTCACTTTTTTATCATATATATAAACTCGATTAGAATGATCAACTACTATTACACAGTTAATGTATCACTTGTTTCTAGACAATATGTTAAAGAATCAATGATCACAGAGAAATGGGCTGATGCAGGAATCGATCCAGCCACCAATAGGTTGTCACTTCTGCGTAGCGTTGCTGTAACTATTGAGCTGAATACTGGCCAGTGATGCAAAGGCCCAAAAAACTGTTTTCAACCGAGACGTCATCTAGTTTTTCTTCGGCCTATCCACTTATTTCCACTTATATAGATATATATTAAGAAATGAATATTAGTCATCAAGACCAAAGATTGTACATTGTGTTATATCATCTAGAAACTTATTCGATGATATCTCCTGTCATTGCACGTTTGACGTATCAGTCACCCTAGAAAACGTAAAAAAGTTTAGACAATTCAAGGAGATGCAGTTGCTGCAAGAATCGAACCTGCCAACGATAGGCTGTCCGTTTATATTTAGTTATTATCTGTTTACTTCATTTATATGTTGCCGTGGTTGTATTTTATGTAAATAAGACAGAATTTATTAGTACAGTGCATTTACAATGACAGAGAGAGACAGAGGAAGATTGAAAGGTAGAAAAAGAGAGTTCCTATGAAACTGTCGTTTCTTAAGAAATATTGATGGGCAAACGACCTGACCATCGTGATAAATTAGCAATGTAGAACAAGAACTTTAAAGTGAAATCCCAAGTGAATGATAGGAGACTATCTGAAAAGAGAGATGGTTGTATCTGCTTGAACTCTCAAACTCCAAGAATTGGATTTAGCAGTTTAAGTGTTTCCGTGGCGTAATGGACCTCATCCATCAATTGAGTCTTTTTTTTTGTTTGGACCAACAAACAAATAAATAGATAACAAGTGTTAGGGAATGGATGGATCAAGTTCATCAATCCAGCTTGCTTCTTCCATGTTTGTGTGATCCTGAACAAACAATGGATTACAAAATAAAAAGTGATGAAGGCAAGTTTGCCTTTACGATACTGTTATCATGGCAATTTGGTGTCAAACCCAATAACTTTGCATTATTCCCCCAGCAAAAAAAAAGAAACGGGGCCTATGTTTTGTATTGATATGCTTGCAATAATTGTTAAGTAATGATCATTGATAAAAATTCAAAAGTTGTTCGAGAAGGTACTGATGAATTCAAATATAAATAGATGAAAAAAAATGGAGCTTTATCCGATCTTCAAAAGTAACTCGGAAAAAGTCAAGATTCATTCGTGTGAACGTTATTTTTAACCTTTACTACTTTCATCCTGTTTTCGTGTTATTCTGATCTTCTTACTATGCAATTATTTCGGAAGCACATTGTATGAGAACACTGAAGGTAGATATCAAACATTTAGATAAATTGATCGACTGAAAACATATTTTGAATAAGTGAATATCAGCAAAAAAAGTGAAAAATCAAAACAATTATCATTCAAATTTGCTACTAATTACCTTTGTCTCAATTCTTGATGTGATTTATTGCCTTTAAACTCAGGCCGGTTTCACTCACACAGTGAGAAAATATACAGCGTTGAACGTAATAAAGATAAAGTTCCAGGTCAAAATCTAACTAAGGAACCTTTATTACTGAAAATAGTTTAGTTAACATGTGACAGTTTTTGCTTAAAAACTAACACCAAGTAATCAATATTTTGGAAAAGCCATTCAAACTCGATTCTCATCTGAAATAAACAATCTAAATTCGTTCAAGTCAAAGTTTTTAATCTTTTGATATCGGATTTCTGCTTCGAGGGGGCCGTGGATTATCATGATTGAACCCCAAACATTTTTGATTTTTTGAATGGTACCACTTTTACTTCAAAGCACTGTTTTGAAGTGGTTAGTAATAACAACAAGTAAGTGCTGAAAATAAAAATTCACGAATGATGAGAGATTCAAATTTATTTCTAATGGATATAGGGTAGAATCTCTCTTAGGCACATCTGCAAATCATTTCAGTCCGTACTTTTCTTTTTTTTTTCTCAAATATTAGTGATGCTTTTTTTCCAAAATTTATGTGTAGAATTGCTTTGATGTGAGCTTTTTTTGAGTTGAAAGCAGAAATTGGCCTCATGTCATATATTTAAATGTTTAGTGAGAGGCTCTTTATAATCATAATTACTATGATCTCCCTCAAATATTATGCACTGTTTGATCCCAACATGTATACACATTTTCCACAGATATTCCTCTAGCACGTTAGTGAATTAAAAAACATATTCACACACATGCATACATACACATATGCAAATGCACACTTATCGTTGAAATGTATTTGAATGTATTTTTGACGCACGTTAACATTAATTTTTATATCTTTGACTTTACCTTTTTTAGTTCCTGAAAGATTTGCTGTCAGTTTTTCTCTTTCTGTTTGTCTAAGATATTTCCATTACATTTGTTAGTGAAAAGACGTCGGCATTTCATCAACATCGATGCGTTGATTATCTCCCAGGTGAATTACAGGACTGAGGCAACAAGCCAGCGGACGAGTTGATTTTCATCACTGTGTACATTGAAGTCACATGCACTCACGTACAATCATCAGCAACACCTTTGAATCAGTGGTAACCGCTAAGGACTGTGGCCTAGGAAGACCGATTCTACGCTTTGCTCAATCTTAGGGTAAAAGCAATGAGAGACGCATTTTGTTCTATGCTATGAATTATTCACTTCGCATATTGCCTGTTGCCTGTGTTCATTTGCTCTCAACGTTTCGACCGAATAACCTCCAATGCGTATTTTGGAAGATGTGGACTGGTCATACATATATATATATATATATATATATATATATATATATATATATGTGTGTGTGTGTGTGTGTGTGTGTGTGTGTGTGTGTGTATGTGTGAGTTATTTTAAGAAATGGACATATTTGGTCGGACCATGTCCGATGAATTGCATTTTAATGTATAGAAATCTATTTGAATCATGTCTAGTTATTACACGGTTAACATATCACTCAATTTAAACGATGCAAATAGTATCATCTATTAAATGGGGCTGCTGCAGAAATCGAACCTGCTGCCGTTAGGTAAGCAACTTCAACTTAGCCATGTACTCAACATCGATCTGTGTAACAACAGAAGATCTCATACAAGTTTTGGTACAATGTAACAGAATTTATAATTCACAGTGTTGGACAGAACACACTAATCTTTTAAATACATACTGCTGCTTTAAAAGAGACGAAATGAATAAAAATAAACGAGATGAGAATTTAGGTTGGAAACAGTCATGTCGGCCAATGCATTATTGGTGGTGTTTTTTTCACAGGCAAACACACTCACGCACACACGTGCGCGCGTGTGCATGCACACACACATGTATGTATCGATCATGTATATAGGTTGTGCTAATTGAGTTGAAAGATTAAAATATCCAACATTCCTCCATTGTTTTATTTTCTTCCTTTTATTTAGTCATATTTATTGTGATTAATTCTAGGTGTACGTTCATGCTAAATTGGTCATAAGTCTATGTATAGGTTCATTCATGCTTGCTTTTTTTAGAATTCAGATTTTCTCTTTAGTGATCCCTGACTAATATCATGCAACAGATATACCTTATACACTTATTGCTATTTTTTTTACTTTTCAATTGATCACTCACAAATTATGGATGTTTCTTTTTTCATGCTCTCAGATGATAACCAGAAACAAAGGTCGATGGCATCTGGAAATCCAAACGGAATGAAGGTTCTATTCATTATTCACATAATAAATATAACAATTCTGTTTCCTCTCATAGTTATTATGATCCGAAGTTTTCTTAAGAGTCTGATGAACTGCATGGAAATGAATGTATAAAATAGGCTCAGAATTAATGTACAAATTAATGCTTTCATTCGGATAATTCAATCGATGATCGGCAAAAAAAAAAAAATAAAATTATCATTATGAATATTCATTTTTGCATTTCAGGCTGTATATCTGTTTTAGTTTCGACGAAAGCATTTGTGATCAACATGCTTGACCATACATACATAGAATTTTGTTTTAGTTCAATTCATGTGAAAGCCGACTTTTTTTGCTTTCTTTGACACCTGGTTATATATTTTCAGATTTTGCGCATCCCTTTCGTTAAGTATGATATATTATAGACAGATATTTACATGTTGTCGTTGTCACATTATTAGATTAGGAGAAAAGTTATCTTGAACGTATCTGACATTTGATAGAAACTGTCCATCAATAACGTCATTAAAATATTCAACATTAGTATCTTCAGTAAACTTGCTATATTGTTTACCTCGACATAATTCTTTCCCATTCGTGAAATACATTTTCCACCTTTCTAGAAATCTATTTCCTAAAGTGACTTCCCCATACATTCTTTTCTCTACGAAAACCAAATGGCAACACAAAATTTCTCGTAAACTAATAATTTCATAACGTGACTAATATAGAGAAACGAGCAGAGGAATCAGTTTTACAGCATTGACGCCTGAAGTTAGTTACATTCAATTTCTGCGTTCCTGATTTCTTTCTCACTTTAGTAAGTTTATTGGTTAGTTTTCAACCAAATAACCCTTGCAGAGCGGAACAGACATAACTCTGAAAGTGTAATAATTGGGTAAATCGGTTCAGAATTTCGACATTTGGTACGACTGAGTAATGTCTTTTTTTTTTAAACTTTACAATCGATTTTGTACATTCTAGAATTTAAGGCCATTGTTCAAACGATTGTGTATGTTCTTATTTCTTCATATCCTAAGGTTTTTTTACCGATTTGTTTAAACCTATTTGAGATTAAGCGAAAGATTGTAATCTTGGCTTTTATCCCAAGGCTAGAATTGACACAATCTTGACAAAAATGAATATATTTTTTGAGATAAGATCTCAGTTGTCTTGCCTATGTCTAGGAGTGGCGTATCTTAAAATATTTTGATTTCGACTCATGCCACATCTGCTTTACTCTCTTCCATAAACATTCAAGCACATACACACACACATACTTGTAAAAACATACGGAAGCATACAAATTGACACGTGCTCGTACCTACACAGTCATACACACAAAAACACATACACACACACACACACACACACACACACATATATATATATATGTGTGTGTGTGTGTGTACATAAACACTCAGATTCGCAAATGACATCGTCCTTTTTGCAGATAACCTACATGACCCGCAACAAATGCTTGATGAACTAAACAAAGAAAGCAAAAAAAGTCGGCTTACACATGAATTGAACTAAAACAAAAGTCGTGTGCAACATTCACATCGAGAACAAGGACATAACTGTAAAAATCGACGATACAAAACTGCACCACTAAATCTACCTCGGGAAACGAATATCCATGAGAACTGCAAAAGGAGAGGGCATAAAGCAAATAATCATTCTATGGTGGCAAACTTTCAGCAGAGCAAGCTCAATTTCCAAAAACAAAGCAATCCCCGAATCATATAAAAAGAAGTAATAGCCAATGCATTCTCCCTATAGTCACTTATGGAGCTGAAACATGGAACCTGACCGAGAGACAGACATAAAAACTGAGAAGCATGCAACGTGCACATAAGAGAATCATGCCTAATCGTAAACGGACAGATCACAAGACAGAACTATTTAAGGAAAAAAGAGTCCAAAGCATCGTAGAAACTACTTAAAAACTCAAACGGCAATGGACAGGCCATGCTAAATGAATGAAAGACAACCGATGAACATCATGACTCACAACATTGATGCCGAGAAATATCATGCAAAACTTAGGCCTGCAGAGTACAAGATAGGTAGATGGCCTAGACAAATTTACGAAATTCTGGCTCAGTGATGCTTATGATAAAAAAAATTGTTGCAGAAGTTTTATGACCAACAACGGACAAAAAAGAATGATAATGATGATGATGATAACATAAACATACACAAAGACAAAAACTTTTTCAAATCGTTGGAAATATCAACACACCCATCCATAACGAAGACCACAGAAATAAATACAAATATTAGTTTTTTGTGGAATGAAAACAATTTTTATCCGAAGAATCCAACATTGGCTTATAGCTAGATACCTGCTTTTCCAAGTAAGGTAAGTGGTCAAAAAAGCTCTCGTTCAAAACCACACCAATCATTCATCTTGTGAAACACTGCTGGGGACTATGCCTCAACTTGATAACTGACCAATCATAGTTCTGTCTTTTCCACTCAATACTTTCGATAACGACACACACACACACACACACACACACACACACACACACACATATATATATATATATATATACATAGATAGATAGATAGATAGATATAGATATATATATTATTTTGACTAATCGAACATTGAATTATAGTTTGCAATAACCTCAAAAATTAACGATTTAAATTGTTCTAACACCTTCAACGCCAATATCTCTTTCTCCTTTGGGACAGGGAGATTAAGAGGGATTGTAGCATAAACGTTAATCCACTTCCAAGCCCTAATCTATGACTCTCATATATTTATAGATGTTCATGTTTTTTTGATCTACTGTTCCCATCCACGAAAAAGAAAAAGAAGATTGACAAATATCCTGCATTTTTTTGGAAGTATTTACCAAATACGTGGGATGAAAAACATTGAGACATTTGATGGAGTTTCAGATGATTGAGATTTTTTTGTTTTTTCTTGATTATTGAATGAACTCTGAATCATAACACGAGAGATTCATGACTAAATGGACGTTCAAATGTACCTGCAGTTGAAAACACTGTTATTGATCACTTCTTTGCAAGATGACTTGAGAAGTTGTTATATAGGGTGATTAAATATAGAGGAGTCAGTTTAATTGATATTTTATAACTTTATGACGGAAGAGATTCTTAGCTATTGATCGAAAATACACACCATAAGCGATAAATTACATTCTTTTGAGGAAGAACTATCCAGCTTTAAAAGGTGATCGTTACCTTTTCCCATATTGAAACGACAATCAAACAACAATAAAAGCATCAAATTGACTCCAGCCCTTTACTCTTTGAGAGGATATGATATCATCATCTTTTTTCCCGATGAGATAACAGTCGTCTTATAATCTTAAAGCTATACGTTGCTGAACCACAAATAACTGCTGGATATCTTGCTGCCATTCAAAGCAACCATGCAAGATTATTAACCTTTCTATGCTTTCGAAAAGTTCACAATATATCATCAAACTAACGTACTCAATGATAATTCAAATGTTTCGGTCGACTTTGATTTGGTAAACTTTTAACTCTTTGAAGAATAAAGATTTACATTTCATTCAAATTTCATGTGCACATATCGGCGCTGTTGGTCATTTCTAATACCACTCTCTGTTCTCAGATACTAAAATGTGAAAAGTCTTTATGCTTATATGGCCTCAAAATGGTTCAACAACTGCGCAACAGATGTTGGAATACTTCAGAATAGACTATAAGACATGAGCCTCTGGAAAAAGGATTGGCCAACCAAGTTTGTCTCATAAATTGTTCGCTGTGCCCGTGCACTAAACTGAAATAACTGTATTAAATATAAAAAAATCAAGATATGATCTCACTGGTTCCAAATCTCATTTGAAGATTCTTCCTCCCCTTTTGTTGATTTCAGTAACCTACTCATAGGTGAGAAAGGCTTATGATCCTCAGAAGTATATATTCTGGCCATTTATTTATAATTGATTCATAGTTGATTTTTCTTTTTATTATCTAATAAGTTTTAGCTGGATTGTATTCTCGTGATTTATTGTTTCCATGGGTCACTGGGGGGAAAATTCGTAGTTTTCATTCAATCATATATCATTTAATTTTTCCTCACTGAACTAGATCAATACTATTATGATTCATTTTGTTTTTATTCCTCAAATCTTTAAATTCACTGAAACTGAAATCAATTGATCCATCGGCATGGCTGTCAGTCCGTCTGTTTCTTTTGCTTTGTCTCCTTCTTTAAATATCTATATCTATATCTCTGTATCTCTCTCTCTACATATATATATATATATATATATATATATATATATATATATATATATATATATATATATATATATATATATATACACATATATATTCTTCTGTGTTATTTTCTAGAAACCTTTTATGTTTATGTATTGTTTTGATATGATTGAGTTAAGAACTTATTCTCTGAAATAAACGAAGTCGATGTTCTCTAAATGTATTAGTACAGAGAGGTTTACAGTGTCAAGTCAAGATCCCTACTAAAATGAAAGGGGTATATACGTAAAATGAAAAATTCATGACCACATTATTGCCAGAAGACTATCTTACTAATTGAGTTAAATTGTCATGTCTCAGCTATTAGCTGAGATTCATCATACAAATATGCATGGTCATGTATGTATACATATGCGTATACATATGCGTATATATATATATATATATATATATATATATATATATATATATATGAATGTATACATATATATATATATATATATATATATATATATATATATATATATATATATATATATATGTATGTATGTATGTATGTGTGTGTATGATTTTTGTTATCTATTGGAACTTGAATCTGATGTAACAATCTTCAATTGGAATAGTATTCGAAACTTATGTCAACTCTGCAGCACCCAAGCAGTTTTGTTTTTTGATGTGAATATCTACAAACCATACAACATATCATCATCACTTGTATACACTTAAGAGTCTAAAATAAGATCAATAGTGACGTCGTACAGTTAGTGAAATCGTTATGATGCATTCAATTTTCTTATAGAAAACTAATAATAGGGTTCCAGTATTGAATTCCACATTAGTTCTGTCATGCAGATATCTATTCAGTTTGCATCCAGTGGTGATAGTTCGATTTGATCAAAAGCGGACATGATTGGACTAGCAATACAAAATGATTATTCGCTACATAAAGACAAGTCATTGATTAAACTCTCTAAAGTGTTCGATCAAATAAGGAGAGAAAGCCACCAATTTATGATATTATCCCGTATGCAAGAAACATGTGATAGCCATTGACATTATGTATCAACTGATATATTGACCAAAGGATAGAAACATGTCTTGATTTGTCTTGGATAGTTTTCAAATAACGATGATCAGCTAATAGCATTCGGCAAAAAATACAAAATTGGAAGCAATTGACATTGTTCAAATAAACTTACATCCATAGGTTCACATTCATTTTCCAGCCTTTTTTGTTTTGAATTTATACACTGTTTTGAAAAAACAACTTCGCATGATGGAAATTATTATAAATATCTTCCCGGCTTAAATCTGTTTTGGATACAATATTAACGATTAATTGGTTTTGATTACACTAACCGCTTGGTGACATCATTTTTTATCACAATGAATTGTACCCTTTTTATGTGAACTATTTTTGATTGCAAAGTTTTTGCTGATGATAGGTGTTTTCTGAAGAATTGGTTCATAGTAAGAGACATAATAACAAACACAAACTATGAAACTCTCAGACACCGTAAATATCAACACATTTCATTGTCAGAGGGTTGATCGAACAATAGATTATCCTAAAGATCCAAACATGTAGTATATTTTTTGCCCTCCCACAGAATGCTATCATAACTCATAAAAAAACATCCATATATATTATGGGGGGCAGATTGAACACATTGATCAAACATTAAAGAATGAGAGTTTGAAATCCTATTCAGTCAATGACATCCGCGTACAAGATAATTTTTCCATCTTCGTCGGCTGCCTCTGCTACCTGGTGACAATAGTTATTTCCATGGATAAGAGATGAGAGTACTTTTTCATCTTTTATATCTCTCTTCAGGGACCCTGTTTGTCGGCCTGCCAATAACTTAATACAGAAGCTCTTCAGAACACAATAGTGCCTCATTCACGCTACGGGGTATTTCTGCTCTTTGAATGCAATACATTAGAAAAAATATGTATCAAATTGATGTCGGGCAGGAGAACATTACTCTACTATCAGGGTCAATCATCTTTTCCCCCGTTTAAATCCTTCTGGAAATCAAAGAGCTTATTTCAAGAAAATCCCCAAAAAGTGAAAAATAAATTTGCATTTGAAATTAAGCTTTGTGAGCTGCAAAAAGAACATAGAAATTCAACGTGATCTTATTTCTATTTACAAATAATTGTATTCCCATTTTCCTGTACCAAACACTTTCTATGAGACATTGTTATTTGATGTCGGTCTCATTTGTCATCTCTTGTATGATGGCTGATAAAGATGGTGATCAAAATATATATTGTAGCATTCAGAAGTGTTTTAAATTTTAATTTAGTGAAAATTAATGATTATAAACTTGCTCCTATTCATAGCTTTGGTACACCTAAAATGTGAAGAGTCCAACATGTTTCGAAATAGAGGTAAAAAATTATAATAAACATCTACTTTTTTCCTAAAATAGATAAAAATTAAGTGGATCCTTACAAAATAGGAAAACATGGGAATATGTACACATAATTCATTTGATTCCCACCGAATGAAATTATCAAAATAGAAATTACCGAATATCAGCAAAGATGATTTATATATTATCAATGTTATTCGTGTAGAGGACCCTTTAGTATTTTTCCCTTCAAACTAAGGTTTTAGAGACTTTATCATATTTGTGCATTACGTCTTAGGATGTTCATTAGATTTTCAGCAGGAATTCCATTTCATAATCATTTTCAACTTATCTTTGTTTATCAACATCCATCCATCTATCCATCTATATCTGTTCTTCTTCCAAAACTCCCTGTACTATTTTGTTAAGATGAGAAAACGCTGTACGTTATTTCATAGGACATGCATGCATTTTTGAAGATTTAGGTCTGTGTTTGTTGGTTAATTCCGATAATAAAATTCTGGTTTTCCGACTTTTGAGACTTCCTGTTTTCTGGTCACTGTATCAAACAACGACCTTTTTGAAGAGGAATCATGCAGTAATTTTTTGGAGGGGAGGGGTGTTGGGTTCATTGCTGTTACCATCCTGCCTTTTTTTGCTGTTTTTTTATTTTTCTTGTTTCATATTTATTTGCTAACACCTGACCAAACTCAAACAAAAAAATAATAATAGTCAAAAGATATACACGTATGCGAATTTCACCAGTGTTTTGAGTTAAGATTCCTCTTGAAAATCTTTTTCAACAGAGAGATTTCAAAAAAATAATAGGAATTGAATACCTGCTTTTAAAGAAGGTCTTTCATAGATGTGTTTCCTTCTGATTGAAAAGAGGAAGTTCGACAACTGTCTTTTATTTACGTCAACTTCAGTGCTGTGATCAATAAATGCATCAGACTCGACGGTGAGATGAAAAAATTGTGATTTTGTTTCTTTGTATTTCGGATAACACTATTTGGGCAAACCAATGAGTTTTTGGCATGTTGTAAAAATATTATCAATTCTGTCTGAAAGCAAAAATCGATCCATGTCCATAGTCAGTCTTTATATTTCCTGAGTTATTTAGCAAACTGTGGTGCAACAGTGGATTTTATATACACGTTAATGTATATACTGCTGGATGGTTTTGCATCTTGAACACGGAAACAGAATTATTCAACTGCGTTCGATGTCCAGTCAAAGTTGCTTAATATATATATGGACAATACATGTGTGTGTGTGTGTGTGTGTGTGTGTGCCTGCAAGCATGTGTGCGTGTGTGCATTGATGTTTGGAGTCATTTGATTTGAAGATACACCAATTTGAACACGTGTCATTTTCATTTCATCAGATTAATTTATAACTTATCGTTTGTCACAAAAATCATCGGCACTCAGTTAGAGGACACTGCTCAGAATTGTCATTGAAACTTCATTAACAGATTGAGAGGAATGAATGATTCATAGTGTTTCCCTATTAAAATTTTGAAATTGTGCTGAGAAAAATCATGTCGTTTGTGACTACAGTCACCTACTTAGTCAGTTTTTTTTACAGCGAGGAAATTTTGGGAGTTCTGCCGCGTATGGCACAAAACATGTATAACATAAACTGTACACTACATTGAGCTAGAAAATTTTGTTATGATGACCTTTAGTCTATTATTTAGTCTATAATACGAATAATCATTTTGAAACTCATCAATGATGAAGCAATCAAAATAAACTTGGAGATAAAAGCGGTTGGAAACTTATTCACACTCCCCAACCGGTCCACCTTGGAGATTAGAGGATAATTTATTATAATTCACTGTTTGGATTCCTCCCAGCTCAAGTTTCATGGGATTACAGGTGTGTTAATTGACTGTATTTTTTTCACAGTACCCTCTGCTGTAATCCCTTATTTATTCGCATATCTGAAATTTTGGGATGATAAAGTGTTTGTTAATGAGACAATTCACATTCTTTGCTGGGGGAAGGTATAGAATGTTCAATGAAAATGTCTGTGGACTCACAACGGAGACTGGAAAGGGATAACTGTAGAGAAGAAAGAAGTGGCTCATGTGAAGTTATGCCAACGAAAATCAAAATGTCCATCCTTAGAATACGCACATAAAATCTAACAATAAGCACGAGGATTTCAGTTTATAGAAACAATCTAAATTGACTTCGATTGACGAACATGTAACAGCTTTAACTTTATTTGTTGAAGCTATATGAGAAGCGTAGATGAAGTGAACTACATCCTAGTATAATAGTTGAGAATCAAAAAGTTGATGTCATGGGATTAAATTGTATATCAAGAAACGGCGTTTTGTATCAGATTAATGTGATCATTAGGCGCAATTCTTATGTATGCATTGTCTATAACCGTTACTATTATGGGTAAAAAGAAGAAACCTATAACAAGGACAGATATTCAGCCTGATAATTACCACAAATGCATCGCTAATAAGCACTTACAGATTTAACAATAGAATTACCTTGATCTAATTCAGAACGTATCACAGAGTGCCCAAACAAAATTATCTCTGTACAGATAGATTGGTTAGTCAACAATTAAAAACTGACAGGAGACCGACATTGTAGGAGCAGCGTTCGTTATTGGGGTTGCAGTTGATAAATCAAACATGAATTGGTAGAAACGGGTGATCAATAAGTATTTTTCTCTCGCCTCTGATTGGGTAATGATTCTGAAAAAGTCTGCAATATTGGAAGAAAAAAACTGAATGCAACCAAACAGAAATCGGAGAATCAATTTGGTGTGAACCCATATTACATGCGAAAATCAACACTGGAAAAAAAATTCGAGGTGGATATTTTACAATGTATGTTTATGCTAATGTTTATCTTAACCCGTAACCGGCAATGGATGTAATGTTTGGACTATTCAAGAAACATAATATTGTATTTGTAATGAATAAATTCCCTTGGTTATTCGTGTTTTTCTTCGTCCGTACCTTTGTATTGTTCTTTTTGGTGATTCCCTCTTACCATCGTCGATTTTTTCAGTGCCGCTATTCTATTCTCTCTTGGATGTTTTTTCATTTCTCTTAGATAACATTCATAGGGTTTATTAAGCAATTTGTACATAATCATCTGCTATTTCTTAAGCTGTTTGGGGGAAGAAAACGATACAAAAAAACTGACTATCATGACTATAAAAGTTACCCATATATCAAATTTTGGAAAACAGTTTGTTGTGCACGTATCAAGCATGGTCACTCATATCTGTATTAGCTTTAGTAATCAAAGCCATTTGAAGCCCAAGCTCCGGGGGGGGGGGGAAATCACTAATGTAACTAAACTTTGTAATGTTGACGTCTAGTAGGGAAATATAATCCTTCAATCAATAAGTATATCGTTGTACGACCACTTTATATCATTTACTTGATAATCAAACAACCCAAACTCATTGGCTTTGGACTTACAGTCAGCAGTAGTCGATACAAAAAGCCAAGCGGATGCCTTCTGTGGATTGATTCAAATTCCTCGAATAATCAATAAATCCTTCCTCTTATTTGATGGAGTTCAATGGTTGTTTCACTTCATTGTTCTTTCAAGCACTATATCACACAAACACACACACACACACACACACACACACACACAATATATATATATATAAATATATATAAATATATATATATATATATATATATATATATATATATATATATATATATATATATATATATATATATATATATATATATATATATGCATGTATGTATGCATGTATGTATGTATGTACCAACGTTGGATCAAAGCGTATCAGCCATATTTAGAGCGTGCTAGCTGCATAGACCAAAGCGACCTTTGTTTTGATGTTTAGCAGGCGATGCCAGTTTCAACTTGGAACTAAAAGACTGGAATGAAGCAATATTCAGATCTTCACAAAGAGAAATATCTATTAGGAAATATATAGAATATCAGGCACTGCATCTCATAGAATTAGATATTTATGTGCCTGATTCGATTCATAAATTTGCTGACCGATTTGCTGATCAATTGGAATTGAACTTCATTGGGTGCACCTCAAACGTGTTCATTTTTTCTTTCATTCGATGATTTTATTTGTATTTTGCTTCGTTCACATTTAATTTGTTGGGGAAGGAAATAATTCAGGCAATCAATTAATTCTGATCTTTTTGAATCTCAATTCTAAAATAAATTTTGAAACACTCAACCAAAAAATGATAGTTATTTTGAAATGCTGATATCGGTGTATAGTCCATATTGATGCTTGTTAGCATTCTATTCTGTTTGTCTGTCTGTCCGTCCGTCTATCTCTCTCTTTTTATCCATCGATCCATCTATTTATTTATCCATGTTCTCTTCATATACATATATATATATATATATATATATATATATATATGTGTGTGTGTGTGTGTGTGTGTGTGTGTATGTGGTTTATTCAATTTTCCCTTTGGTCTTACAAGTTTGCTTTGTATGTATGTGTCTTTGGTACAAGCTGCACGAATAAAGCTTCGAGGGTGAAAATGTAAACATATTCTCCTTTAAAAATGAAACGTGTATCATTTGTTTCACATCATTGAAAAATGTCTGTTTTTTTTACAAATTCTCCACCATTTTTTCTTATTGGCCTTCTAATCTTCAATGAATGTTTGTATTTCCTCAGTTTGTGTAATTCACATTAAGAAGAAAGTTTCAGTCCAGTACCGAGGAAATCCTTTTCATCAGGCTAACATTTTTGAAATATACTGTTGGTCAATGGAATGGATATTGGATTATACGTGCAAGAAATAATTGATTCCTCGATGATAAGTTAATTGTATCTTGTAAGCAAACAGTCTGATAGAATAAGAATAGCATTTGGAGTTATGATAATTTGGCTTATGGGAGAGATGCTCATCTTTTGTTGAGCATTGTGAGTGGTCGGCATCACATTCTGTGAAATCAGATTCCTTTGAAGTATGTTTTGGGGGAAGATAGAGAATGGTTGGGTTGATCAACCAAAATTGGTGCCCATTGCGTTGGTGTCTGACATTGAACAGTTTATCCTAAACCGTGGCTTTCTTAATTGTGTTGAGTTTGCTTGAGACGGCAGGTGTATCAAGAGATGATGGTAGGATGAGACTCTCATCTTTTTGAAATTTTGGTTATATAGGCCTGCAGCTGTGCACACTTGAGTTTTTTCTTATCGTGTGAGAGAAACGAGGCTAGAGAGGTTCCAATGCTTGTGAGCGTTCTGTTTAAAGTGTGTCTCTGTGTTCATATCTATCAATCGATACTAATTACACCAATCCATCTATTAATCAATCGATTGATAGATCGATTGATATGAATAGTTTTTCACTCTTACATATGTAAATTCCAATTAAAAATTTACATATGAATATTTTATCATGGTTGCGTTCCACATCCAATCGGTTTTGGAAATTACTCAGAATACTGTCAGATTTCAAAGCAAAATATTTCAGCTGAAAGCCATGTAATTCACCTGCACAGACACACGCGTGCGTGCGCACACACACAAACACACATGATATAATACAATATATTTGTGCATATCTTAATTTGTTAATATTAACGAAGTGCTGGATACAACATCAAACGTCAAAATCATTCAGAGTAGAGCTTTAAACATGATAGAATAAAGGAATTGCTACACAAACAAGTTTATGTTTCCTTCCTGTGAATGATTCAATTTATTTTACATCTGTTTCCAGGAAGTTTTTAGGTATTTGTCTATTTCCCGGGTCGAGAATCTCCCTTTCATCATATGTATATATATATATATATATATATATATATATATATATATATATATATATATATATATATATATATATATATATATATATATATATATATATATATATATATATATATATATATATATATATATATATGTATAAATATATGCATATATATATATATATATATATATATATATATATATATATATATATATGTATAAATATATTGCATATATATATATATATATATATATATATATATATATATATAAAAATTTTCCCCGCCCAGTTTTTGGTCACTGCTTGTGATGTTCTTTCTGTTTCACATGATGAATATACTCTTCTCTTTCGTAGTTATAAATTAGCAATGGATGCTGTAGACGGTTTTCTATCAGTACATCTTTAAGACGATAGCTGTTTATAAAAGTGTCCTCTCAGAGAGTATGTTATTCTCATTTCATTCATCTTGTGTTTGTGTTCCCTTCTTATCTAAGATAGTTATTAAAAAAGAAACGTGTACTTTAAGTGGTTACTGATATAAACAACAATAATGATAATGATAATGTTGAAAGTACTACACTCACGACGAGTTAGCTATGGTGATATTCTTTTGTATAATTGTGTGTGAGGAGTAAGAGTATATTTTTGAGAGTCATTGTGAACAGTGCTGGTATTTCAATTTACATAATTTTCCTATCTGAGAAACCTGCTTTTTGCTTATTTTGGCATCAGTGACATGTAGCCTTCATCTTCTTGTATTTTGATATTTCCCAATTTTAATTTGAGTGGTAGGCTGCTATCAGTTAGTTCATAGTATCCCACTTCCATATTATGAGATAAAAACCCTTTGAATTAGGTTAAGCTCATATAATCATTTATCAAGAAAAAATACAAAAACAAAGCATCACTTTCAATATCATCTAACAACTATTATAGCTATAATAGCAGCCTTAAAACCAGAGTGAAATAACAGAAATGTAAGAGAGAGAGAGAGAGAGAGAGGGAAAGAGAGAGAGAGAGTTAGAGAGAGAGAGAGACACACACACACACACACACGCACACGCGACAGGAATTTGAAAGCAAATCAAGAAAAGGAAAATAGCATCACAAGAGAACGAAGGAGAAAAAATATGACAGGTGAAAAAAGAAATCACATTGAACAACGGAGAGAAGAAAGGAGAATGAAATATACAAAGATAATCAACATCAGACAAAAGAAAAGAGATTTAAAAAAAGGTTCCGAAAGAAGTCAACATTTGAGCAAGAGGGATAGACTGTCTCCTAACTTCGGGCAACAATTGTACAATTTGTGGCTCATCAATGGAATTTTGACGCTGCCTATTGCTCCCCTTGGCAGAAGAATTACCATTCTTCTGCAGGAAAATCCATTTAAATAGGAAACGATAATGAAAAACAAACTATTTATAAAAAATGAATTTAAAAAAAAAAAATCTTGAATAAAAAAGCTAGTCAAAAAAGATTCCCAGACACATTGCAAGATATGAAATGAAGCTAAAAACGTCAGAAAATGAGCAATTGAAAGATTGACTGATGTAGTAATGTGTTTGAATCAACAATTAACAGGACAGTATTCGGTCAGCCAGCTAAGTTACAACGTAAACAATCATCATCGTCGTCGTTGTCGTCGTCATCATCATCATCATCAGTCTTTTATCGTCTGTTGTTTGAGGAAGAAGTCATTGCTAGTATGTGCTCAACAATGAATAACACAAACAGAATGTGAAAAATGTACATCATCATCGAAAGGTATACATGATCACAAATATTAACAGAGCTATGAAACCAAATTTGACTCGATTCGACATTTGATTTTTCACAAATTGTACCTCAATCTCCTTCCATATATCATTTAGGTATAAGTTCATGCTTTGGGAAGTGCAGTTATTTATTCTTAAAGATTCAGTTGTATTTGTTTATCTGTATGCACGTGTAAATACATGCTTATAAATGCAGCAGCCAGCATTGTTTTCACTTGTTTTGACCCCCTCCTTGTCACTCTTTCTTTCTGTCTGTCCATCTGTCTGTGCCTGTCCTTCTCTCTCTTCCTCTCTCTCTCTCTCTCTCTCTCTATATATATATATATATATGCAAAATAGATTAGTTCATTCGAATCTTTGTTGATATCAAACTATAAATGCGTGTTGCAAATAAATACATGTATGCAAACATCATCATCATCAGCGTTTGTATTCGTTAGATATCGATGAGTGTGTTTCATCTTAAACTCGTATTCCATCTTTTTAAACGATTATGCATTCTTTGAAATGCCATATCAGTTGATTTCCACGTCCAGGCTGAGCACAAATCAATAAACTTTACCGTTCCTCTTTGTGGCCCAATGATAAATCCATTATTGCATTTTGGAAGCAGCTGTTTTCTATGTCGACTTGAACTGCAAAATGCATTTGAGGATATACATAGTATAGATGGTTATTGAATAAAACCTCTCCAGTTTGTACCGTGGACACTACAGCTCATTGAATATAAAACAGATTCCTGTCATTATGAAAATAGGTCTTGTCAGTCACAAAAGAATCTGTTACGTATCTTACATCTGTTGGCAGAAAGCTTCATCACAAGCTCATTGATTGGAAAGTTGGAAGATGAGATCAATTAATAAGTTACTTATCTTGTCTGCTGTTGGGGTACTGATCACTGAAAAATATGAATCAGAAAAAAGTGCAAGTGTGAATTCTGATGAGCACAAACTATTGGGAACAATTTTGCATGCAATCTGAATAGATTGCAAATCCGAGTAAATATCTTATTTCCGAACCATTAGCTACATTGGTGTCAACTGTACGCGAAATTCATTCATGCATAACAGCCAAACAGACCTCCTAGAGCAACTGAAGAACCCTGTATAATAAGTTCTCATGACAGTTTTTGTTGACTTTTTCGGAGATAATGATAAACTACTTCTGTTTTATTCCAGAGTCAGACAAAAACTTGAATGTCCTCGAAGTAACTGAATATTGATAAAACCCGAAACACTAAAGGAACTGTGTTACATGAACTCTGACCTGCAAATTGAATCAATGGGTCTTTTCATAAAGATACACACATTTTTGTTCAAGAGAAATGTATTGAAAACATACTACATCCAAATCATCTACTCTATGAAAGAAAGTAGAAGAGAAAGAAAAATGAAGTTTGTCAAATACATTGATATTCAAGTTTCAAACAACTCTTTTTTCATCTATTTCTCATCTTCTATGCGAGATGCAGTATCCGAAGATTCAATCTGCTTGTTAAGTCTTTTCAAAAAGTTATCAAAATTAAATGCTGATCTCTGAATCGATGTGAGAAGGTGTCAATTGCATGAAAGAAAATTTCCCGGTTCCGATAACGATCATAAACTTCATTTTAAAATGTAATTTTACTGGCTAAGGCGTGTAGACAAGATCATTTGAACGAATACCACGACTTTCTATCCTAACATCGTGAAAAATTTGTGATCTATTTTGAAAAGAAAAAAGCTCTTCAAGATCAGTATCATTTCACTGACCTGCCTGCTAATTTGATCTTGACCATTTTATCACCATAACTTATGACTGTACTAACTATGCTTTTTTACTTCACCGATGGATACGGATTTCACTTACGCACAGTTACACAAGTCCACAACTGTGTCCTCATCACATGCCCCAAAAGTATTTAAACCCCATACTCTCAAGAATAAATTGGAAATGCTTCCTACTATCTGATAGTCTCCATGATCACTCCTATTTCTTTATACTT
>OY735198.1:17582816-17625316 GCA_963457665.1 Thysanoteuthis rhombus | reverse complement strand
ATTTGTTTGCAATTGAATATAATCTTGCAATAATAGAGAAATCTGCAGGAAATGAATTCCCCCAATTTTCTCTTTACCTAACACTGAATATATGAAACGTCGGCGGTGAATGCAAATGATGCATGTGTCCGGATAAAAGCCACACCCACTTCAATATGATACTCTGAGCAACCTTTCATTAATTTTGCTAACCCTGTGTCGAAACGTTTCTCGAATTTACTCTACCATTCGCAATCTAAAGGCAGTAATAGTTTGCAAATGTGAATTTCATTCAATTATCAGTTATAGAGTTATCTCGATGCTCATATACACACAGGATCTCTCAAGTTATAGTTGAGATTATCATTTTGTAAAAGTTCTTTTTTCCTCCTAAATCTATTAGTTGCCTTTCGTTGCCACTGTTACTCAGACTGATTTCCCTCCGATTTTGAGTGAATAGCATTAGAGTACATTCGGTACCCATGCCTCCACAGTTGACACTGGCCAGCACCACCGAATGAGATGCCGAGGGGAGAATTTTACATTAGTATCTCGGGAACAATGACTGCTGACTGATTTTCCGTAGACCTTTGCTTGGCTCGATGTCTTGTCTTGGAGGAAAACATATTTTGTATCACGAAAAAACAAAAAAGCAAAATTAACGTAATTGAACTCGTGTTCCATGTGAGACTTGATATTTGAAGAAGCTGCAGGGATAATATTTTGGGAGCGGGCGAATTTGAATCGACACTTTTTAAATTGTAACCAAAAACCGGTTCCTAATGAGAGAAAGTCGCTATAAAGGTTAGGATACTGATGAAAAAATAATTGTGTATCCTTAAATGATTGTCTTTTATTCTTTTCCCCTAGGAATCGAGCGTATCTTTTATCAATTTGAAAAAAAGATAATGGTTGAGAAAAAAATCCGGATAAAAACTGGGCAGCAGATTGTTGGTATGGATAGTTTGTATCAGAAATGACAAACAGATTTTCTACGTACTGATTATTTCTGATTTGTACAAGATATCTCAAGAAACCGCAACAAATCATCTTTTCTGAAAAATACTGTCGGTGATTATTATTTTTCAACACATAAATGATTTTAATGCTTCTTTAAAATGATGAAAAGATTATCTGAGATGATAAAATAATGCAGATTATTCTAAAATCAAAATGTTATTTGATTAAAAAAAAAAAAAAACTTTGCAAAAGTTTGGAGGTTTTTGTGTGCGTTGACGATCATTTCGATGATATTCGCGGCCGTACTATCAGCGATGGACCCGTGAGTGGCTAGCCATCTCAATTCATTTGCTTTTTTGAGCGCAGAGAGACCACCTGCGATCAACTCTTTTCAAAGGGTGTACAGGCCATGTATTTCATGCTGTGAGATAAAGCTCTTCCATTAATGGATATCAAAGCTCATTAACGATGGTGAAATGCAGCAGGGCATTATATATGTATGATAATCAATTCATGCCAACACTTGAATCATATATACACACAGGGAGGCCAACTGATGAATACATGCTCTATGCACACACACATAAAACACACACATGCACGCACGCACACAAGCGCTTATTTATCGGCGTGGAACGTGGCAAAAGATGCTGAATGTACATAATACTCACATATAAACTGTAGAAAAATGGATTAAAAAATATTGCATTGAAATTTGACGGGCTAAAGAAAATATGATCAATGCATTTGCTAAATTGCTTTTTGAAAACAAAAGTGATGTTAACAACGAGTTATACCATTTATCTTAATATTAAAGATAGAAGACGTTGCTGAAAGGGAAAAAAGATTCTGTCCTCCTCCACGTGTCAGTAGAATGGAAATAATGCAATTGAACTGAGGTGCAATAAATATGTTCATACGGAGCATTGGCAACGAACGATGGAAAATGAAAAATGAAAATTTGTCAGTGAAGACATTTAATAACATTGAAGATGATGAAAAATTTGAGGAAAGAAACATTGGATATCAATTAAAGACGAATAGCAAAATTGCATTATTCATTTCTTTACACGTTTTTTAAAAAATCATCATGGAGTCTGGTTAATCACTCAATAGAAACCATTAAGCCATCACTTCTTCTTGACTGCATGTCATATTGGGCTAACCAAATAAGTGATTAATAAATATATAAAAACTATCACCTATTGTTATGCAGAAATCACAAAAAAAACATAACAACAACAAAAAAAGGAATTTCAATAGAAAAGTGTGAACGATGACAGTCACGAAGTACAAGACCAATTTAATATGGACTTATAATCTGAACCCCCCGCCATAAACTTGTTTTGGGAGATTAGGGAACTTTCTTTTTGGCATAATAAGAAATTATGTTTATATTTCCATTCCATCAACTCCAATGATGTGACTAGTGCATGATAGAGAGAATAACTCAAAAACTGATAGAACCTTTCTCGATATTGACTATATTGATATAGGCTGTTGCGGTTGACAGTTTCCAATATAGATTTAATGACGTGTCCAGTGGTTGTCTTTCTACTCATCGATGAAACTCAGGGTTGTTAAGCATTATCGGTATTAGGAAAGCTTAAGTGTACCAAGTTATCTGGAGTTCGTGAGTCTTATCCCTAGATCAGAGAATCATTTTCATTCACCCTTATTTAGCGAGGGAAAAGATAAGTCGCATCACAATGAAGGATTTACTACGAAAGAATCCAAGATTTCTTTAATCAATGAAAAACAATCAAACAAAATTTTTGGTCTGGAATTCCCAGTGAGTAACAAAAAATACAAGAATAATCAAGTGAAGATAGGTTGAATTACTGGTCGAAAAATTTGGGATTAGGGGAACATGGAATATTTCAATCGGATTAATGTATTTAGGATGCCATTTGATGGCTGATCTTTCGAGGAATTATCGTGATATCTATGTTTTCAACTCTCTACAGTGATTGCTAATTTAGCATTACTCAATTCCGAATCTTAACATTGACATCACCACTCGTTAAACTAAATGGTTAGCAGGTCTTCCTCACACACAGGAGCGTCTTTTTTCGATTCTTAGTACGATTAAAGGCTGTGGGAACTCTTCATTAAAACAGATTCCCAAGTACACTCAATAACTAACAGTATCCGCGTGCACCTATGTTTGAAAGGATAGTACTTAAATAAAAGAACAACTCTTTGAGAGATTCCAACTGTTTGCAGGATATTGTCTTCAACGTTACTTGATATTTGCTATGAAGTTAACTGTTGTCACGGTTCAAAGTAAGACCTAAAAAATTAAACTCATTTACTCAATCAAATAATGATACATTGTATTTCAGTTCTATCTTTTGAGAGCCCAGCCAAAATTTACAAAATGTTTTCTTACAAAAACAAGTGTATATATTTAAGAGGACCACAATATTAGCCCAATTAATTGGGGGGGGGGGACTAGATATGTCTTTGTTTATTTCGTGTTGAGTTTTTCATTGAAAATTTATATTTCTATATGGGGAAATAATCGTGTATAATTAAGACAAAATTGTTAATAAGAGGAAACAATTGTTTAATTCTTTTGTTTTTGTATTTTTTTGATTTTTGGCTTTCCTGAACTCAGTGATCACCAACTAATTAACTCGCTTACAATTCCAATTAAAATGAATTGATTCGTCATAAATCACACCAATTTGCATAAATTTCCTGCACAATGAAAAAATCAAAAACTGTTTAACTCAAAGTACTAATGCACTTTTCTGTACCTAAAACAAACATTTCTCCGTCGGCCTTGATTTGATTATGATTCAGGGGAAATGGAAAAGAGAACAACTGAAAATTTAGATAAAGAGAATGGTAAACTAGAAACAGTTCATCAAACGATAAAATAAACAAATATGAAAATCAATGCTTTTTAGATAAATCCAAAACATATCCATTAAGGCCTTGGGGTAAATTGTGATTAGAAAATGACCCAAACAATATGGACGAAATATTTACCGAGACTCTCGGAACGGCAAAGTTTGGCATATTATGCAAAAGTATAAATTTGGAAAAAAATAATACCTTCCATCCCAAATACTGGGAGAGAAGAATCTTTTACATATGATTCTTAGGCAAATTCTTATGATCTGGATGATTTATCCCATTCCATTTATTTTTGCTACTCGAACTGGTTTCAAACCGTGAAAATGATGGATATATTTTCCTTTAAATATTGAATACTAATGTTTGCCGAATCAAGCATCAATCAAATAAACTAAACGGAAAAAATCCCCGATTTTCCAGTTTTTCTATTCCCATAATTCAAGACATTTTTAAAAAGCAAAATTGATATTTTGAGGTACGTATCGGGTAAATGTGTATAAATCAATGGAAGGAACAGCGTATAAATAAGGTAAATCATAGAAATTGTAAAAATCATTTGAAAAAAAAAATTACATACTATTAAAAATCAAGATGAAAGTGAATAATTAGTCATCGGAAATCATCGACAATTCATCCAAGAAAAAGTATATAATAAAATGATTGTTTACCTCATGATTGCCCCACGGATGACAAAATACTCATTAGAGTTCCTTTGCATTATTGTAGTATCGAGGTCTGTTGGGAGGTTTGTAATTCCCCCTCTGTTGGAAGTGTCTCTGTATATATTGACGAAACTTACTTAGTACAGTGCCAAAATAGATTCTTTTGTAATGTGCTAGGAAACTGGCTTTAAAACCGCTGTTCTTAGAAAGTGATTGCAAAGAATCACACTGGGCTGGCAAGCCTTCGGTAGAGCAAGCTCTTTAAAAAAAAAAAAAACTAAGTAATACATTTTGTCCCCAAAACAAGGGTATTCCACCAATTTTCTTACTGGTGGTCACATATAGAACTGAACTATGTAACTTGACCCAAAGATCAATTCTCAAACTGGGAACCATGCAACAGGCACATGACAGGAATCTTGTTCAAAGGGAGGAGAGAGCCGTCCACAGCCCAGTATATAAGGTAAAAGATAAGCAATGGTGACCCCCCCCCCAAAAAAAATGGTAAAAAACAGAAATGGCAAGAGACTGGACAAAAAGTCAGACAATTGCATGTCATCCCATCTTACTATAGGGATCCGAAGAGTTCGGGTGCGAGACAGAAATTTAGATGGCGTGGCAATCTAGATAAATTCGTAAAGTACTAGCCCTACAATGTCCACTAAGGAATTGTTTGATGAATGTTGAGGAAAGTAAATGTCAAACAACAAACGCAAATATTATTATTATTATTATTATTATTATTATTATTATTATTATTATTATTATTATTATTATTATTATTACTATTATTATTATTATGATGATGATGATGATGATGATGATGATGATGATGATGATGATGATGATGATGATGATGATGATGATGATGGACCTTTTTATGTTTTAGAGCCACGTTTGAAGGACACAATCTGGATCGATCTCTCATAATATTTTGTGATACTAATATATTAGTTTCTCCTTGCAACAAATCTCTTAGCAAACATTTACTAAGATTGTGTGATGCATGAAGCCGACGGATTGACAAAAAAATCGATCAACACTTTGTGGCACTGGTATTCTCATGACCTCTCTATAAGTCTACGGTCCTGTATCCAATAAATTTAACGTCGTTATTGCAAGACGCACATGGGAGGATGTTGGCAGGAAATAGTGGTTTCCATCCAAAAATGACCTGAGACACGTTAATGGCCACAAAGTTCAGTGCAACTCAATGAACAAGTCAAGTTATCCTTGAACACAAATTCACAGAGCTCAAGGTTGGACAGTTTGGTCAGCCATAAGATGCATTCAATCAACCAAGCAATCAATTCCAGACGTTTTATTTTTAGATTATTGATGAATTTTCGAAACTTGTTCGCATAAACGTTGGTCATCCCTGTTAAATCTCTGATAAGTGAAATTCTGAATTGTTAAGTGAACCCTTGGATTCAACTGATCGGTTTATTATCGTTATTTTGTACAGCTAAATCTGCTTTCAATTCAACAGATCTGTGACATCCAGTGAAGATTTAACTCACAGTCCTGTAGTAATGATCTGTGAGTATTCGATGACAATCCAGGGACACAAACATTTGTTTTTCAAGATGAACTTTATACATTCCCGGAAAAAACTGATCCAGCTTATCTTTTATGATGTGCCTGGTAATAATGAAAAACAAATGGATGGATCACCTTTGGATCACTACGCCAAACGAATATAAAAATATGTATATGTCATATTAAACTTGGTACATCCGTCAAAGCAAAGTCAGACCGCTATCAAACAGTTTTGTTAACGTGCCTCTTATCCAGATCATGGCTACCCTATCGTAAGGCTTGACGAGGGTCGGGCATCCTCGGTTTGAAACCAGATTTTTCCGTCCATACTGGTTACCAACCAAAGCTGAAACCCAGCCTGCATCACTATTTTCATGTAGTTGGTAGGGTTGGGCGGAGGACTAAAATGGAGTGTTTTTTTTATTAATATCAGGTAAAAGAAAAAAAAATAACTCCACGATATATTATGGAATAGTTTTCCCGGTGCAAACTTCAGGGGTTGCCGTTTTAGCATCATTTTTTGGTAAGAGAGTAATTTTTTAGCTTTTTCAACTCTTGAGAGGATTTTATTTTCTTAAATTTTTCATTCATCCTTCCAAAAGCAAGGAAACATAATTCAAATCGTCACCTGCAAACTTTATCTGATGATTTCATAGAGATTTTGAGTTTAAACAAAGTTCACAGTTTTTTCCATTCAGTTGATAATTAAACCAGCAGTGCTTTGTCGTAAGTTAAATAAAGCGATACTAAACAACTTGTCTTTAATCTGTGCATTACTCTGGGCGACTGGGATTTACTGGAAGCGCCTTTTCACTTTTTGGCATGTTTCTCGGAAAGAAAATGAAAAAAAATCATCAGTAACGCAACAAAAACTGTTTCCATTTAGATGAGAACATCAGTGTTTTCAAACTCCTTCATTATGAGAATCTTCAGAGGAACAAAACTTGTACAAGTTTTGGCTCTGAAAGTGAGAACCATGCGATTTGCACAAGGGAGGGTTATGCTTCATGCAAAATAAGGGATCACATTGTAATAGTGAATGACAATTCAGGGCTATCAAAGAATAAAAAAAAAATCAGATGGCAAATAACGGGTCATGTTGACAGAATGTCTGAAAACAATCAACCGTGTATAAGCTTTACGATGGACGCGAAAAAGGCTTATAATTATTATAAAAACACCGAATAAAACTAATGACGGAAAATTTGAATCTAAAATCATCTCAGACAAAATGCACAATAGTCTTTCAAGTTATTGCTACACCACATGGTAATTTGCTAGAGAGTGAATTTGGATGAGGATTTTTAAATTCGTTCATTAAATTTTGCCAAGCTTTTAACGCCCACATTGATATAGATTACATCTTTCTTTCAATTATCTTTTGGCAGAAAGAATGTCAATCAGTGATGATGTCTGAAACCTCGCTGAAAATAATGGAATAAAACTGAAAAAATGCTGTTCGATAAAGAAATGAAAAAATGAAAATAACAAGACTATCTGCTACAGAGTCAGAGTCCACTTAGACATCTATTCTGACTGAATATGATTATTGCAATTTCTGTATTGCAAAGATAATAGATAAAAGAAAAATGTATATTCTTTGTATTATTGTATTCATTCATTAGAATATAATCAGGTATGTGACTATAAGATAAATAGTTGTTACTATTTCGGACTTGCCAATCAAGCGATATCAGTGAGACAACCTCTATGCTGATAGTTGATTATGAGTTAAAATCAAGTTCAGGGAATGTGAATTTAGAATTTTGATTAAAATGATGGAATTTGAAAAAAATACTCAGGTATTTGATTTTGACGAATATTGGCTTTTTTCACTTGTTAAATCGGAGAAGATTTTCTGCTTCATCAGTAAATGCGTAAATCTTTCCACTTGTTCAAAATCTCACCTTACATAAAAACTGATAAATGGAATAGAAATGTAGTTTGTTTCAATTAAGAATTTTCCAATATAACTCCCAGATGCACGATACTACGGAAATAACTCGATAATCTAGTCAAAACATGACAGCAAATATAGACTTCAACGAGTGATTACAAACATTCAGTATCAACTGACATGTTTGATTGGAGATTTGATGAAATGATGGAAGAAAAAATACATTCATTGCTTGTCATACTTTGTTTTAATGAAATTGCACTATGAATGATGGTCCATTACGTATTTCAGTACATTGTATTTGATCAAACAACGAAATGACTAACAAAACCAAGCAAAAAAATCCGTTTTCCAGGTTTGATCTCTGATGAGTTGGTCATTCACAAGATATTTTTGAATAATTGCACACATAGGTTTTTGTGTTCAGTTACATTTTCTACCTTTCCTAACATAAGAGAGCATATTGTTATCTTTCGTGAAATTTAAGAAGCATCAGTGTAACCCAATATCATCCCTTTTTATTATAATTGTGAAGGTGCTGTCAAAAATCATAGAATCCATTGAATAATAATTTTCCATCCTTTTCACATTTGACTACTTTACTCATTCCAATTCTGCAACCAGCGTGTTACTCGTTAGTTTCTTTCTTCTCCCATTTCCAAACCATGACAACTAGTTCACCTATCTGATTTCTGATTCCCTGCCTCATCATTATCTGTCTAATGCTCAGGCAGAACAACAAATCTTCTCGCATTATTTTTCTGGATTAAATATCATGGAGCCATTGGCAAGATCACTATAGGCATCTGTCGCTAACTCCCAACCGAACCATCCATGATTTACTGCAATCAACACAACTTACCTTATGAGCCGTGTGTGCATATATACACATTACCATACAAGTCCACAAATATTATATTTTTACTCAAGATGGTCGAATACCAAACATTCGAAGGCACAAACACATACACAGGCATTCTTGCACACAGACACACAGAGACACAGACACAGACACACGGACACACAGATGCAGACACAGACACAGACACAGACATATATATATATATATATATATATATATATATATATATATATATATATATATATATATATATATATATAATATATATATATATATATATATATATATATATATATATATATAGAGAGAGAGAGAGAGAGAGAGAGAGAGAGAGAGAGAGAGAGACAGACAGACGGATGAGAAAAATGTGCACTTTCAATATCTATTGATTTGTTCTTGAGATCTACCCGCCATGAATCACGTAAAGTAAGAAAAAAATAATAAAGTCATACTGAAAGCCCCAAAGAGTTATCATCTCGAAAAAATATATATTTCAATAGAATCCCAATCAAGTAATAATACTTACCCTCTCTCTTTTAACCTAAATAATTCCCTCAACACGAAATTTATCTCAATAATCATACAACGTTATTCAGGGGAAACACATTATTCAACCAGTATATTGATAAGTAACACTGATAACACACTCATCCATAAAATATCACGATTGAATTTCAATGCATCGAGATCCTATGTACCAGGAGAATTACTACTGAGATAAATTGCTGAGAGAACCTAATAATATCAGATATGAAGTATTAAACGGCCAACTGAACCGAAGGAGTAACTAAGACAACTCCACACATGTTAGATTCGCCTTATATCATTTTTTTCTGAAAACAAATATTGCTCGGTGCTTTATATATTCGCCTCAAAGAAAAGCCTATTCACACAGTGTCAAGTTTAATATTGGGTGTGCTTTATTGATAGGGATTAATTCTTCCATCAAATCGAATTTTCTTTCTGATTTTATGTCTCATGCCAAGAGCACAATGGCACTGTTGATAAATTATTTCGTATGGATATTGCTTTCAAACAAATCTCGCTCTGTATATCTAAGAGGAGTTTTATTTGATTTGCAATCAACATGCCCAAGTATCTTTGATCAAAAGAATGAACAAGCAAGCTGCAAGCATTAGAAGCTACGTTTGCTTTCAGTCATCAATCTGATATAGAAAACTTAATTTGGAGCACAGAAACAAAATTACCACGATTTTACCGCTGATTCTTTGTACAACAAGAAGTACTCCATTCATTTCTCTTTTTTTTTTCTCTGTTAAATTCACCTCCTTTCATTTTTTCAACCACTATTCACTGGTTGATTATTTGTTATGAAACCCAAATTGCAAAAGTTTCATCAACCTCAGAATGTATGTAATATTTGTTAGGAAACTGAATCTCCTTCATCTGTTTCACTATCCGGTGGTGCACAGTAAGAGAATGCTATCAATAGCAAGATTAAACGATCGAAGCGTCTTGTATCACACATGCATTGTTGACCTGGATGCTGCAGGATGAATTGACCGGGGACTTGAGTCGGGAACAAAGATGGAAAGAAAATATTAGATTGTCTTGACAGAAATTGGTACGATAATGACTCATCTAGGATTTATAAACAATTAGAAACATTTATTCAATTCTTTTTGTTTCTATAGAATCCATCCATTTAAAAACTGAACACACTATGAAGATGACAAATAGGCTAGCGTGATGTGTATGAAATGTGTGCAATGTTTGTGAATGAACATGCATGAATTGGTAAAATCAAATGGCAGAACCTATTGATTGGAAAGTATGCTTTTTACTTCCTTTTTTCCTTTTTTTAATGCTGCCTGTCAATCTTTCACTCATTCGGTTTTATGATGCCTCCACGGAAAAAGCTGATAAATCACTAACTAACTAACAAAATAAATATCTATCAAACTAATTAATTAACTATTGAATTGCTGGGTAAATACTCGTAGTAATATTTTTTATCAAATGGTTGATTTTTTTTAGAATTCAAGGTAATTCTTCTCACACAACTGTCCACATATACGATAAAATACATATATATCAAATAAATCATGCGAATATAAAATCATACTCCTAACTTGAAGAAAACTATCAGTGGATATTTTCCTTTCAATTGATTAGTCTTACGTGTGTGTAAGAGTTATTGAAGTGTTTGAGAGTATATACATTACAATTGTTCATTAAAAAATCTTCATACCGTTCAGAAACAATAAATACGTATTACTTATATTTTCACATTGTATATTTTTTTTTAGAATTCCATTCCTCCTCTAAACACGCATTGATATAGCTAAGTAGATTATTTCTCTCAATTAAAAAAAATTAGTACAATTTCTTCCAGTGAACCGTTTTATTTCTGCAGACTAATGGTTTCAGTATGTTGTAGCATTTTAAGAAAGAAGCCAATTGAATTTTTAAATCAATTCTCAAGTAGAGAAAGGATCCACCTTCAAATTCTATTACACATTCCTTATCAACTCTTCCAGAAAATATAACGCAATTTTTCTTGGACAATATTGCATTTATATACGATAGTGAAAACACAAATACATGAATATAATACGAGAAAGTATTCTTTATTCAGTCAACGTTTCCTCAATATATATATTCATCATTTGTTGTCATGGTGCAGGGCGGACGTAACTATTGAAATTCCATTGATCTGTTTTAATATGCAAGAATATGATTTTATGATTTTGATGGCGCAGGAAAGATTTGCACAGATCTGCCAAAAAATGTCAATAGGCGACGACATTCCTAGGGTCATGTTCTATCTAATCCAATTCTGTGATTTAGGCTAGCAATAATGTTGGAACAATATCTCCCTTTCTGTCAGTTTTGCTCCAATCAAATTCATAACATCTATTGAGATTGCTTATATATTCTAGGTCATTATCACGTTGAGATCGACAATCATAACGATTCACAGTGTTTTCGGCCTGTTTAGTGTATTTTTTATGAATTTTACGTTTCAGCTGATAACTACTAAAGCATTGGAAAATCATAGCATGACTATCAATAAAGTACTCATGTTTCAGAATTCAGTGAATATCCAGAAAATGGAAAAATTCTCAATAGGTAAAGAAATAGAAAAGATTCATAAAATAAAGATAAATGCATTAGCTTTCACGGCGTTTTATTTATCTTGGTTCATTAAAGTACATATTGAATCATTATATAAAGTCTTATTATGCCAAAAATCGGAGCAACGTGTACAGCTATTTCTTTTTGTATCTGTTGCTGTTGCCTATCGATCAAGGGACGATCGTGAGGTCAAAGTCGGGGATAAAGCGACTCAATTATGTACAATGCACAATTAACCCATGGAGATATATACTTGATGCACGGAAATATGTTTTCAGGGGAGGATGCAATATGCACAGTCTTTCTCTATTTAGTTAAATGACTTGGCTTATCACCGAAAGTGTTTTCAAAGAGTTGGTTGAAATCCAAGAGATTGGCCGCCAACATATGCATCTCCCATTCTAGCTCATCAGAACTTTTTCATATATGGGTATCTGTTTGTTTGTTAACTTCCTTGCGTATTTTCAAGAATCAATTATAGTATATGCCTGTATCATTTTACATAAGTATTATGAAATACGTAGAATTGCAAGCAGGAGATGGACGAAGCAATTGATTCACTTCATTCTATACTAATTCCATTTCTCCTGAGTACAGAATTATTTAAATGAATCGCTATTTTGTCACTCGGTAGAAGTATATTTAAACAGTCAATGAAACACTGTTATCAAAACCTTGGCTTGAAAAAGCTGAGAATACAGCAAATGTATGTTCAATTGAATTAACAGATCCATTTTATACTGGTTAAAACTGAAAACAATTTTTCACTCATGCTTTGCAGATAAATTTCGATGGATATTGATTTGAAAGTAATCCATCAATACTGTAGATTTGAAGCCTCCTGGATATACGTTCAAATGGGCACGTGTTCTGATTAGGATTAAATGTTCTTGCCATGTCCATTATAGAGAGGTCTGGGGGAGGTCTAAATACAACAACGGACGGTGAAGTATATTGCAACTTCTTTTATGAGATTACAGTATTTGTTTTGAGATAATGGATTCTCCCTGTGATTCCTTTATCAAAATATTAGTCATTTTTGAAAATAGGAAAATTCTGAGCTGCTTCAGACGCATCCAAGTGTATATCAGTCTACTGGTTAGTGCAATTTTGTTTAACTCACTAAAAGTCAAGCAGGAAAAACCTTTCTATTCGATACTTTTAGAAAGTCACGTTTTGTATTAACCTTACGAAATAAATAAGGGAATTATTCTTGCATATCTTCTGGAACCAATCAAATAGAAAAACGATGATAATAGTATTGAATATATCATTTTTACAAGGACCTTCCTTCATGTTTTTCTCAATACACAAATCAATATCCCTACATACAGACTATTGCAAATTCACTCGCCTGGCTATCATTCCGTAAAATACGAGATTTTCTGAGAAAAACATATGATCTATCTTGATAATCCACCTAAAAGTATAAGGAAAATCGTTTACACGAATTAGGTTTGTCGTTTTACTCAAGTGGAAGGCAGAACCTTCTTTAAAATGCATCTGATTTCAAAAATTACAAAAAAAAAGAATATATTCTGTGTCCTTTTTTTTTACATGTAATGAGCGCTTCATATATAATTGGAAGATTCTGTCAACAGAGTACTCGAATTTTTAGCGACAACTAAGTATTTAGTCTCTGCCTCTCCCGATAATCGTCTTTTTCCCCTTCATTTTCCAAATATCAAAGAAATGTAATTGTGTGAGCAATGTTTAATGGTTGTAAAAGAAGATTATGAATTATTCCCTACCGTATGTCACAATCAATTTTAAAGCAATACGGATAAAAAAGAAAACAACGCTAACATACACGTGCATCTGCGAGACCCATATAATGAGCAAGTTGTGTCGTGTTTAATGTTGGATTATTTTTCATATACATTGTTCTGATAATGACGTGGATGAACATTCGATGTATCAAATACACTTTCACATGGATCACTATCACCTAATTTCATTGTATATTTCACTTCCATTATATTAAAGGGCCATACAATTATAGAATGTATAGATCGATAAAAAACAACGATGTTATTGTTTTGAATGATAGTTATATATATATATATATATATATATATATATATATATATATATATATATATATATATATATATATATATATATATATATATATATATATACATATATGTATAGAGACAGAGGAAGGGAGCGAGAGACAGACAGACAGACAGACAGACAGACAGATAGAGAGAGAGAGAGAATCAGAGATATACCGAATGCTATCCCTTCCTAATACTTTTACGCATTTTTCCACAATGTGAGCGCATTGATTATCTATTTGCCCAATTATGGCTATACGTGGATACAAACTTTATGTGTTCGCTTTTGGCTATATAATACCATCCACCATTTCATATTTACTTCTATTACTATCAGTATTTGACAGTTTGTATCCATTTAGGTCAGTGCATTGATGTACTTATAACATCAGTATTATTCCCGTGTCAGCCTTTATGTTGAACAGACAATGCTCTGATAGCCATGTTCCCTGAAGGTCAGCATCCATCAATAACATAGTTAATATCAAAATCCCGATGCAAGCCCTTGGATATGACCCCACTGCCAGGAAAACCGTGAAATATTGTATACACTATACCAGAAATATTTTATTGCATTACCAGTGATCTTCTATCTTAACATTAAGACTGGTCGGGAAATGATTCGGCCCTGACACTTATCATTGTGATATAAAGTCCCTACTTTACTTTAAAGCTGCAAACAGTAGCCAGCTATATATATATATATATATATATATATATATATATATATATATATATATATATATATATATATATATATATATATATATATATATATATATATATATATATATATATATATATATAAATGAAACTGGAATGGTATTTGGGGCAAGCCATGTGGCGAGACATTTGGATGGTACAACAGCTCACTTCTTGGATCCTAAGAAATTATATGCAAAATTAGTGACGGTCAGGATTCAAGATGAGGTGGTATTTTGAGAAAGCTTTTGAAAAACTGTCACTGTATCACCCAGGGAATGCTGAGTCCTGAAGAAGGACTATGTCCAGCAACAGACTTCTGCTGCTGCTGCTGCCGATGATGATTATGGTTAGGTTCTCATTTCACGCTCTCAGGCTCGAATGATAAGAGATAATCTTGTCTTATTTCTAACTGTATAAGTTGAACAAGGTACAAGGTGATTTAAGATCGTCTTGATTGAATGAAACGAAGCTTCCCTTGTTTAAAATGTCTAATTTAACCCTTAAGGAAACATGTAGTGTCTCATCAAACACTCCTTAATTCATTTGTCTTTAAAAATGTGGGACTAAAGAATGCATAGATGTTTCAACGAACTTTATGTCTACCGTAGACTATTAGTGACTCTATGTGGGTCAAATGGCTGAAACCACGAAATACTGATACGAATGTACATCATTGGACCTGATTACGCTCATTGGTTACATTCAATCACGTATGTCACTGAAAACATGAGTTCCATATATTATGATGACAATTTTGACTGTAAAAATAACTGTCCAAATAATACTGCTTATAATACAAACATTAGCAGTTGTAACAGAAGTAATAATGAAATAAAAGGAAAAAAAGCAAATAAAACAGCGTGAAACTTATCTTACAATCCTTCATCCTGTCAGCCGTCCCTCATGAGCCATTCCACCAAGGGCAAGGCCGAGCAAACATTTTTGAAGGCTCAGTGGACAAAGACGAACAAAATTGTCATGCAAGCATATGGAAACAGCTCATCGTCTTCCAATTTCAATTACTTCTATTGATATTTCATTATATAAGTATATATCAACTTAGAAAAATATTTCAGCATAATTCTGTTGAAATGATGGAAGATATGTTGTTGTTCATAATGAAGATGAGAATTTAAACGATTGTGATGAGTAATAGATACTCCATAAAGATTAGGGTTAGATAAAGATCATTACCTTGGAAATGATAGCAATGACAATAATTGTCTCCATGATACAGTTGGTAAGTATTGAACTGTTAACATATACAGAATTATATGCATACATGATATGACCATTTATCATTTTTCATCCATAAATGCATCGACAACTGAACGTACTTTCACAAGTATGTCCATGACAATGCAGAAATATGTGTGAAATACGCAATAAGATATGTTGCTGGTCTCTGATCATCAATCTCAGCTATAATTCAAGCAAGTTGGTTTCCAGAACCAACACCTGGGCTCACATATTTACTCTGATAATATTTACTGTAGCTTTACAATGTGCATATTGATTTAGTCCCTCTATATAAATTCAAGTTTGCTTTCTAAATCTCTACTTTCATTTTACTTTTCTATACTTTGCTTTTCTGGGACCGTCGAAATATGTTTATCCAAGTAAATTTCGAGAAGAAGCTGACATTTTTCCTGCAGGATTGTTCAGTGTCATTTTTTTTAGAATTAAAAAAGCATGCTAGTGTTAAAAATCTGGAAAAAAGATATTTGTCCTGGAGAACAACCGTTGATAATGCTCAGGAATTTAATTCATCAGTAAATAAGTCTGTTTTGGGGCTTACAATTTTGGATATTGCAACTGGCAGGCCCAATTAAATTAAATTTATTTATGCAGAAATGAAAGATTTTTCTTCTGATTCAGTTGACCTGAATTGTAAAGTACCTGTAATGATCTGTGTCTTCTTTTCTTTGTTTCTTTTTTCCTGAAGTTGGATTAAAAAATAGAAATACTCTGAAATCATTTGTTTAAGGATTAAAATTATACTTTTATTATTTCAACCCGACTTTTTATACAAAACATGTTTACTTGGTAATACTGCAGCTTGGTACGGATAGACAGTGTATTGCTGATAGTACAGGGCATCAGTCTTAATAAGCGTAGTAACTGAGTGACGATTACATACGTTTAGATTGTTTTTTTTACTAGATTAATCCTATTTTGCGGCTGATCCTAAAGACCATCAGAATAAAAACGTATCTTAGTCGCTAATTGAGGTATTTCATTCATTTTCTCCGGATTTATTGTTCTGTTTTTACGTAAGAACCAAGTATTTATTACAGGTTTATCCGACTGTTTCTTTAAACTAAGATAATTTGATGTTGTCAGCCTAGTCTGACAAAAATTACAATCTTGCAGTGAAGAGCAAACTTATTATGCCAGCGAAATGATTCTAAGGACATGTTTGCCAACTATTGTTCTAGACAAAGTACAGTCAATGGAAAATTTTTCGAGCTCAACTAGGTCCAAACTGGTTAAAATATCGTGTCGCAGCATTTTTCCAAGCAAGTACTGTCTGTGTGGTTGTAAAACAATAATCGACAGCAATTTGTTCAGATATTTTTTTCACTTTTTTCAATTCGAGACACAGATTCCACTGTTATGATGTTTTTGATGTATCATGTGTTGTTTTCAGTTATTTGATAGTTACATGACATAGGTAGATGGATCATTGTAATACAGGGTAAAATATATCACATAAAAACAAATACTTGGGGACAAATACGCACAAATACATATGTGCAATCACAAATATACACATATCCAAACACGCACACGCATAAAAAGGCACACACATACAATGTATATATATATATATATATATATATATATATATATATATATATATATATATATATATATATATATATATATATATATATATATATATATATGCTAATAAGGCACGCAACGTGGTTTTCGTTACGAACGCTTTCATTTTCAAATGAAAGGAAACTTTTGTCCCCTTGAAAGAGTCAGCAATGAGAAGAAAGAGTTTTCAATTCTATTTGGATACTTTTACCAGTATTGATGGATGTTTCATCTCTGTTTGTCTCTCTCTGCCTCTCTTTATATATATATATATGAACATATACAAAGATGTGCGTGTGTGTGTGCACGTGTGCATATGTATGTGTGTGTGTATGTGTGTGTGCGTGTGTGCGTGTGTGTGTGTGTGCCTGCGTTTGTGCATTCTTGTGTGCGTTTTTGTTTTTACTTTCACCTGCAATGTTTGTTTTATTAGGGGGATACTGGATGGATATATATCGATGGATAATCATATCAAAATTGAATGTTTTCTCATCACATATGTGTGTCTTGGTGAGTGAACTATTGCTGTGCTTACAATGAATGCGTATTTATTACTTGAACTCGTAAAGAACTTAGAGCTCTATAGCTTTCCGGTTGTTTAGACATCAGTATTTACATTTGGACAGCCTTTGTCGTTGCAAGATCCACTATCGAGCAAATATGACATTTTGTTTTCATCTGACCTCCCAGTAAAAAGTCATTTTATGATAGCAAGTACAGTATTCCTTATTCTTTCTTAACGCATACATGATTCATGATATCACTTACGTTGACATGGACAGGATTTGGAAGCTGGCTCCTGATGCCATGAAATATCAAGATAAAATTACACATGGTAATGTCTATATGAACACTCAGAAAACAAATGGGGTTTCATCCTGATTGGAAACTTTACCACAAAATAGATACTACGTGATGATTCGAGAGAAGATCAGCAAACAGAGCTTCTGAACAAAACTGAGTACAAATACTTTTGCATAAAACGATGCTTTGTCTATGCCAGGGATTATTCTATGCCAGATTATCCGTGTTTTTAAGCAATATTGAGAAAGTTACTCTTGTATGATTAAGTTCCGAATGCTTTTGCCCTGCAGTTTGTTCCAGGAAGAAACAAAGGCTTTGTTGTCAGTTGAATTTGCAATATATTTACCACGAGCCCAGGTGGTTGATGTTCTGTAGCTGGCAAAATTCAGTATTTCGAATCCTGGTGTTTATTGATACAGCATGATCCTTCTTTCTCTTTTCTCCTGATTTAGATCGATTTAGATCGATGTCAGACTAACCTGAGCTGGGTCAAAAAAATTGTCAGCATCATCAGCCGTTATAACACTTCTCAAACCTCCCTTCCGACGAGCGTGACTGTGCTAATTCATGTCTCAGTGGGAAACCTTCCTATCATCTTTCTTCATTTTGTCTCTGGTGAGCTACTACCGTGCTTAATGTCCGAAACGTAGTGGTACCAATGGATTTGCCTCTGGCTCTATCATTTTCCCTCGTCTTTTTTCCCTTGACTTGATATATATTGTACGATTAGAAAGATGGACCAAATTAAAGAGAACGTTGCATTCTTTACAATTGAATAAAGAATTTATGTATTGTTGATTGAATTTATTGATTTCAGGGTCTCATATCATAATTGTGCAATACATACTGATAAACTGAAAATGGCCACTATTTGATTAAAGGAAAACACGATGCAGTGATTGTGGCAGGTCTAAAAATAATTGGTCAAGAGATCGATTCGTATTCAGTAGTTCACTTTTGTAACTCGTGTCATAGTATTTATATATATATATATGTGTGTATATATATATATTTGAAGTGCAATACATAGATGCTTCCAATTTGGTAGGCAACATTTATTCCCTTAATGTTGCTTTGTTGTTTCCTACTTGGAACAGAACGTGTTAAGTGAGCCCAGAGTGCTATGATCCCCCGTCAGCTTCACTTGTTATTAACTGATGGTTTCAACTAATCATTCGTCCGGCGTCTCTTAATTCCTAATTCTCTACCGGCTAGAGGGTTTTGAGGACACAAGTATCTTTGAAAGACTATCCATAGCAAATGTTCATTCATTAACTTACAAACACACTCATATATACTCACACACACACGCACACACACAAATACATATATATATATATATATATATGTATATATATATATATATATATATATATATATATATATATATATATTACAAAGTCGATCCACTTCGTACATGAACGAACCCCAAAGCAATTTTCCCCGTGGTAACTCTCATTTATTTTGCCATGTAAACATGTGATCAAGTGCAATAAATCAAGAGCGTTTAAGAGATGTTATACGATATAGACGTGCATGCACGTCGAAAACCGTCTCTTGATCGATGGAAGCCATTTCCGCATTCATCCTGATATTTACTAGTCCATCATTTCGAACAATGTTTGTCCAATTCTTGAACATCCTATTAGTTTCGCTGTACGCATATAAATCATAACAATGAAAGCACACGCAAACACATAAACACGCACACATAAACGCATACAATCAAACACACACACACACGCACACACACACACACACACACAAACACACATACACATATACGCAAGTGCATTAATAATCAGTGATTTTAAAAAGTCTGTTCGATTTGTTCATTCGTCGTTTCAGGCATCCCAAGAAATTATTCTAACGGGGAATAAGAAAAACCCCAAAAAACTCATTCATCCGTTTAATTCACTAAAAAGGCAATTCCAGGCCCTCCATGAACATCCAGGTATTGGATTGATATATATATATATATATATATATATATATATATATATATATATATATATATATATATATATATATATATATATATATATATATATATATATATATGTATGTATGTATGTATACAAGCAGGTGTGGGTGTGTGCAAGTATGATATGGTATGGATTTTACTTTTGGTAGGTTACAAATTCATAGAGAGTAGCTGGCCAAAAATCCTGCAGGTAAACTCTCTCTTCGTCAATGATCGTGGAAAGCATGTGGCAAAAGCGAAACTATACGTTAAAAAAAAAAAATAATAATAATAGTAATAATAATAATATTTATAATAATAATAGTAATTATTATTATTATTATTATTATTATTATTATTATTATTAATATTATTATTATTATTATTATTATTATTATTATTATTATTATTATTATTATTATTATTATTATTATTATTATTATTATTATTATTATTATTATTATTATTGATAAGTCTATCCGTTACCTGCAATAGGATTCACAATCTTTGCAGGATTACTAAAACGATACTGATGACAATATAAAACTTGGTTTCACAGAACTATCAAAATCTGATACCAAAGTGTGGAAATGCATTTAATATTACACGAGGATTCTTGAGAAGTAATTCAAACAATTGAACACCTTCGTTGATGATGGTAGGAATAGCAATAATAATTCGATTAGAACTGGTACAACTTATTCCCCAAATCTATGATAACAATATAAATACAATATTGTCATGAACACAAATATGTGCTAGTATTACATAGGACATGGTCTCCGTTGGCTTGAAAAGAGTCATGAAATCAATGTACATACCTGAAATGATAATTCGATTTGGTATAAAATACCAAACAGGTTACTGAATACGACGGATATTGGAAAGGACCTTCGCCAAAATGCCATCACTATACTAACTAAACGACGATAACAACTGGAATATATCATATCGTAATCATCAGTATCTCTCTAACCTGAAATCCATAATTAAAATATATGGCTGCATTTTAAGACGAATAAGCAGTCTTGGTATTTCACATTGTGAAGACGTGATTAAATTGTGCCCCGAATAGAAGATATACACTGATAAAGAGACCCGATTCGGAGAGTTCCCGAAGAAGGGCACGAATGTTATGCCAAAAATTATGTCAGGATGAAAAAAAAATTTGAATTGACCTGATATGAAAGAAAGCCAAGAGACGGAACAAGTACTATCAATAACTATACTGTGATATACAACATGAAAAATCATTGAATGTTTTGGGGCTCTTAGGGACTTTGCACTTCTTTGTGTAATTATAGATTATTTCGTTCAATTTGAACATAGTTATAAACAAGAAAGTAGAATGAGCACCACATGGGGCGTAACCAACCAAGCATCTTCAATATTCCTTGCAAGAAAACGGGGAACGTAACAAATATTAGGGAGTATTGAAGGAATTCAGGTAAGCTGTTCTAAAATTTAGAGTATATACTAAGAAGAGAGCTGTTATTTGGAGGACATTTGTTTACACTTGGTCTTGATACTATAATGATATGACTGATGTGAAGATAAAGGAAGATAAATGAGAGAAAACGGAAAGAAACGAAAACAGCTGTGATAGTACTTGTATTCCTGTTACTTCATTAGTTGTAACAAAAGATATAATTATGATTATGTTAGTCACTCAAAAGAAAAAAATCATGACACTAATGTCTACTTGAATCACGTTATTGTGGTGGTGATCAATTAAAACAGTATGAAAAAGGGTTGATAATTGAATAAATTACTTCTCCCACTTTTTGCTTGGCTGTGTTCAGTGAAAAAAAAGAAATTTCAAAATGGAAACAAAGTGTTACATGAATTGATTGATTATTCTAGCATAAACTCACATTCTATTTTAACCCCAACACCAAAACCATTATAGGAGGAGATTCTAAAAATGTGTTCTGTAGGAGAAAATAAATAATGAATTGAAAAAGAAAAAAAATCACCGCTTTAATTTCATCGATGTTGCTTGTACACTTGATACATACATACATACATACATACATACATACATACATACATACATACATACATACATACATATTCTATCCGCCAGCAACTTGGAGATACTTGGAAAATGGAGAAACAATCCCAGTGACAGTGTTGCTAGATGGGTTTTAATACAAAAAATTATTAGATAATAAGATATGATAAACCATTCCAACCAACAAGGAACAGCTGCAACGTCTCATGTTTGAAGAATTCTTTTTTTTTATGTTTTCAGATTTCTTTTATCAATTGGATACGACCAAGCTTTATATTATAAAATACATTCTTATACAAAACATTATAGTTACACATTTTTTATTTGGGAGTGACGTTCTTCTTCAAGGTTGAATGAAAGTCAGGATTCTAAAAACTGATATATTTGAGGCGAAAACCCTTGCAAGTGCCGTAGCATAATCTTCCTTGCACCGTATTCTGGTCTTGTGTAGTATTAACTAAAGTTCGGTAAATCCAATTACATGTAGTAGCATATACTTTTTCCAAAATACATTCACACCGACAAGGATGTGACTTACTAAGATGTACGTAGATTGCAATTTCAAAAATGATTGTTTGCCCGACAACAAACAGTTTTCAACATGCACTTTCAACTGGAACTGAAGTTGATAGGATGAATACGATTGCTTTCAAAAGAAATATAAAGGAGTCTATTCTTAGCGAATGAAGAGGCCTGTCAAATATAAACTCATACAACTTGCTATAAAAACTGACTTATTTTGTTCTTTGTGCAAAATATGTGCAAATTAGAGAGAAAGCAGACGATTTCATTTTAGAGTTAATTGAGCAGAGAGGGAGAATACCCCCTGGGAGATGTGTTGCAAAACTGGCAACATAATTCAAAATAATTCATCCAGTATAGGTAATCTGATGTACCTACAGAAATATTCGAACTAATATTCTCACACCATCACAAAATTGCAAATTGAAATTCAAATTGTTCTCCAAAATTTTGCTGAAAGTTACTGTAATTGGATTAATTATATCAATATCGATGATAATTGAGCAGTACTTAAAACGATCCAAACACCTCTTGGAGAAGCCTTGGAGAAACGAAAATGTATGAAAAAAAATAAGATGCAGGTTCATCAAAAGCAGCAAAAATGCAAATGCATCAGGCAGAATCTATTTATCAATCAATCTATTTCTCTCGCTTTCTCTCTCTCTCTTTCTCTCTCTCTCTCCATATATATATATATATATATATGTATATATATATGTATATGTATTAGATATATATATATATACATGTAGATATATATATACATATATATATATACATTTATATATGTATACATATATATACACATACATAAATATACATACACACATATATATACATATATATGTACATACGCATATACATATATATACATATATATATATATGTATCCACATATATATATACATACACATATATATGCACATATGTATATATATATATATGCACATATATGTATATACACACATATATATATATATATACATATGTATATATATATACATACACATATATATACACACACACATATATATATATATATATACACATATATATATATGCACACACACATATATATATATATATATATATATATATATGTATATAAATATATACATATATATATATAGAGAGAGAGAGAGAGGGAGAGAGAGAGGGAGAGAGAAAGAGACGGAGAGAGAGATGGAAAGATAACAGCAGCATCAACCTGTATGTCCAAATGCCTTTCCCATTAATAAATGTGATAGCACGAATCATGTTTTTCTGACGAACTTCTCAATACCATTCAAATATTTTTTGCCATTACTGTCTTACCGTGTTCATTGCCCAATAGTCATCCGTGAGTGTTCTGTCTGTTCTCGTTTTGATAAGTACCTAGTCCCTCTCCATTTATTTTTCTTTGGTGAATAATTTATTAATAATCATTTCCAGTCTTCTGTTCGATGTTTGTTTCATTCTCTGCAAAGTTACCCCAAGCAGTGTTTTGTTTCTTCCATGTTACGCATCTGCATGTTATAGTTGGTATTAAGCATTCATTGTTAAACTTCTGTTTTCAAGAATATTGGCAAGGTGCTTTCCAATTCATATCTATCCATGCTAAATTCTTCCCGGCTTATAGTGATGCATCCTTTTATTCTGCTTCCAATATCTCCCAATAATACTCGTTTTCTAAGGCCTCAACTTCAGTTCATAACTCCTTTTTCTGTGTACTATCATCCAAAATCTTCTATTCCAGATGTAATACGATTTATAAGTTGACTTTATTTTGTAATCATACTTTTAAACTGAGCACCATGGTTGATGAATTTTAGTACAGGATATGGGAATCGGTCGAAAACCAGATTGTTTTCACTTTCAATTTGATCTGAAATCAGATGTATACTTTCTTCCATATAATGGCACCTAATGGCTTATATTCATCTAAACAAACCAATTCACATTTAGAAAGATGATTATACGAATGAAAAACGGAAACATACAATGAAGCGCACCACTTTAAAAAAAAATTGAACGCAATATTTTGATTCCCTTAATTTTAGCATATCTATCATGTCAATCCGATAGAGTTTTTTTTCTGGTGAAAAATCCTTGTACTAATCGCACATGCTTCAATCAACAGTTATTTTCCGCACTTATTTGACAACAGGCACCATTGAAATAATCTATATTCAAATTGAATCTCAGGATAATTCTCCTTTTTCAGTAAAAACAATTATAAAAGAAAGAACATATAACAGAATCTCAGATGGAAAAAATGTTGATTTTCTGTTGAATAAAACGGATGGTTCGGCCTTCATTATTTAGTGGCAACAAAAGAAAATAAATCGTTAAAAGTATTCCCATTCTTTGTATACATCATTATTATTGGTATTCTCAAGAATTTGTTCATGGCAAACAGAATACAATTGCTATTTTAATGTGATGGATTGCCATTCATTTTAACATGTAAGCCAGGGCTGTTATCTTGCATACATTGCTTAAAATTGATATGTTTGGGTGGATTGTCTTTCAATGGAAAATAGTTTGTACTCTGATCGGGATTACTGCATATACCATCCCCTGACTTTTCAGATGTGCCTATTTACGCTGGATAGAATGTTTCAGGCGTGAAAGTACTGTGAATTTTAGACGTTTATTGAATCTTTTTCGATTCTTTTTTGAATCCTTGATTAAAGAAAAAATGTGCTTTGATTTTTGATCACCTGAGGTAAAAAAAAAAAAAAAGAGTTTACTTTCCCTTCAGACCCTTTGAAACAAAACTAATTACTTTATGTTTAGCATTAGAAATTATCATTCATTTTTTACCTTTCATCATTGCAGGGATCTCATACACTCACATCAATTGAAAAAGTATGTATAGTTGTATGAAATAGGAAAATATCGAAACGAAAAGTAAGTTTTACATTGATATTAGAGCTACACAGTAAATGAATAACCCACTTTTAAACTCTCATACTAAATGTTCCTCTCAAACTCTTTTATTCCATATTCCCCTTAAGTTCATTGAGTGAGCATCGGGACTTTGTATGGTTTGAGTTTTATATTGTGCCAGACAAAAACATTTTAATATATATACATATATATGACATATATTAACTTTACAGCATCTTTAAAACTTCAACTCTGGGTTTTGATGCCTTTCTCTCTGAGTTCTGATGCAAAATAATCCCAAATACTGTTACACAATTTTCCTGACAATCATTGGGAAGGAATCACAGAAACAGAAAAAATACACTGTTCTACCTTATATTTTGATTGTTCTATGTGTAGTTGATGTGAAAACAAATACATTTGCCTGACACGACGGATCCCAAAGCCAGGAACCAATACATCTTCCTGATAGGCATCCATGGACCGTGAATATCGAATTAAACCAAATGATTGACTTTGCTAACTGAGAAACGTGTGATGTGCACAAGGCATAATCATCTGCAGTGTCAAAGGAGAGATCTGAAGACAGCACCTAATACCAGAAAAAATACCAGAACTTAGAGATTTCACACAAACTATCAATAAACTTAATTGGGTATAGACAAGTCATGTTACAATATCGTCAGACAACCCATAAACATCTTCATTCAAAACGTCGATCATCAGAGATTATATTCGAAAGTGGAACCGGAAAAAAGTTATCTTGCGTGACAAGATTCAAGATTCTGGAAGTATTGGCTCTTCAAAGCTCAGGATTGAGAAGTCTGGTGTAATTTGGGGAAGCTCTTTGCCTTAGAACGAAAAAGTTGATTATGATGATAGTTATAGTGTTTGACCTGGGTATTTGTTGGAACTATTGATTTATAGTATATAATGCATACCAAGTTTGTTGCAGTTTTCAATATTTTACGATTGACCAAAAAAAGTAACCTTTTCACACGTCTACACACTCCTAGTCGATAAGCAGTGTAGAAACGTACTACATTGATTAACTGCGTGGGCTCTCTATTGGATGTGGTTCTGAAAGATGTGCAGTTTTCGTTTTTCTTTCCAAAACTTTATGAAAATAGAAACTCCTGAAATTTGGACTTCCTTTGTACAACTTACACTTTACCTCCACCCATCTAAGTAGAGCTGGGGGTAAATTTGATCATGTTCACACAGCAGCTGTAATCATACTAAAAATTAAACAGTGAAAATGTTTTACAAAAACTCTTATATCAATAATGAAGCAACAAATATCGTGATGGGCTGAGCGTTTGATATGTTGAAATGACAAAAAGTAGAACAATATATTAACAAATACGTGCTCATAAAACAGGAATTGCATTTTAGGAAGACCAGACACAAGATGGACGGATGGAATAGAAAGACTGAATGTTACGGAGTCAGTGCCGTCATAGCCATCATGAATACATATCAGGGATGCTCTTGTCAAGTGATGAACACATAATGGCCATTTAAATGTTGATTGTAAGGATTAGTTGATATTCAATCGATCAATAACTCAAGAAGATCTCAGGAAGAAAAGCAACTTGAGATTTGGTGTTGCACCCCGCTTTTATCAATCAGTTCAGGGATTTTTTTAAGGTGCTATTTATCAGAATCACCAGTATATATATATATATATATATATATATATATATATATATATATATATATATATATATATATATATATATATATATGTATATATATGTTATGCACCCTTACAATCTGTATGTACGTGGCTGTTCTTGCTTATTAAGAATCCTGAATTCGGTGATTTATTACTTCTATTGCAGAATTTCTCAGAGAAAAGACAAGAAAAACTCCAAGTAATGAAAAAATAAAAAGGGTAAAAAAATAAAAAACAAAGTGCAGGAGTAGGTGAGAATTGAGAGCCGGATTAATGCAGATTGCAAAGAAGGAGAAAAGTATCCTGACAGCTACACAGAGAGAAAAAGTCTTGAAAGAATATAGATTTCAGGTGTGCATCATCTTATCTCGAATCCTTGAGGCTGAAAATCCTAACCACTTTCTACAGTAAAAAAAACCCCCTATATTTTCTGGATCTTTTTCCAAGTTAAAAATAAAGAGTTTGCCATGACTTGTTCTATCTTTACATCATTCCATTTCTCTCAATAATCTCATTTATAATCCTACTTCCCTCAACTGAGTGTGAATATTTACAAGGTTTACAGCAAAGACATTGCGATTCCTTGACACTCGACGTGTTTACCCTATATAAAGTAACTGAACTATCACTTGCAAATTCAACATATTATCAGTTCTGAGAAGTATCTGGGGTCAAAGATCTTATATGAGAGATACCTTACCTATAAAAGAAGAGATAATAGCGAATGCAGGGAAAACACGTACAAGAGATAGAAAAACAAACTATATGGACATCAAACTAAGCTGGGGAATACATATTCCCATCAAATTTTCTCCCTTTAAAATCTATGGAGAGAGTTCTATCTGAAGTACGAAGTTTTGAAATCCAAATAAGTTTGTGTGCTTGTTCTCGGTTGATATTTAATGACTCTCATGATTCGTATCGGATGAATGTATTCATCCCTGTTTGTTATTATTGCTTTATCGGGTAAATTGATGATGGAACAGTGCTTATCCACTGACTCTCCGTCCACCAACATGGCGTGCCACTTACTTGGGAACTACAAAAATCCTTAGGTGAAATAATGGAAGAGCATTCACATTTTAATCTCACGTTATGTACTCTGACTACATTCCTTGTCTTTGTTGGTCGTTTTCATTATGTTCCAGTAGTTCAACATTAGACTTCTATCAAATTCTCACTTTGTTTTGGAATCTAAAAACTATATATTTCAGTTTTGAGTTCAGAAATTACAAAAGATGAATTTCAAATTGAAATCGAATGTCAGTTACTTCTGTTTTCCAGCCTATACTATATCTCTTAAAAGTTTCAGAATTAAATCATACGCAGAAAAAATATTATCGAATTTAAGACCACTGGGGGTAAAAAAATGTGTAGTTTATCGTGCAGTATGCAAATCTACATTACACATCAGGTCTGGTTTTGTCATCGCTGTGTTTTTAGGGATTATCTTTCCATGAAATGTGCAGCTCTCTGTCCATCAGACAGAATGTCGTAGGGAAGTCTCCTTGTCAGCTAATCAAGCCAGTAGTAAATTTTGATTTTAGCCAGGCAGAGCAGTAATTGAGAATCCGTGGTTACAGCGAGTCAATTACGAGTTATTCATACGACGATGAGGATGTAGATCATTGGTTTGTGTCAGTTGTAGTAGCTGTGGTGAAAATAAGCGCTGTGTCAGACACGCTTGCCATCATTAGCTGATAAAATTGTAATTTGTTCTCACTTCAGATTAATCGGACGTTAACACAATCACTTTAATGGTATTTAGCGACATTTAGTAGAAACTACGACAGTGTTTATAACCACCACCAATTATGGCAAGATTCAAATTCAACATGGTAATTTCCATCTTGAGCCTAATATATACTCAAATAGCTGTTGAGTTTACACGCAAACCTATCTTAATGAAAAAGGTTTGTACGCCCATACCAGGAATCTGAACCTGGATTTCCAGCTTGTGGGGCCAATGCACTTACCATTTCAATATACAGGCCGACTTCAGCACGGGAGACAGGAATAAAAAATCCGATTTTTCCAGTGCGTTGAGATGGGATCCATTTTACAGAGGTTTGGAAATATCTATCAATAAGAAATAGGGTTTAGAACAATTGCTCCCTTCAAATAGTCACCAATTGAGCTTAAACACGGAATTTGACTAAATGATAGCAGACTTATAATCATGCAATGTGCACATGAAGTAACCATAGTCACCCTCACATGGACATATCTTTGAACGACAGAGTATATTACAGGAAAAGATAGGAACCTGATATATCGTAAAAAGACCAAGAAAAGTTGAAAAGAAATGGGCTGATATGTTACAAGAATGTCAGATAACCACTGGACAACAAGACTCAAAACGTCAATCCCCAGATATCACATGCAAAGTTGTAGCCAATAGAAAGTAAGATAAGGTGATAAGATACATAAATTCAAAAGCACTGGATCAGCAATGCTCATGATAGAGAAATCCAGCGAATCTTATGAATAGTCTACATCCAGCTGTTCCTGATGATTGCATGCAAATTGCACGCACACACTCAGTTTCCAAAGATACGTGACTTACTTCGATAGACTTTCAAGACGCTAAAGGCCGATACAATAATCTTAATTAAGATTTATCGACTAGATTAAGCGTTGTCACTTAAAACCCCTGCAAATATGTAGCCAGTCACAACCACTTGATAGATATGGCTTCAAGCGAAATGAAGTCGAAAAGGGTTCGGTAAATTTTTTTAAAAGATCATAACAAAGAATTTGATAAGTTTAGTGACATGAGAAGGAAAGCACGAGGAAAGTAGACGGAACAAATGTATATGATCATTAACTTCCGGTATCAGGTATAAAAAGAGTGTTAAAATTAATTTACCAGCACTGAAAACAATGTACAAAATGACCCTTGCCAATAAATTAGGGGATCTAAGATCGGTCATGAGGAGGAGAAAAAGCAGACAAGCAGAGAAGTGAGGTAATTAGACAAGATTTAGATTTAGCAAGACTTACGATATCCGTCCTCGTATCCCGCTTTTTTGGGGGGGTTTTGTATCACGTGTACCTTTATTCAAGCTACTTTTTCCCCTTACTTTTGTTAGTTTTCTTTACTTATCTTTTTACCGATGTCTTACTTGACATTTTTTGGTGTCACCTTTTGTATTTTTCATCTCAAAATACATACACACACACGTACATACACACATACACGAACACACGCACACACATACACACAAACAAACACACACACACACACACACACACACACACACACACACACACACACACATATATATATATATATATATATATATATGTATATATATATATATATATATATGTATATCTGCCATGGCTTCTGGATGTTGCTTTATGGGAAGATTGACTAGATATCCGAGTTTAGAACAACTAATACTAGGCTGTTTATGGGAAAATCTGGAAAAATCGGGCAAGAGCAAACAGGTGATTGTTGTTATGTCGTGGAGAATTACGTATGAAGGATTGAGTTGTATTGTCACTAAGTCCATTCATGAAACCAAACAATAACAATAGCAACAGCAAATAATAATAATAAGGATAATACCATCATTTTTCTATCATCATTTTTCTATCATCATTTTTCTATCATCATTCTTCTTCTTCTTCTTCTTCTTCTTCTTCTCCTTCTTCTTCTTCTTCTTCTTCTTCTTCTTCTTCTTCTTCTTCTTCTTCTCTTTCTTCTTCTTCTTCTTCTTCTTCTTCTTCTTCTTCTTCTTCTTCTTCTTCTTCTCATCAATATTATCATTTGCAGTAAGTAACCTCAGGTCTCCAGCCCACACCAATTCTCTTCCTTGCCTATCACGCAAGTGCTGTTGTTCAAATCTTTGTTCCCATTTTTCTTCCCCTGTTAGGCCACTGCTAACATTTAGTGTCGTACACCTTGTATTTTATAGTACTTTTCTCAGTATTCGTGCAGTTCCTAGCAAAGCTGCTGTCTGTACGGTCTCAATCTCCCCTTTCATCTCGAGCTCTCTCAGTCCAGCCTTCAATGTCTTTCAGACAGTTCATAATGCACCTATCATCTTCTTCAGTTCTCATGCTAGATTTTGTTTTTTACACGCTTTTCACTCTCCTCTTTCTTTTATCCTACGGTCTGCAGGAGCCGCCGTGTTTAATATCTGGCATGTTCCCTCTTCTTATGCATGATTACCAGGCCTGGTCTTCTTACCTGGATGAGGTGGTCTATTTAAATGTGAAAGTCCCAAAGCAATTTTTTGTTTCCATTTTCGCGGGGTGTCTCCGGTTTGTGCTGGTACCACTTATCTGTATGGTTAAAACCCATTTGTTTACCCAGTTCCCAATGATACCGCTGCAGTCTGTGTTTATACTCCTCTTGGGGCTAGTTGAGTACATCCACTAGTTATACGGTCTCATCTCTTTCAACACACGAGCTTTGCTTTTTTGTCAGTGTTCAGCCAATTTTTTTTTTTTTTTGGTGTTTCGACCTAAATAAAACTTGCGAACATTTGGATCAATTATTCAGTTCTAATGTATTTGTTTTGAGCTGTCATGATAAGCGATTCGGTTTCTCTCTTCAGGTTTCCTTTCCTTAGGCATTTCCATGATCTCTTGTCTGTCAAACCCTGTATCAGATGATGATCGTTGTTGTTATTATTATTATTATTATTATTATTATTATTATTATTATTATTATTATTATTATTATTATTATTATTATTATTATTATTATTATTATTATTATTATTATTATTATTATTATTATTATTATTATTATTATAGGTATGGCTATCACCTTAACAAAAACTGTCATTTTATCAACATTTTTTGGCTGCATGCCATTGCGAAGGTGATCAATCAAAAAATACGAGAGAGTGTGATCAATTGATGAGTTACTTATCTCGCCTTTGGTTTTGGTACCGATCGCTGCAAACATGAATTTTGAAAGGCAAATATGGAATATGCCTGTCACAAATTAAGAGACTATTTCACCATAAAAATATATTGCAAATTGAGTTTCACTACAAATGTAAGTTTTCAAGTCCCTAGCATTATTAGCACAGCCTGTATGCGTGGTTTATCCATTGCCAAACTGGCAGGGAGTGAAAGCAACTTGAAAAATAATTAAGCCTTTACTCAGACATTAGCTTGAAAGTTTCAATTCACTGTTTGGTCAGTATCATAGTTATTAATGCTGATAGAAGTTTTCAACGTCGAGGTGGTTACCGAAATTGGTGAATCGATTTTGAGTGTTGGTAAGGGCTGAGTGGATTCCATGCTTTCTCCAGCTTTTTTGTAAATAACAGTGTAGTTTGAACTTCTATTTTGATCAGGCAATCCATCTAGGGGAACATTTCTCTGACAGGATATCCAACTGTTTGAATAAGTTAGATAGGCATCACTACCCTCACACTTCAATAGAAGGAAAACAATAATATACTGTTGCTCAGACAACCTTTTTCAAAAGGATGAGTTCCTAAACTTTTAACCCCAGATTTGCAATTAATATACCGTAGAAATATCCACACACTAAATAAACTCATAAGTACGTGGCTCAGAGTTCCAAGTAGCTTCCAAACAACACAATGGAGAAACGTTCAAAATCGAAATGAACCCAAATAAGTCACACACACTATGACAATAGACACTGAGATAAAATATAATCAACTGAATCAATTTTGACGTGAAAAGTACCATCAATAATGGCAACAACTGGAAAAAGAGAATTGAACAGAAGCAGTATGTCAAACTTGACCTGGAGACAAACATTATTGAACTGAAAGTGTCTACGCAATCGAAACCCCCAGACATTCATGATCAATCTTGTTTCTTTTGCTTTTTCATTTGCTTCTTTATTCCAGTTTTCACTCTTAGTCGGAACAAAAGGGAAAACAAAGACCCTACAAAGATTAATCGATGTCATGATTCACCAAAAACAGAATCCATCATAAAAAAAAGGAAAAAGAAAAGTCAGGAAAAAGTTGGAGAGGATGGACTTGTAATATTATTCTTGTCACGACACTTCAAACATGTAGCAATGTTGAAACAAAGAGAGACAAGTCTATTGGACGGACTCTGAAAATATAACATAGCAGACAAGAGTGGATATGGAATAAGTCGATAGAGAATGGGAACTATTAATATCAGGATGTCTGGCAAAACATCAAAACGATGAGAAAGAGAGAAGCCTGGCAAAAGACAGTCGACGGACAGTCGTATGATATAATTCAATTTTGTAATTTTTTTAAAGAAAAACAAAATAATTCAAAATCTTCGTCCCTTATATGCATTTTTATTCGATGTGGTTTTGTCCATGTATGATGTTTCTCCCATCAGATAAATGTCTAATAATCAGTTGAATATCTCATTTTAGTATCGTTATTTTCATTTTTAGAAAGAAATGAAGTTTTCTATGATTGGAATCAGATGCTTGGAGATGCTCTGGTACTTTCATTTTGGGGGAGTTGGGATGTATCATCTCCGTAATCAAGACTTGATGTTCATACATGCTATATTCTTTTTTATTCAATAAAAAACAAAACGTATAACCAAAAATTCACTGTTTTGACTTGAAAAAACTTGCTAACATTCTGACCAATTATTCAGTTCAGATGCCGAAAGACAGTATCTATATGGAGACGTTTTGAATTGCAAAGCATTGCTATTCAATTCGACTCCCATGACCAAAAGAGGCCGTCTAATCAACATTTCAGTATAGAGATGAAAGTGTCTTCCCTGATATTTCTATCTAATTTCTTTTTAAACTAGCTGTTGCAATATCCAACATTCATGGTACAAGATTTCTCAGATAGTTAAACTTATGATTTCAGATTTTTTAACCTCAATGGGTGAAAACATACCATGATTTTGCTATGCTGTTTGGCAAAAGTGAAGAAATTGATGAGACTTTACCATACCAAACTCATCTCAGCAAGTAGTTCTTATTTCCAAGCACTGTCATTATTAGATGATTGAAGGATAATTCAGCTTGATTTCACTTATGGTGCCAGTGAATAACGATGAATATTTTGGTTGATTTCAACGTTATACAGTGATGAAACATTTTTCCTTCTTAGTCTCCCGTATTGGTTGACATTAGCTTAATATCTCAAAATCAACATGATTATCCAACCGCTGTATTACCTTACAAAGCAACAGAAAATATCAATAGATGAGAATTAACTCATTAAACTTCAGAATCAAACATCAAAGGAAACACAATGCTGTTTTTATTCGTGGTATATTCCAGAAGAGTCTTGCAAATACTGCCAGAAGCTCTCCGTACAATGAAATTCCTTTAAAGATGCGACAGTAAGACGGCTTAATTGTTTGCTTCCTCGGAGTGATCTTGCAAGTTTCTCCTCTAGCTCAAATAATCATAGGCTCAGCTGTTAGCAACACTCCAATAATCTATGTACGTCTGGCAACGATATAGTTTACCATTCATCTTTCTATTTGGTTGACGGTGAAATGAAAATATTCAAGATGAGAAAAAAGAAGATTACTTTGACAATATTGACATCGAAAGTAACAAAACTGGCAGCCGTGGGGTCCAACTCAGCTCAAATATACAGAAATATACATTACTTTTGTATTTTCATTTCAGTGTTCCTATGTCTAAATGATGAGCAAGAAATTCCGTATCAATGTTGGTTAAGAAACAGACGCTGAGGAAGATTTGATTACTTGGGAGAAAACATTTCCCTTTAGTCAATTTGATTTAATGGAATTCACCTTGAAACGACAAATTCAAAAACAATTTTGCTAAATGCTGAGTTGTCAGTTTATATTGTGAAAAAACAAAAACAAAACAAACAACATCAACGGCACCCATGGATATTTATGATTCGATAAAGAATGAAAAACTGTTTTATTTCCTTTTATAACGCTTAATAATTCTGGTTTGTTTGGGAAGGGTGTAGAAAATATTGAAATTCAGCAATTCCCGTTTGAATGTTCAAGATTAAGAGAATATTTAAAGAACCACATCAGCCCAGTTTCTCAATCCCTCTTTTTATGTACATAAACAGATTGGTCCCCGGCAAAATTGAATGTAAGTGGAAAAACTGATTTTCTGCTACTCAGACACTGATTTTTTAAAAACTTATTTTTGACAAATTGCTCGTTTGCTGATAACATCCGTGTCAAATGTTGTAGCATGTAGATAATGGGAAGTTCAAATGGTCAGCACAAGAACAAACTGCAAGAACAACAAAGTGTTAATCAATTGGTGTCAAGCCGGACATTGCTAAATGAACAATTGGACGATTGGGATAGAAAAATTAACCAGTAAAACATGGTACAGCTTTCCACAAACAACGTCATCAACAGAAGCAGATGGAAAAAAGCCTTCGACCAGCTTCACGTGAAATAAATCACTTGGTATGTTTTGCCTGAAGTACCTAATGATAAGGACATCTTACAAACTCTACCAACAAAATTGTAAAAAAAGAGAGATTAAACCATAAGTAATATATAAATAAGGAGAAAAATACAAAATAGAATAGTTAATTATAAAGGAACAGTATAATCACTCACTATAAATAAAGGTGGCAAAATCAAATACATAGATAAAAGTAAATTATTGAACCCTACCAAGAGACAGACCCACAAAGCGAAAAGCATTCAGCATACGTATAAAAAAAATCATTGTTAACCTCACAGTGCGAAATCATAAGACAGCGCACTGTACCTGGAAGAAAATAGGAGTCTGACACATCAAGAAATCTATCAGGACACCTAAATGGCTATGGGCTAGCCATGTTGCCCTAATGGTAGACATATGGGGATAACGACTCAGAGAATGGATCTCAAGTTATAACATGTCAAACTGAGTTTGACCAGATACAAGATGGAGAGGTGAGCTTGTCAAATTTAGAAAATACTGGATCTGCAATGCTCAAGATAAAGGTGGATTCTGGGGAAGGTCTACGTCCAACAATGGATGATAAAAGATTGGTGATGATGATGATCTCTTCTTGGTATACCCTGTCAAGTACGTTAGTGGATATCCTCACTTCAGCAGTTGTTAAATCTCTTGTGGTGGCAGTTGTCCATTTGCTGTAATAATTTGCCTCTGTATATGATACATTAACTTATGAAATATGAACCAGCTGTCATTTACATACCTAGAAAATTCAAGATTGAAGCTTTGCTATCCTGTCTCAGGAATATATATATATATATATATATATATATATATATATATATATATATATATATATATATATATATATATATATATATATATATATATATATATATATATATATATATATATATATATATATATATATATATATATATATATATATATATATATATATATATATATATATATATATATATATACATATATATATATATATATATATATATATATATATATATATTTATATGCATAAAACCAAAGGACATATCCACCCTGAACTAACATCGCAAAACTGATCTCATCTGGAATTGCCTGTGAAACAACGATTTTTTTGGTTACCATATTAAGTATGTTTTTACATTGACAGTTGTTGCCTGAACACATAACATCCAGCCAGCCATATATATATATATATATATGTCTATATCTATATCTATATCCATATCTATATATATATCCATATCTATATCCATATATATATATATATATATATTGGATATAATTTGTATCAACCTTGCTTCAGGGTTTTGTGTATATATATATATATATATATATATATATATATATATATATATATATATATATATATATATATATATATATATATATACACACAAAACCCTGAAGCAAGGTTGATACAAATTATATCCAATAATTTGTTAACGATCTTATATTTCATCCCATCCATCAAAACAATTTTAATTTTAATTCCAAAAATAATTACGTAAATTAGCATTGGGAAAGAATTTACTCAAAATTAATCATGGTTAGCAATGGATTCATTTCCACCGACTATTATAATCAGGTCGAGGTTGTGTTTGCCTGATGAGAAATCAAATATAATCTACAGTTCTCTTTTGTATCCATCAACAAAAAATTAAATTGTGACGTCAGAGTAGAAGAAAACGTTGTTTTTTCTTCACACGAGTTATGCGTTTAAATACGTATGAAAACTTTTTTAGATTCGGCCGAATAAAACTTTGTACTAAAACATTAAATAATAGAATTTTTTTTTGCTCTCAATGAGTGCGTAATATCTCTCAGTTTAAAACAGTATTGGTTGATAGTTCTGCAAGAACAACCCTAGAAATTGTTTTTGCACGCTTTCTTAATCAACTTGACGTTGCCCCCCCCCCCCAAATTTTTTTCTTGGGAAAATAGGAACTGTAAATAATTATTCCAAAATAAAGGAAAACACTTACAAAACAAATAAATATCCCCAGTATCTCTAAAATATAGAAAAATCATGCATTGTTCTTTGATTTTAATACATTCCAATGCTGCTTAATAATGGGTTCTCCTATAATATTTAATATAAAGTTAGATTCTCCCTAAAGACAACCAATGATGTTGAACACAACATAGCATCTTAGACAGTCAGCAGCATAATACAATTTCCCTTGTGTGCTGGAATGGAGATATGAACATTTTCCATCAAACCTCAATTAAATTTTTTTGAATAAATCACATAATCTTGAAACGCTTTTATATTTTCTGTTGCATGTCCTCACCGGGAAATGTCATTTTTGGAGTTGAATATTTGAACTAATATATGACATGATGATCTTTCGATGATCCATTTAGAAAAAAGACGAATATATTCTTGCATACCAAGTGAAACGAAAAAAAATTGTCACAGGAATACAAATTGCAGGAATACAATAGAAAAGGAAGTTCTAATATATTTCAAAGATCGCTATCCATCTTTGAAATATTCTTAATACCACATATCAGATTTGTTCAATTTATTACTGAAGTATGTTTGTGTGTGTGTGCTTGTGAATTATTAAGAATTTGATATATGACCTGACGGAATGATAATAAATTGCAATTATTATACGAACCAATTCAGATAAAACATAGTTCGAGGGTTACCAAGTTTGTTTTGAAGGAAAAATCTCAAGTGTGCTTAGTTCATTTGTCACCAGTAGTCACACTGCTAAGTCCATGTTTCTTACAGATGTACGTTCAAAAAATATCGACATCAAATGAACAAAAGCTTGCAAAAATACATCTGTTGTATTCAAAGATTTCTACGTCAACAATTTGTTAGTGTGATAAATTAAGACCTAACTTGGTAAACCATTTTTTTTGTCCTCCAAACGTAGGGGAAATCCAAGCGTAAACAAAATAGCTGATTCAATTGGAAGTGAACGACATAAACAAATCTAGTTTTTCTCTTAAGAACTCTGAAATTGAAATGAACTGTCATTTTCTAATGTACACAAAGACAAAGAGCCGTTCGCTGGAGATAATGGTTCTGGTCAGTCACCTAATGGAAACCTTAACATGACAAACATTTTTCTAGAACATTCCGTGTTGGGTGTGATCAATGAAAACATTGAAAAAGGCGTAATCAAAGAACAAGTTACTTGTCTCAACTTTCCCCTTGGCATCAATCAGCGAAAACGTCGGGAAAAAAAAACAAACAAAAAACAAACAAACACAAATTATGGGATCAGTTCAGCATTACAGTAATGTAAATTCTGCCAAGCTGAGAACTATTTGTGGGATGAAGATTGAAAATACAGCGAAGGTTTTTTTTTTTCGAACAGGACGAATGAACGTTGAAGAATTAAGCCCTCTGGCTCCATTGGTGCAGTCTGTATGTATGATGCATACATGTAATTATGATTTTTTCTTTAAAACTCTATATAGTCTGAACCCCCTTGTCGTATGATAAATGTTTAAGTTTGCCTGAGAATAAATTTAATAATCACTTTAAAGCACTGCTTCAGGAATTGAACATGTGTCCTTTGGGATGCTTTACTTCGAGTGACGCAGCCCATACCACTGACCTAAACAGCCAGGCAGTTTTGAATAAATGCATGGAAAAAAAAAACTATCAAAACCATTCTGACAGCTGATATATCAATTTTTCTTCTTAATATATATACATACATACAAACATACACACATAAATACATACATACACGGTTATATACTCAGCAGTCGGAACAGCATGAAAACTGAAGAAATTTATGATAAGAGTTTTGGTGAGAGCTGTGTTTGATAGTTTCTAGAATGAAAGTAAGACCAAAGAATAAAATTCAATTACTGCTGTTTGTTTTTATTCTTTAATGTTTTAATGGAGAATGTTCAATTTGCAAAAAAGGCAGTAAATTATAGCACAGAAAATTAATTTCAAGACAAAAAAAATTATAATTGATGAATATATAAAGAATATAGAGAAAACAAACAAGATATACATAACAATCCAGCCGGACATCGAATTCTCTGTTCCTCTAACGAAGAATCTTGCGTCACGTGACGCCATACTTGAGCCACTCCGAATATTAATAGAGATACATTTCCATAATTTAGAGTTTCTTTTTGTTCATTTGGTTTATATTATTTTATATTTTCTTTTTTTCCTCCCTTTTAAATATTACTAATTGCCAGCTTTTTTGCCATTCAATTTTGCCGACAGCCTGTCTGCAAAGGACTCTTTTGTGTCTTTGTTCACAGGCTTCATTATTCATTGAAATTATTCTAATCGATACTATTTTTGTATCAGTAGAAAAACATGCCATCAGCGGAAACTTCGAAATACAAAAGTAGAATAAGTAATTACATTCCCTCACCAAACTCCGATTCCTTATCAGCTGCAGAGTTTTCTATTTTACAGCAAACTCTGTGTTGCATGATGTGCCTGAAAGGATTTCTATTCACACCAAAAGGAACTCAGTGATGCCCGGGGTCATCAAACAGGTATCAGTTTACCATGCTAGTTCTCCCAAGCATTATTTCATATTCGTTTTAATATGTGCTGAATGAGTTACTGATGGCCTATAGGGTTTTTTCAATGATTTAATGACGGAAATCTTCCCACACAAAAGATGTGTTTATAAAAAAAAAGTCTTTGTGTAAAGTAGTTTGATCAAAATAAGTGAGAGAGGATTTATCTGGGCCCGAACCTTTTATTGTTTATATGGCTGACACTGTTAGAGCCGTTGACTCATCCGGAACGGTTACTTATTTTATGTCTAATGAAAGAGTTTTTTTGTTCAATCGTCCCTGGTACATAGCACCCAACACGAAGAAAGTGATGCAACCGGGGCTTATCGAACCAATGACACATCAGGAACGGCTCGCATAGTTTTGATCATGTGAACCAAGGATTATGATTATACTACATTGAACTATTGGCCCTACTGTATCGGCCTTTATAGGTATTGGGTAATCAGAAAATACATGAATGACACAAAGTTTGAACTTCTTTAAGGATCAAGTTAATTCCGGTTGATCACCTTTAGAATTGTATCTTCCAATTCTCCCCTCTAAAAATTATCTAGAAACATGTTCATTACCTGAAAACTGACTTAAATGATTTGAAAAACTATATGTTCGATGAGTAAAGTAAATGCTGCTTTTATATATCTAAATAATAAAATCTGCAATCACTAATCTAAATAAACTTTCCACAAATGACGCAAACAAATGCACAGATAATTATCAGCCCAATTATGCTTACGGTCATCGTTTACATAATGTCTTCATAAAAATCGATGTTTGCGCCAGGGAATCAGGAAGAATAGGTAAATTAATATGATTAGCTTCAAATGTTTTTGCTGGTAATTGAGCATTTAATGCTAGTCCATAGTAATGCTTGAAACATGTATATTGATTACTCGTAAATTTTCGATGACCAACGGTATATGAGATTCCAAATATTTACTTAACAAGTAGCCTTAAAGCAGCAAGGTCCAGAGCTTCACACTTTTTGGAACATATCTCTGCATCTTTGTAACAGTGATGCATGACTGTTGTTAGGAACTGAATATATTCTGCTCGTTTTGGGTTGAGAAATATAAATTGGATTACATCTACTGTGGAGGTGGATGTTCTTGTTGTGGAAAAATCCTATTGAAAGAGTAGAATTCAGGTTCGGTTGGTAAATTAATGAAAACTATCATGCAAACAATGCCCTCAGACAGTGTCCTATGTTCGTGGTGATCAATTAAAGAATTAAAAATGTAATATCGATGAATTAATTTCTTTTTTTTTTGGCTTTGTGTTGGGCATGAGTCATTAAAATATTCCAGATATTCAGAAAGCAAGTGTGAACGCTGTTGGAAAAATGTAGCATAAAATCCATCAGCAAACTTTGCTTCCACGCTTACACACACACAAAAAACAAAAAAAACAACACCTATTAACAAAGACTAAGTAAAATATTAATGTATGATTTTTTATAATTTGTTCTGTGGTTGAGTTCCCATGCATATAGGAAAAACAAAAACTAAGTTGTTTCAAATCCAACTCAAGTTGCAAAATGAGTGGATTTTCCAATACAACGTTTTGATAGCAAATTCTACCTACTTGTTTAGATGATCGAAAAGTTCAACACAACGGATTGATTCCAAGTTGTTACCCCGTGACAAAATGATTAAAAAATCTGACATGGAATATTCCATCTAAGCGGCAGGATGAACAAAAAATTCCAGTACTGCAGTTCGATCACAAATTCTAACCACGTTGCAGGATAATAAAATCATCCAACGCAGTTGTTTAATAACAAATCACAGCCACGTGGTGAGATCACTAAATAGTCCGTAACATAGGTTTATTTAAACATTTTAACAATATGGCAAAATAATTACATAGTTTGAAACGGCATTTCGATCACAAATTATGATCATGTGACTATACGATTAAATAGTCCATCATTGCAGTTTGATTACAAATGTCTGACTCGTCCTTTGGTTGTCCCATTTTTACTCGGCCCAGCAGTAGGGGGTCCGTTACCCCAGGGCATCACAGTCACATTGCACTTGAAACGACGGGTCAAGATTTTCCTGACACTTTCTTGACTGCAATCATTTCAGCAACCAGGATTGCTTAACAACTAAAGTTGCGTCGACTGGAGCTATTTTTGATGGGTTGCTCCTTTTTCCCACGTTGAGCCCTGATCTTGTGTCGCAATTTGCTCTGATGGAAGAGTGAATAAATACATGCTTATCTTTACATTGATAGATCACACGACAGCACAATACATCAGGAAAAAAATGGGAGCCTGAGCATCGGAGAAACCATCAGAAAATCACTGTAGGAT
>OY735198.1:17527816-17580316 GCA_963457665.1 Thysanoteuthis rhombus | reverse complement strand
GAGAACATCACAACTATGATATGTATCTGTAAAGTCCTCGTTCTAAAACACTGTTTGTAATTTGATAAGTATGTATGTATGTATGTATGTATGTATGTATGTATGTATGTATGTATGTATGTTGGAGCATTTAATCCAGGCAGGAAAGAAGCAAACAATAGTGAACTGCAGATTGTAAAAGAATATGATCGCTTTAAACGAGTTGACGTATTGAGAGATCCATGTATGTACTTACGTGTGCATGCTTTGCCATCTGTATCTACCGATTTATCTATATCTAATTATCCATTGTTGTCTGACTCTATCCGTGTCTGTCTCTCCGTCTCTCCTTCCGTTCATCTGTTTCCTCTCCCCCCGCTCTCTCTCTCTCTCTCTCTCTCTCTCTCTCTATATATATATATATATATATATATATATTTATATATATTCCTGACACTACCATCTCAACTACTAGTACTACTACTACCACCACTACTACTACTACCACCACTACTACTACTACTACTACTACTACTACTACTACTACTACTACTACTACTACTACTACTACTACTTATACAAACACTGTTACTATCACGTTAATAGGTAAACATTGATAGGAATATCATGGCATTTTGAATATACAATCCTGGCAGTAAAACAAACAACTAGCCCCCGCAAAAAAAAAAAAAAAAATACACATTTTGCAAGAATATAAATACATACCTTTTTTGTGAAAACGGTAACTGAAGCAGATCGCTCCAACGAATCCTAGACCTATTGTTTTCAACAAGCCTCTCAAGCAGATCCGCTCTTTAGCCTTGCCAGTATCATTAGTGTTGTACAGGTAACATCATGTTTCTTAATTTTTACAAATCAACATTTTTATAAAAAAAAAAAATTAGACGAGTACATCAGTCTCGATCTGCTCTTACTATCTAAGAAAATTCATATCTATTCTAAATATTTCTCGTGTAAATGAATTCCTTGACGGTCCTTTTGCAGTTGTTTTCACAACGGTCCAGCTGAATCATTCTACGGTCCATCATTGACCATCCATTCTTCTTGTTACTGTCTTTCTCGAAAGGAGAAAAAGTGTCTCATTTCAGAAGGCTTGTTAACCTGACCAGAGCTAAACGAAAATCAATCAGCCTAATCATTGCGTTGAAAGTATGCAATGGAAGGGATTAAACGGTTCAAACAAAAGTACATTTACGTTGTAGAAATACTTATATCCATAAACTGGAAATGAAGGACATAAATTATTCAGAGTAAAAATAGTTATATTTAAAAGATGTTGTCATTTCTCTATGAACTGGAAAAAAAAATCCATGGCAATTATCAATGCAAAAAAGTTTGTCATGTTTTGGAAATACAAAACAATACTCCAATTTTACATCATCTGATACTTATTGTAATACAGGGAAATATTCTTGGAAGCTTTTTCAAATTTTGGAATTTTCCTGCATCTGAATATATATATATATATATATATATATATATATATATATATATATGTGTGTGTGTGTGTGTGTGTGTGCGTGTGTGTATGCGTGTGTGTGCATGTATGTGTGAATGTGTGTGCGTGCACGTGTGTATGTATGTGTTCGGGGAATGTAATTCTTATTGTCATTGGTCACTATAAATCGACATCAGGACGAAAATCCTCCTTCCATAAAAACTGCAAATGCGCTGGATTCTGTCATGTCCAACCGGAAAAGCTTTTTATCTCACCTCTCCAGCATGAATCCTGCATTTTCGTACAACGTATAATGTCTCTGTCGGTTAGCCTTATGCCTAATACGTTTCCATTTCTCCAATTCTCCTTTTTCGATGGTTTAAATTCCGTGATATAAGGGCACTTAATAGCCTGATATTTCATAGAAAGATATGGCTATGTCTATCATTACACCAATAACATCTGGACCAATATTTGTTATTGATTTCAGTAAATGATAAAGAAGAAAATTGTTGAAAACTCAAAAATGTTAGTTTTGTCATAGAGATGCTTGATACTATAAGACTACAGATTATCGGCAGTTGATGGGACTTAGGATTCCGTGTGTCGCCTTTGATTAGAGTCTATTTTTCTATGAGTCTCCTTTGCATAACTGCAATGCAAAAATTCGGCATTGATAGAGTTGAAATCATTAGTTGAGTTTTCGTTTGAACTATTTGGAACAGTTATTACCTAGTGAGCTCATACATACCTGTGCACCTTCAATTCAAAGCACAGTAAAATCAAGTTTCCATAGGTGATATGATGGAATTTTTTTCTCACCCTCTTTAGGATATATAGGTATATGCAGTTAATTGATATCACCGGAAGATGTACCCATCTTTTTACATTCAAACTTTTGAGTATTAAAAGTTATTTAAAGATGATCTCCCTATATTTCCTAATGATAGGTCAATTTTTTTTTTTGAATATTGCATTACTGTGTTCTCAAAGACTGTTTTCAAAATAACAAACCAAGTTCATAGGACGATTTGAAAGTAAACCGATTCCCATATGTATTCAGGGTGAGCAAAGTTATGAAATTAGTATCAGTATAGAATTCATGTTAAACAGCAAATAAAATAACTTCTAATAACTGTAGCTGCATGATTGTTTGAACAACCTACTATCACAATGATCGGGGGTTATAGGAGCTATGAGAAACAAAAAAAAGCTCCTAATGTTTACTTCCTCACTTGAAGAAAAATACATCATTTGAAAGTGGTGAGTAATGCATCTCCACTGAATGATACTTTCATAACATAGTTCCTTTTAAATGTCCCTCATTGATCGCAAAGTATTCCATTCTGCATTAATTCAATGAAACTGAGCGGAGTCATTGCATTTATCTCTTTAGGATGGTAGTTTCCTTTCTTTGCAAGGTTACCGAGTTATTTTTGTTGACTTTACACTTCACAAATCCAAAAAGATAAAATGAAAAAAAAGACATGTCTGGAGATTTTGCAGATCTTTCAACGTCTCCAAACTGTTGTAAATGATGTCATTTCGAATGGGTGATTTTCAAATTATATTGCATAACTTTCAAACCGTTGGCTTTACCACGGTGTACTTTTTTTAGAAAAGGTTTCGAACTATAAGAATGATACGCTTTTTATTATTTCCATTTTCACAGGTGGATACAACGGACATCATATAACGTCTCAGCTCTGTCTGAAATTGGAAAGTGTTTGGTAACAAATTCCCAGTGACATTACCTGACACTGATTTATTTTCAAGAGCAAAACATAGGTTACATACATCTACATTGTTCAAATCTTACAGGTACATTAATTTTTTGACAGTGACACGCACTAAATAATTTATAGCATACATTGGACACCAAAATATACGTAAGCTTCTGTTTTAACGCAATCCTGAATCCAATCATGGGATCCGATCTCCCGATAAAATAATCAATATTGGAGTATTCAGGTGTGTGTGATGAACTGTAACGTTTATCAGCATAGAGAAAAGAAGCGTGTTCGAATTCCAGGGAAGCAGTTGCACTTACCTCTGATATACACAACCCCTCCCTCAATTCCATCTCCAGTTATATGCACAAATATATCTCATCACTGAGATGTCACAATAATTGACATAAAAGATAGTGAAGTTGGGAAAAAAACAGGTAAACCACTTCCTCATAATTACCCACCAACCATACTTAAAAAACTATCTGGCATAGTGTCAAACTTGATGGGGACCGGTTGTTCGTATTTGATGTGTGGATCTCAAAGCGATTAAATAAATCCTTTCCTTTATCTCAGCTATTTTCCTCTTGATGGAAATACAGAAAAACTTTTTAAAAGGATGAACAGCCAAGTTGGGGCTGAATTGCAAAACTCGTAGCAGGCTAAAAAAAAACAGATTAAAAGATTAATAGATTTCTGCAATAGAATTGGATATTACCGCTCAAGCAAGCTAAAAGCGCAAGCCGTGAGACACATTTCATCAAGCTTGGATGTCACTCATATAATCCTTTAGACGAACGTTTTTGGATTGACAATGTACTTACAGAACACGCAAATGTGAATGTTTATTTATATAAGCGTTTACCAGAGATATCAAATACATGGACCTTCATCTACTCAATACTTTCTCATATATATCAGCAGAATGATTGATATATACAATAAAAGAAAACAGTGAGATCTTTAGAAGTAGATGGATGGATTATTTGTAATTGAAGGAAAAGGCTATTTGAAACAAGAAACGAAAAGAGTATTGATCAATACTTTTTTTGGTATGGCATTATTCTCCTGACGAAAGAAGATTTCTAAATTTTCAGACAATGCACCGAACGACATAAATGACGAAGTCAGTCCACAGTCAACAAATCCCATCGAAAACGTGTTTGCCATATCTAATATGAACTTCCATTAGATTGACAGCACATTCAGATTCCCCTTCGTCTAATACGGTGTGCATCGTCTGATAACTGCTTTTTAATATCGTATTACACCTACCTGAAGAAGAGTTGTGTCTTTGTGCTAATGGGTCCATACAAGTCAACAAAAACATACTATAAAAAAAATGCAAATTCTATTGTTACAGGAATGTTTGCATTTGAAGTTTTGATTGTGTCAGTGTCTGATGATGTATGTCTACCAGCTTCAACGATTGACATTCAAAATATCTTCTAAACTGAATACCAGCTGATGCTGGAGGTAAACGTTTTTTGATTTAACCAAAAAAAGCTAGCGTTCGAGATAAATATGTGGTGAATTCGTATAAATATCTGGATGACTGCTGTAGGGATGCAGAGTTTATTTTCGGGATGATTTTGAATTTGTAGTGCCTTCTGTCTAGAAAATCTGTATCCAAAGTGCAATTATATATATATATATATATATATATATATATATATATATATATATATATATATATATATATTGAGAGAGAGAGACAGAGAGACAGACAGAAAGAGAGAGACAGAGAGACAGAGAGACAAAGACAGAGAGACAGAGAGACAGAAAAAGACATGGAGAGAGAAAAATGTATAAGTACGGTTAATCAAATTTGAGTAGCCTGAGGACAATCGCCCTAATTCTGGAATTAAATTAAAAATATGATGAGCGGTATCAGATCTCTCAATCCATGCTACTGTTTTCTTGGGGATCCAGGAATAAAAAAATCATCTGTAAATGGAAAATGTTTTGGATAAGAAACAAACCCTAAAATAAGAAGAAATAAAGTATCTGCCGATTTTTACCGATTATACTATCGTCCTATGTTGAATGTTGTCACTGGGTATTTGATCATTTAGATATCGATATATCTGTTACGTTTAGATCTGAAAGCTTGCAATTTAGATTACTTTTGATAAAAAAAATACTATTTATTTGAATACACCGTAATAAAAAAAACTGATGATTCAATTTCAGTCTCAACTCTTGAAAATTGAATCTACATTCAATTCAATTATAACATATCCATCCATCAACTGACTCTTTGGACTTTTTTCTCGAAGAAACAGAGGTCTTAAAACCAATCATGAAACCATAATAAATGTACTATCGAATGACATTGACAACATTATTACATTACGATACACGTGTCGTGTCGAGGGCCTAATTTATATATATCAGTCCCCTAACACGATTATAACCAAGAATTGATCTAAGAAGATAAATAAGCAGCGTGTTCGTTCCTTAAGCACAAAAACAAGGTTATTACACAGTTTGTTGGATTGTTAACAAAACGTGGAAATAAGAACAAACAAAGAAGTTAACAACAGTGCCAGGTTTAATTCGAGAGCGAATTAAAATCAACAAGGAACGGAGTTTCTGTCAACACGAATATGTGGAGGAATCTATCAGGATAAAAGATGTAGAAATAGGAAGGATGAAGGGAAAGAGATGTCACTGAATAAAGGTGAAATAGAGTCTATACAATGATCCTGGTTTTGCCACTAAAAAGTTATCTTAGGAAGTCCGCCCGAACTACAATGATAGTGCTTAACTTGGTTGGGATGTGTTCTTGAGATGAAAATGTGATGATGCATCTGTAAGAACAAAGTGAGTATAAAAACTATATTAACTATCCAAACTGAGGAGAGAGAGAGGAGAAGAGACGATCTTACCTCGAAGTCGTAGGAACAGAGAGAGAGAGAGAGAGAGAGAGAGAGAGAGAGAGAGAGAGAGAGAGAGAGAGAGAGAGAGAGAGAGAGAGATTTACCGCCACAGTTTAAATACGGTAAAGATAAGAATCAGCTATCTGATTGGCAGTTCTGTGTGACATCAAAAAGGGGAACAAGGATAGAGATATAGGGGTTGGAAGAAGATCCTTTCCAAAGGGCAGATAACTCCGTATGCAAATGATTTACTTCTTGCTGAAAAAGGTGGGCACTACGTACGTATTATGGTGTCATATCATCGCTTCATGCGAACAATACCATTCATAAACATACATAATACCTAAAATTAATACAACTCCAGTTTGGTGCAGAACAATGAATTTAAGGCCAAAAAGTTCGACCAAAATCTCTGCAAGAGTTAATCCAGGTAGGATGATAGACTAAAAAGAAAAAAAGTATGTTCTCCAAATATGTACTTATTATTTTTTATTTATTACGTAAGCAAGATAGATTGGGATAAAAAAATAAAGCCACTACACAACAGTTTTCAATCCTTGTGAACCATATCTTCTCTATTTTGCAGTGAATATTCAACAAGCAGGCGTCATTTGAAAGAGATGTATATCCATACTCTTAATTTTGGAGTTATTAACAAGTCATTATTTTACTGAACGTTCAGATATATCCAATTATTCGATGATTAAATCACATCAATTAAACACGAATTGAATTAATAGATTACATTGGTTAAAATACATTGACTTCAATTATGAGTCATTAAATTACATTCCTACTTCTTTGAAGTTTACCGTCCTGCTACGTATAACAGCTCTCCCTCTCTTTTTAACCCCCATCTCTCTCTATCTATCCATCCATCTATCTATCAATCTATCAAGTTATCTATTATTCTATTTGTCCCTCAATCTATCTTTCTATCGATCAATCTATCTTTCTATCTATCAATCTATCTTCCTATCTATCAATCTATCTATCTATCGATATATATATATATATATATATATATATATATATATATATATATATATATATATATATATATATATATATATATATATTACAACTTATGAATAGAGCACTCTGGTGAAGTGGGAATTAGGCGTGAGTTGTATTGGTATTTTAAAGACAATTATGATTGTTTCCGCTTAGTTCAGAAATTTTTGTCTTCTGTATAAGGGAATCAACAATCCTAAAGAACAGGTCCTGTTAGTTACCCAATAGACTCTGTTATAAGATGAATCAGCATGCTGTAGCAGAGGTATTCAATTTGAAAGATCATGAATGAAGTGATCAATGAATTGGTTAATTAACTCGCCCTTGGTTGGAGAGTGATTTTTAAAGATATCTTCATATGAAAAAAATGCAAAGGACTTGTAGCTCAGGTAGGGCTTGAGAGGTTGTGCTGGGTTTTTGCAATAGTCTTCCAAGGACTCACTTAATGATTCAAACGAAGTGTCAATTTCACAAAAGCTTTTGTTTGAATGTTTGTTTCACGTACAAATGCATCTTCTACTTGATTATGCCATGGTATTTGCTTATGTCTGCTTATGTGTCAGTGTTATTTTGTCAGTTTTTATATGGGTGCTTGTTATAATAGAATGGTTGAATGATTTTTTGCATTTGCAGTGTGAGCTGTTGGTTGGTATACATACTCATGACTATAAATAAAAGCACCATTAGCGGAGAAAAGGATGTATATGTACATATCAAATCATTTTTCTTTCTCCACAGTGGTACCATATGTTAAATTTGTTCTTCCTTTGACAATAATTACGAGGTGAGGAAAAAGGGAAACTTGGATCTGTTTTTTTTTCAAAAATTTTAAAAAACAAATGAAAAAAGAGAGCACAACCGACCAGAAGAAGAAAAAAGAACAGGCAAAGTACGAATCAAAGCACAATTCTCAAGTGTTGTCAAATTCAATTTAATGTTTACATCCAAGGTTGAAAAGGATGCAACTAAGTATAAGCAGAAAAAAAACGAACAATTATTTATTACAAGGATTTGACCGTTCAGTTTTGAACTGAGGCGAAATGGTTGGAACCAATGAAGTGAACTAATCAACGTTACCTGTACATTCTTACACTGACGTTTATTGAGAAGAAAATGAGACGGTCACCTAGAAATAGATTCAAATTTAGAATGCGTAGGCTTAGATAGATATAGACAAGAAATGTAGATTGATGAATTCAGGCAGACAAGAGAAAATTGATTTGAATTAATTTAGATAGATATTGTCAGTGTAAACAAAGATGATGAATAAATATAAAATGCAGGCTGCAATATGCTTGTAATGTTATGAACCCAAAAATATGTTTTTGTAATTCATGACACGAGACAGTGTTTTACCACCCCACTAAGGTCACAAATATGCAAACACGCAAGAGATTTTGTAGGTAAGGAAACTCCACAAGATGCTTTGAAACGGATATAAGGTAATAATTATCAGATTATGTTAGTCACTCAATAAAAACTGACGCATGACCAACATCTTTCGGTCTTATTCTATATTCAGGATGACCAATTATAAAGAGGAGGCAATCGATGAATAATCGACGTTCCTCAGTTTTTTGCTGTGCAGTGATTGCAAAAAAGTCAAAATATTCGGGAAACAAGCCTGACTTAGATGGTTTGGCTGATTTAGGCTGAGTTTATATAGCAAATAGAACATGTAATGGCAGTTGATTGCAGTTTTAGTTGACTGTTTAATACGGATTCGGAAAGATTATTTGTAGAATTTTCTACTTAACTTCCATCAAGGTGAACCTAACTTCCATCAGGCAAAACTGAATGTGCAGTTGTTTACAGAGGGAGAAGCCATTTCAAAAATAGAGAAACCAACAAAATTTTGTTAAAATGCTTGATACCTTTTCAGTATCGGAGACCAAAGAAAACAATTTCCATGTTATAAGTGTATTGATTAGGTGATGGATATATATATATATATATATATATATATATATATATATATATATATATATATATATATATATATATATATATGTAAAGATATTTCATAAGTTTAATTTTCAACATTTATCTCGTCACCGTTTCTTTTTACTGTGAATTTTAAACTCATTTAAAAAACTGAGTTCACCTCTTGATTATATTAGTCTACAGAGTAACGAAACATGATCAACTCTGTCTACACGGATTACTTTTACCGATAGTTAATGTTTTGACTGAGGAAATTTAGTTATACAGAAAATTGTACACTAATTAACTGCTACTCAAGGATTAGCAATTGAAATTATCAGACTGACAGGTAATTAAAGCGACCTCTGTTTCATTTCCTTCTGTCCAAAAAAGCCAGCATAACAGAAAGGTAACAGTTTTGCAGACATTTCAAACATTTTTTCAAATGAACAATGACAAATCATTCGTTGTTTAGACTGAACAGTCAGTCGAGTACATATCATTGATTGTGTATACTTAATCATTCTTTTTAGGACAATCTAAAGACAATATCGCTGGGACGTTCCTGTAAAAGTACGTATTGGTGAGTCATCATCATCATCATCATCATAATCAGCATCATCAGTTACAAGTTCTCTGCTGGACAGAGACGAGACATTGCCTGTTTCCTCCCATGACAAGCTTGATTGTGTCAGTCTCAATGAAATGTAAATTACGTAGAATTAATACATCGTTGAAATATGTTTTACATATTTTTCAACAAAAATATAGTATATCAATCAAAACGGCATAGTTACTATTTTTTACGAGTAGAATGCGTAATTTGATTTGATCAGCAATCTATTCATCATAAACTGTGTTCAACTGATTGCACACGAATCATGTGGAATAGAACTTTCTTTTACAAAAAACTAAACAGATACATATTATTTTCTTCTTCTCTCTCAAGAAATGGGCAACTTCATATGTATATTTAGACCAGATGGTTGACTTTTCTTCGTCCCTTTGGAAAAATATTGATGATGAGGGATCAAGAACAGAAACGCAGCATATTTGTTTGAATTAAAAGTATGAACTGAGGTCGGTTCAATTTCGCTTGATTCTAACGTAAACTGCTGACTGCTGTTTTATAAGAAATGTTGGTTGCATATCAAATGGTTGCAAAAAATACCAGAAACAAAAGTCCAGGGACACAGCTGAACAGGATGCAGTTGTTAATGCCAAAAGAATTGGAACCTTCATTCATAATGGTGGATTTCCACTTGGATACCCTGTCAGAAAGCAATTTCCCGATCATATACAGAATCTTACTCATCGTTGAAAATGATATTTTTTGTTGATTAGAATTCACAGAAAAAAAGTCATAAACCCTCATTTCAAAATAGTAGAGGAACTTGCAAACTTTGTGTACTTATTCATTTTGTTTTTATAACTGTTATTGTTACTATTGGAACATAAACACCATCTTGTGGAGCTCTGATAGTGACAAATCTTAGAATATATTCCTCGTTACATTACCAAGCCTGGCAACGAGTACTGTGTGCAAATTTGGCATAATGCTTTTGTATATACCCGTTGTCAAATGCACTTTTGTTCCCGGCCTTTGGCGACATTGTTCTTTATGACTTTGGACCGTGGAAGACTATGAACATGCAGGTGATTCTGATTCACAATGGCTGTGTTGCTAAGACCAGGTCACCAAGGGTCCGTTTTTCTGACTTAACATACATTAATATATTGGTAGTAAACGGTGAAGATCAGCTCTGGTGCTCGTGGGAATAGTTTATGATACACGATATTAACCAAGTAGGGTGATTTAATGTCATTGGAGGATACGATATCAACAATATTACGGAGTGATGAAGTCGAGAAGGCGCCCAAAAAAAGATGGAAATCTCCAAATCAAAAGTAAGGAGAAAGAAGTATTAGGTGGTTTTACAGAACATTCGAAGTCATTACGTATTTTTTTCAGATGAAAAAAAAAAAAATTAAACACAGCTATGCCAGAAGATATTTTACATTTTAAAACGAGTGAAAACTCCGGAAGACAGAATTTCTAGTTTTGTAGTTGATCACTTTGTTATGTTATGCACTGATTCTTTCTTTGTACTCACCTGCTTCAGAGAAATACTAAAACGAAAACATGAAGATTGGAAACGTGATAATCTAATTACAAATCATAAATGAAATTTTCGAAAACAGAAATTAGTTGATATCGATTGTTTGATACATTTGATGTTGCTTGATAATGCTATTGAATAATGTCGTTAGAAGTATAGTTCAATATTTGTTCCAGTGGATGGTCTGTATGACCAAATAAAGTGATATATTCACTTACACATAAAACACCCTTTCCCAATTCCTGAGTTGGGATAGTATTAGATAGCAGCTTATAGTACACGATTGCACTATCCAGGAGTGCTCTACTTTAAATTGTAAATATATATACATATATATATATGTGTGTGTGTGTGTGTGTGTGTGCGTGTGTGTGTGTGTGTGTACTACTTTTTTCCCATGAAAACAAAACCACGCATCTTTTAAACAGCCGTTGTTTTCATTTCAAGCCCTATCATTCGAACTGTAGGAGGAAAATCACTTGGCCTGAATTTCGTACTTTAATTTCATGAAAGCTTATATTTTGACAGAAGACGGCTGGAATCTTTAAAGATGAGGTATTTGTCTCAAAACATTAGCCTCGTAATAATTTAGTTCACTTTTCTAATGGTTATATCCCCTTCCATATTTCCTTATGTCTGTCTGTATATCTGAATATCTCCTCTTTCTCTCTCTTTGAATATCTCTCTCTCTTTCTATCCATCTCTCCCCCTCTCTCTCTCTTTCTCCCTCTCTTTCTCTCTCTCTCTCTCTCTCTCTCTCTATATATATATATATATATATATATATATATATATATATATATATATATATATATATATATATATATATATATATATATATATATTGTCATTTATCCCTATTGTTCCCTGCCCTTACAACTTTCCTCCTCTCTTTATTCTTCTATCTTTATTCTCTTCTGGTTCTATCTTGCTTTTGTATCTTAACTTTTGTTCAACTTTTAATAGATTTCTCTGTCTCATTCTCTGCCTCTCTCACGTGTTCTTTTTCTCGCACTCAGTTTTTCCTTCTTTAGTTTCTTACAATCTCTCTGAATTTTTCTCCTTTTATTACATTTTTGTCTTCATCATAGTTACCCTTCCTCTTTCTATCCCTCTATCTCCCTGCTGTCTCCTTTTTTTCTTTTTACCCTTACTCTGAGGAAAGTAATTGAATTCAGTAAGATGAATGGCAAGCCAAGCACACAACTGAGAATCAATATTTATTTTGTAATCAGAAATCTATCCGTCTATCTATCTATCTATCTATCTATCTATCAATCTATCTATCTATCTATCTGTCTGTCTGTCAGTCTGCATCAGTTTTTATCGTATTCCATTAATATTTTGTTATCTTCCGTTGATACTTTTAGGAGCTTGTTCATTCTCCTCATCTCATTTTATCCACATACAAATAAACTACAATTCCATTCTGCTATGGCCACTGACAAGACCTTTTTGTATGACCTTAACCTACAGTGTGTCACAGCTTGCTTGAACACATTACAGGAATATTTTTAAAAAATGCAACTTTTCATGGTTAATTCATCAAATTAGACATTTGAGCTGTGTCATTCCCGTGTTTTCTTTTCATTCATTGCTCGATTCGGTCTGCAAATTTCAATAGGACACGTAACATGAAACTAATTGAGTCTGGTGGGTATGTGCACTTGACATATATACATTCTATTTCCAGATTATGGAGGCTATTTTCTTTGGGTTTTATAAATAGTTCTGCTCAAATTAAAGGAGACGGTGCCAACGGGCAAAGGGGTTAAAATGGTTGCTAGTGGAATAGACACACGTTACTTGGTTCTGTTCAAGTTGATCATTGAAACTCATAGTGCCAGTTATTGAAAATTGTTTGGTGACCAGAAAATAGAGAAAGGTAGGAAGGAATGATTTGTATAGAGGTTGAGCTAGAGATGGCTGCAGCAGGCACTGTCAGAACTAATAGACAAGACTATTCAGATGGTTTTGAGAATACTGTATGTGGGAGTGTGGAGATTTTCTTGTTGTTTGCTTCTTTGTTTCTTTATTCTTATAATCTCTATTATTGAGCATTCAATCGATTAGTTTGGAGATTATTTGTTGTCTTTCAGTTATTTTGATTTGCATTTCTCAACTCTGTCATCAATACAGCAAGAATTAACAAAAACATGAACAATATTACAGAATTTCAGACCGTTATAGAAGTGTCATTTTCAAATCACCCCCTCCCCTAAGGTAGTAGCATCAAAAGATCTTCTGTGAAAATTTTTTGTCCTAACTACATGATTTTAGATGTTAAATAACCTTGTTGTACAGCGGCTCTTAAGGTATTAAGATCACAAATAAAGCATAGGTCAATGTTTTTTTTGTTTGTTTTTTTCGTATAATTTCGGGAAATCTTCGTATTATTATTAACATATCGACACGAGATGTAGTATCAGTATCGCTCCTATATTGGTGGTCATTTCCAAAGTAATTGGTTATTTCCCTGGCTTCCCCACAAAATCTGAATGTGAAACAAAGTTGGTTGAAATTCTGGCTCTTGAGATTGAGTTATGACTCATCCCAGTCAATACCACTTTTCTTACAGTCATCTTTCTTGGAAAATAAATAACCTCCTTTGACTTCAATTTATTCTTTGTCCACATCGTGATGATGCTGGCGAGTTAGTAATTCTAATGTTATTCAATACTTTACACCATATGAAATAATTTTAGGTCAGACACAGCAACACGACTGAATTCGAACCTAAGGAATGGCACATCATCTTTTAGCTAAGAGCTTTTCAAAATGTGTGTTGTGATATTCAAGTGTGTCACTGATAATCTCAAAGTATGTCACTAAATCGAGTACAAAAACGTGCACCTCTTATATAATGCTTTCATCTGTATTGTTCTAACTGCATTGGCAGCATAAAACATTTGGCATGGTTTGCTAAACTGAAATACGCAAAAACTTTTTTCCGATGAGTATTTCGTTAATTCTTCGGAAAGCTTGAATGTATTCTCCCAATGTCTGCAGAAATGAAAACCAAGGTACCTATGTATTCCAATTCTTATTGAAATACATGAATATATTGTATCATCCCCTGAATATGTATTTCAAATCTAGACGTATGGGTGATAGTACTGAGAAACTCGATCGCACAAATATTGGCTCGCAAACAAAGACGTCAACTAGCATTTAATGACAAGTACCCATTCGGAATCTGTTAAACTCTGACTTTAGCACGGGAGCACTGTGCTAGAACTGAGTCATGGAGTTGTGTAACAGTTATTTCAAATATGGATAAATGGGTGAGAGAGTACAGCACTCGTCGAATTTGAGTTCCACTATCAAAATCTTGCAAACCAATGCGCCAACTGGCTTTCGATGACAAACGTCTATTTGGAATCTGTTAAATTTAGTACAAAGAGCATTTCTGGAGTGGAGTCACTGGATTGTGTATCGGTTATAACTCAATCTAGTTTACTTATGTGCACTCTTCACTAGTGCCTTAAAATAAGGCATGATACCATTTTCCCCTAGCATCTAGCAATGGTAAAATTCAAGCTGATACCTGTAACAGAAAATAATGGGCAGATGAGCGGCAAATACCTTCGAGGAGGACTTTTTTTGTCAACTTTCAACCAAACTCTGTCTCCCTCAGGAAAAATCAATATTTGTTAATGATACGATATTTTTCTCTTTACACTGCAAAAGATTTGATTGATTTTTTGATATACATCAATATGATAAATATGTTTATGAAGAATAACTTCATTGATCTGATCAAAGAATCGAATTGCTCTATAGAAACAGAAAAAAATAAAACAATAGTAGTTTCACCGATATTTCACCTCGAGGACTAGGAAGCTATGTCATCTTCCTAAAAAAAAGATCATCGACTGACACAATTTACAGCACATAATGCTGAAGAAAGAAAGACTTTAAGATACAAAATATATGGAAGTTTTCAGGAGATCTGTCAGTGTCTATCATGTCTGTCTCTTTCCTCCCTTAGAGGATATTCGTTTAATTGTTTGTTTACTGGTTGATTTTCCCAGTATCGTCAGACAATCTGTGAATTTGCTAAAACATCATATGACGATGATGTTGTTTCCCCATATAAACAATTGTTTTTGTTACTAACTAAATCGAAAATATTAAAGTTCAATTATCCTTACTATTATAAGATTGACAGAACATTGTTTCACTCCAACGAAGGAAACTTCGATGTCAAGATATTTTTCATGGTCCTTTTTCTCACTGTATAATCGGTCAATTCCATATGGTGCTGCTTTTTTATATTTTATCACTACCCACATCAATCGATATCTGTACAGGAATCTAACGCAATGAATAGAAAAAAAACAGAAAACAAACTTCGGTATGTTAAGTGGTAAAATGTTTTTTTTTCCTCTTCCAGCCTCGGATTCGATTATTCATCAAAATCACCTTATCTAACTAAAATTGAACATAAATAAATGAAAGTTGTTTATAAGACGTTAGGCCAAAAAACTCAGTTAATTACTGAGCAAAAATATCAGCTTGAAAGTAAATAGATTCAATAGATAGAGGATGACATATCCAATCTGACCAGGAAAAAAATAACAACAAACTTTTTTGCTTTAAAAGGTGATTGATCATTTTCCATTAAGTGAATAAAAGAAAGAAGACAGGATATTTTGAAGAGACTCGCCATTACCATTATTTTGTTCTGATTTATTTTTGTCCAGTTAATTATCCTTCCAATTGTTGTTCTACTGAGAGCATGAATTTGTCAAATCATCATCATCATCATCATCAAGTCCATTCTGTTATGTATCAAGGGCCTATTCTTTCATACAGTAACTTTCCATGTTTTGAAAACAATTTAGTGTTCCTGTATGTGCCACTCAGTATTGCTTTTTGCTCCCCAAATGATTGATTTTACTGTGTAGGCTATCCTCCTTCCCTCATAATATTTTCAAAGTGCAGATTTCTGGCACTATTCAAAGGTTTAGCGTTCCTCTAAGAAATTTTTCGTAAGTCAAAATGATAAAACAAAGAATCAATCACTATCGATTTATAACAGATTCTTTTTTCCCCTCAGATACATCCAAATTTCAAGATTGGCTTGTGGTGAGCACTAGAGGCAGTGGTGCATGAGAAGGAAAGGATGGAGCACATGCAGCCTCTATAACGATTATCTTCAAATTTAATAATAAGTGACGTAAGGCTTACTTCGGATAATTTGGGAGTGTCTGAATCGAACAATTTATACTGGATGACCAAGCAAACCCAGCTACAAATCATTCTTGATTCAATGTAGATAGGAAACAAGGTAAATTTTGAATGATATGATGATTAAGATGATTGTTTTTCTAGCCAAATATGGCCGCTGCAGGTTACAATTCTCCTTTTTTTTTACTGGAGATGATTACTGCATTTTTTGTACTTTATATGTAATAAGTGAATTAGTATATTTTGAGATATGTCAGTTTAGCACAACTCGTAACAGAGCCAGCTATCAATCACCTTCCGATTAAGTCAGTCAGTATGGCAGAACCATTTTAAGTTTGCACAATGCCCTGTTTGTTTTCACACTTATGTCGTGGTCTGTTTGAATTGCTTATAGTTAATTCTGCTGAAAGACACAATATGTTTCCAAATGAATTGTCTTTACAATTATCATATTCTGTCCGACATGAAGTGTCTAATTTAATGATTCTTTCAAGTCCTCTGTAAATGATCAGTGGTTATTAGGATTAGTTGAAGGATAGTAAAATAAGATTGTAAGATATCTGAATCCCAAGTCTTTGGGGGAAAAGTGAAAAAAAGCTGTAGTTCAGTGCTGTGAGAAAGTACTGGTAGTCGTAGAGTGCCAAAGAATGTTCTACGTATTCCAATTTACTGCCACATGCTGACTTCACAAGAAGAGTTTAAGAATTCAGGGATCGTCATTGTGTTCATAAATGAGTATCAAGTGATCAAGTTTCCTTTGTGAGAGGGTAATTAAACGCTTCACATATGAACGCAGAAATTAAACAGATTACATGATAAAAATGAACACAGACAGGAATGTTTACTTAAATAAATGGAACGGAAATTCCATGTTCCAACAATTGGACGTGTACAGTACTTTCAAATAAAGCTGAAAAGAGAAGGAAAAAAATCATGTTCCCAATTGGGAATTCGTGAGGAAGCAGGCCTGTTTAGATTATAACTCAGCTAGTTAAACACAGGGACATATGTTTCTGATGTGCGAAAGAGAATTTGTGAGTGGGAATAGCAAACAAGATGGAAGATTGATGCTCGAGCAAGGAGGGAAAAACTATGATCATTCGTCGTTATTGCTACAAAATGGACGTTCTAAAACACTCTGTTTCATTAAATACTAGTTCCAGAGGAATTATCGGGAACGGTTACTCAGTCTATGCTAACAACTAATCATAGTGGTGATTTAAGGCCCACTATTTTTTTGATCATCGAAAGCAAACTTACAGGTCATCCTCAGTGTGGAAAGCTGAAAACAGAAATGCACTGTAATTAGCTAAAGTACATAGATCTTTTGACGGAGTTGCACTTCCTGACGTATAGAGGATCGAAAGCGAGGGGTAATCAACTGCTTGGAAGTAAATGCCGCATGAATGATTGTAAGCACAGGTTTATGGGTTTTTATTGACTATAGCTGAAAGAAGTGACGTGTAGCCTGTGAGTATACTTTGAAGTTTTCGTGTCCAAAGCGATTATCAATTTGCTTTCGGATTAATTTTACCTAAAAAAAATTAAGCCACATCTATAATGATTTCATAAAGGATTCTAATTTGTTTTGTTAGCTATAACCAATGGATCGTGTATTTGAACCAATGAACATATTTGGATATAAATTGTAATTCTATCGTCACTTCCTGAGGTCAAAATCTCACAATTCATGAGACATATTTTCAAAAGAGAAAAAAAAAATCAATATAAAGAGTCTCTTCTAGTGTTTTATGCAAGGTGTACCCTTTGAACGGACAGAAATATCTGAATGAGGAAAGAATTGAGTTATTCAGTTAATCGGAACAGTTGATAAGTTTGTTCAAAGTTGTTGCTCCCAGTGCGGTCTTATATATATATATATATATATATATATATATATATATATATATATATATATATATATATATATATATATATATATATAAATTAAATAATAAAATAGATCATAATCACTACAGCCATCTCATGGGCTTTGTAAAAATGGACAAAACATTTTTCCGTCAACCTTTTTGTGTTCAAGATTAATATTTGCAACATTGTTGAAAAATGAGCATTTTTTCTCTCGATTCTGCTTTCAAATGATCTATCAAATTGAATCATGTTGATTTTGTAAGAAAGGTGATATGGTACTCCCTCTACGTTTGGTTGGATTAGGATAATAAAAAAATATGAATGTTGTCCAACGTTATATTTAAGAGTCAGTTCATCATATACTTGGCAAAATTTATCAGACCGTTACTAGACAACCATTTAGTGGAGAGGTAAGGAATTCTTTTGAGGAAATTAGGGGGTCAATGCTTGAATGTTCAGCCTTCTGGCTCTATTTTTGAAGCCTCCGCGCTCGATAGATACATATGTAACCAGATACGTGGGTGTACAAACTGGAACTGAAAGGTCTTTTGCGGACAGTTTTTTTGACAGTTTTGGGTTAAAGTTCCTTATTTACATACACATTCAAAATCTTACGCATGTACAGAAGATGCAAATGTAAATTTAGATAAGCTCAGATTAAAATTGATGCAGTGAGGAACAATGAGCATTGGTTTCGATGTTAATGTCCATATTTCAGGACGGTTATGAACTCGTTCGTAATTTGCAAGGGAGGCTCGAGCAATATCGCCCTCACATTTCATCCTATGCTTTCAAGACTCACATATATCATTGAACCAAAAAGGAAACTATTTTTTATCAAACTCTTGGTAAACATCAGATTGCGCGGTTTGGATCTCGAGAGATAATGTATTAATAATGAAGAAAGAAGATAGCGTGACCAACTAGGCGAGTTCAGAAAGTACTGGTTCCACGACGCCTATAATTAGAAGGTTAGCTTAATCTTGAGGATATTTCATGTTCAATAGCATACGTTCAAATGTTGCTGCTGCTGCTGCTGATGATGATGATAATGATGATGAAATAAAAAAAAATTTGATACAGGGTGCAAAATGTATTAAATTCATGCTTCAAACAAATTTGCTGATTCTGACCTCAGAAAGTGAAGTCCCAATGTGAGTAAAAAAAAAAAAAAAAAATAGCAGTGATAAGGAGAAAAGGGGAGGGTGAAAAAAGAATGATTGATACACAAAAAAGTCAACCAGCCAGAACCACAAGCAGAGAAAGAGAGAGATGGAAAGAGAGAGAGAGAGAGAGAAAGAGAGAGAGAGAAAAAAAGAGAAAGAGAGAGAAAGGGCAAAACAGAGAACAAAGATAATGATATATAGAGAGAGTCTCATATAGATAGAGTCATTGAGACGTTTAGACAGCAAAAAAGCCAGACAGCGAAGCATGAACGATATTATAGAGAAATTTATGGCCACGTTTATTTGATTGCATGGCAAATTCAATGGGTTTTCAGATGTTTATTTAGACATTAAATCTAGTTCTGATATGAATTAAAGACTTGCAGGTCATTTTTCTCCCCATACATTTTCTGATGTTATGGGCATTTATTTGCATTCGACCATATATTTTGATCATCAAACATTTGGTTATCAACCGAGCAAAAAGTCATTTCTTTTCAATTACTATAAAGATGCATTTTGGGGGGAATTTGATCAACATGGATGTACGTTCTTTGATTGAGATATTTTGATGACAATCCACTCAGGTAATATATGGCGAGCACGATTACCTCACAAACAGTTAGCCTTCAATCATAAGAATATATATATATATATATATATATATATATATATATATATATATATATATATATATATATATATATATATATATATATATATATATATATATATATATATATATATATATATATATATATATATATATATATATATATATATATATATATATATATATATATATATATATATATATATATATATATATATATATATATATATATATATATATATATATATATATATATATGGTCATTTTATAGTCAATTCTTTTTACTCATATCTCAGAATGGTTTGGTCTATTTGTTTCGTTTAGTATTTTCCGACTGGTTAGGTTCCTGGGGCTTACCGTACATTTCCCATCTTATAATCTTTGAATATCGTGCATGCATTCTCTTCAGTTGGAGAGAATGTTCAAAGATTACCGAATACTACAAACATTCTAGACGCTGGAAATGATTTCTGTCAAAAAGTGGTTATTGAAATGCAAATATATCAGTCATATAATGATAACAATGCTCCATCTCAGAACATCAGATTACACCAGTAACTAATCGTTGGAAATACGTAGTCGAACAAAATACATAATATCGGTTGTATACAGAACAAATATACTTGTTCAAATATTTATTGAAGCCAAACGATTTCATAGATTGACATTTACGGTGACCTGTTTTGTAGAGAAACACTTTACATTAATTATTCCAATTTACTGCTGTTCGATGTTTGGACAACCGTCGAACAGCATACATCAACGTGCAAGTAAAATTCTCGCTAAACATCCGTTAACAAATCTTTATGGATTTGATTCGGGCAGGTGATATTTTGGCTCTATGTATGTGCGTTTTTCAAGCTTCTTTTTTTATTTGGTAATGCTCTTTTCCTCCCTACAAAACCTTTTTTTCAAGTTGCATTCCATGTTATTTGTATATATATACTTATTTTGATCAAAACAATGTCATTTTTATTAATTATGAATACAGATTTCAGGACATCATTGAGTTTGTTTTTTTTTTACTTCCTGTGTGACGCATTATTCCGGAGGTGATGTAGCTTACTACAGCTGAAAGATTATTCCATCAAATTTTCGAATGAATTTACTTTGCAGGAAGAATGGGTTACCTCCTGAATCGAACACTTCCAGACAAATAAGATTTCATGGGAAAAGAGGACAATATACTCAAATAACTCTTTTGATTATAGAATGCCAATCCTCTCCCCGACCGTTCGACAGGTTTGTCTAACCTTGGCTTGTAAAAGTTCGAAGCACATAGCTACGGTGGCGAGTCCAAACAGTAAGTACAGCGTACACATCATTTGTTTGCCTTGGCTGTACGTGTCAATTGACGTTCCAGGAACGATATCCCCAAATCCGATCGTACTTAACGTTATGAAACAGAAGTAGGAGCCTTCAACATAATCCTATTTAATTTCTGGAATGGTAAATAGAAAAGTTCCACAGAATATATAGCCGACCATAAAGAGCAGCGTGACAACGACTGGTATAGGGGCTGGTCCGTCGTCTTTGTCATCCTCCAGGATACAAATCACTGTGTTTTGATTTATTAGACTCCCGTCTATGAAATTACTGAGTTTGGACTCTCTGTATTCCATATTAGGTTCTCGTGGGGGAATGAATGTTGGTGCGATTTCCGTATGCACTGCTGATATCGTTGGTTTTCCCTTTATATCCTTCTTATCACAACACATGCAGCATAGTGCCTGGGTGTAGAAGACCCGGAAGCAACTGGCCAAGATGTTGTCATGGTTAGCCAGGCACGGAAGAGTTAGTGGGATACCGACCACGGCATAAGCGATGGTTACTAGTCGACCAGCTACTGTTTTCGGTGTAATGTGTCCATAACCTTGAATAAAAATACAAGAAAGAAATAGGATGAGAGGAAAAGGGGAGGGGTAAAAGATGGGAAGAGTTAGATACAGGGGAATATAAAGAAATTATCATTTTCCTGAAATAAAAGCAAAAAAGTAGAAAAAAAAACTGATGAAAATGAACCTTCTGTATCGATTTAAGACAAAAGAAAAAACATAAATTTGTATAATAATGATTTTCAAGTTAGTGAGTGAGGACTACAAGTGTAGAAGCTGTGGTGCGAAGGACTGCGGTGCATTGGAAAGGCAACAAGGATGGGGGATTGTTGTCTCCGAATGACTCTTTCCTTCGGAGAAGTAAGCTAACTGTTAGGGAAAGTGGCCCAGCACAAGAGATACTCATACATTGAAATCAACTAAAGTCAGTGGCAAATAGCCAGTGTCTAGTGGGGGGGGCTTGGCTACCTCATCTCAGAGAGCTAGAGCTCAGGGAAAAAACAACACTGCCACTCCCCTACAGGCTTCAAGAATTTATCCTAAATCCGTTGTGAAAAGACACTTCTCTCCTACATAAGCCTCTCAGACGTCCTGTAGGCGATTTCAATATTTTGATCCCTATCCTGAATCAGTATTTGTCAAAATAAGCAATTATCCAAAAAGAATATTCAAAACCAGAAATCTCGATTAATTTTTCAGAATAATCATACAAGTATACAGTCTATGCATCATATTAGAAAGCAACGCAGAGTTCTGTAGCCTTTAGAGTTCAACTGGTATTTACTATAGGCCACTCTTTGATGAGTTTTACCGATTTTCCCTCTCTGTATTGGGGCAAGTATACGATTGATTTTGATTGATGTATAGTAGTGAAAATTGCATAGACCTTTTCTATTTTACGATATCAAAAGGGCATGATGTGCATTATGTGGGGTGATTCTTTTCGTTGTCTGGTACTAAGAACACCTCTCGTATTTAGAGTAGTATTAAAAAATAAAAGGAGTGTCTACGTTCTGATCTGTTTAATGAAAGTCACCAATGACAGACGTTGTGAAAATATTAAATTATACCACATGAAGCGTTGGAGTCATGACGATTCATGGTTTTGTGTGGTCATTGTCTCTTCAAGTACGTATGTTATAATCGTCTCATTCGGCATTTTAGATCCAGGTATTTTACGGTTGTAATTCATCTTCAAGACGCTCAACTAACCAAAGGTCTACCACTCTTTAGGTAAGATGAAGAAAAAATTACACAATTACTACTGAAAACCTCCGAACAAATATTTTTGCCAAAACTGAACGTTTCACCAGATTTGAAATCTTTATGACTGGTTGTCTATGAGTGTACGTATCACACATGAAGGTCTCACTAATTTATTCTTTTTGTTCTTAAATAGATTAAAATATGTACATTGTAGGAGGGTAACAGATTTGCCGAGTAAGTTTTGGCTCCTTTGATTCCTCATTGTTCATCATTTTGCATTCATTTTCTTTTCTTTTTTCTTATGAATTTTGAATAGTAAATGCCAAAAAAAAATTGACAAAAGTAATTAACTGTCTATCAACCATGTTTGTATTATTCTAATTTATCAGCCAAGCATGGCCAGAGGATGCTTGTTACACGATAGCTTCTATCAAGCAACTAAATAAGCTAGTATTCGGATGAGTTGGAATGGAGATATGACTTCGCTGAGGCAGAGATAAACATGGAATTAAGATGAATAACGCCTCAATAATACACTAACGCAGTAAGTATTGTTCTGTAAGTGCTATTTGTTTATTAGCTCTTTCTCTTTCTTTTTCTCTTATATATATATATATATATATATATATATATATAGAGAGAGAGAGAGAGAGAGAGAAAGAGAGAGAGACAGAGTGAGAGAGACAGACAGACAGAAAGAGGGAGTACATTCATACTTAAATAGAGAAAGGCACACACACAAATTTGAATATTTTACTATCTTAGCTGCTGCATTATGTATTAGCGGTGAATGTTCGATATCAAAGATGGTGCATGTGTACATAAGAGTACACAGACAAATCAGGGAAATGGACACTAACCAATGGTGGTTATAACGGTGACAGAGTAGAGCAGGGCCCCTGTGAAAGACCACTGTAGGTCAACAGTGGTCATTTCGTCATAACAATCCCATCCTCCTTCCTTGACTGCCTTCAAACCTCTAACTGGAAGTTCTTCAGTTTATCATTAACATTTTGCTTCCAATGATCTTTGTTCAAAATATTCAGGCTCTCAGTGTAGTTCCATCGTTGGTCAACTGCCAACCTATAAAAAAAAGAGTGAAAAGATTGCAGTTGTCAGCTGATAAATGAGCAGAATATTTTCAACAGCGACTTTTTAAGATCAAATAAGTGAAGACAACATTGTAAGGAATAAAGGCTGACCTGGATGGAAACAGAAGTGCAATTATAGATCTGTTTAAAAGAAAATGATAGATTTTGCCCTCCTCTCACACGATGTAATATTCATTGTCTCTGTATTGCATCTATTTTTAGATTTTTAAATAGAAGTTTGGATAACCTTTTAGTCTAAAGCACAAAAAAAAACTCACCCACCTATAAAATGGTACACAGAGTTTTTCAATGGTTTCTCATGATATCTGCTCGAAGATGCACTGGAAGTCTGCCACAGTTTGGCCACTTGAAATATATCCTATTCAGTATCCCATTAAAATTTTTGTTGCAGTCTGTTGTAAGCTGGTGTACTGTTGAATTACAGGATCTTTTGACTTTCAAATTTGAATTATAAAATTCATTTATTTAAAAAATATCCAAAATAGATTCACATAAGGTAAATCAAAGTCGGGAAGCAGGTTGAATTCATTTCAAAATTCATAACAAAAAAAAAAAAAAAAAATACAATTGCCTCAATATCTAGACCGCGTTGGAAACTTATATTCATTGAAACATTTTCGTTGTCTCATTTTTGATATTTTTCCTGCTCTGCTGAAGTTCTGATACATTTGGCCATCGTTTAATTCTGACATACCAGGATGTTTGTTGCTCAATACTTGCTGTAGCAAGGATAACTGACTCGTCTTAATTTTTTGCCTCTCCATGGGTAACATTAATTTTTTCCAAAAATAAGGATCATCATCAGTGCTTACATAAATTGGAGGACATAGTATGCCTGGGGAATCTATAGGAGCAAAACCCCCACAGCAGGTATGTGAGCCTTCACGCCTTCGTTTTTCTTAAATTCACGGTTGCAGATAAAGAAATTGTTCTGATTCCTACTATGCTGATATGAAAGCATATGTGGAATTTAAGAAAAGTTCATATGCCAACGATTTCAGCGTGTTCGAATGCACTTTAAAGGCACAAAACGTCTGAATAAGGAAAGATAGTGATGGTGATGACGTTGAAATAGTTGACAAATAAGAATAAAACAAAGAGTTATTGAAAGAGGAACAATGATTGAAAGTCTGGGGTGAAAACTGGACGTTGATTTATTTTTTTTGGGGGGGGGGGAGTTCGAAGTAAACCAAGGTTTGATTTTCGAACAGTTTTTCCATGACAGAAATTAACTTTCACAGAACTTTGTTACTGCTGTAGAATTTTCTACCATGTTCAAGCATTGAAAATCAACAAAACGATCACCATTACGATTCAATTATCAAATTCCTATGATCACAATCACATGAGGGCCAATATGGTCAATTGACGGTCTTTTGATTCAAAGCGAAGATAGGTCTAAGGGAATAGTAATATATCTAACAGTTATGAACTGCTACACAGTGATTAAGCTATGGAGTGACAGTATTGTTAAGATGTTATATCTGAGTGAGCGCCCAATGGTGAGATATCTAAGATACATAGTACCAGGTTACGAGAGGAGAAGGTGAATATGTTTGGGCGAAACAATCGGTCAGAAGAAGCTAGACAAGAGTTAAGCTGGAACTCAGGTCACAGGTGTAACGTTAATGGATGTTTCTGAATGAAACGAGAATGATAAAAGGAGATGGCCCAATATGGATTGTTAAGCTGTGGATTGGCTCTTTTAGAAACCAAATACCATTACTGTCACCAAAACTTTCAAAATTGGTTTCATCAGTTTTCAAGTTAATTTGGTTGGCTGGCAAGCAAGCTGGCTGCCGGGTTAGCTGGCTGGCTGCTGGTTGGTGAGGTATATAATAATCACGCAGGTCACACCAATGAAGTTAAAAAGCTGAAATGTTCAACACTGACCTAATCATACGTAGAAAAAACGTGTGTTCATCTTTATCCTTCTTAAGAGCTTTTTTGGCATCGATGGTCTAATTTGCAATTCGAATTCATGCTGAGATGATCCCTAACTTTGAGCTAAGCAGCCTAAACACATATTTCTTTTATTAAAACGTGGACTCTACTCGTGAGAATTACTTATAATTGATCATCACTCTTTGAAATTTTTCAATTGATCATGCCAAATTTTATATGCTTCAAAAATATCGATCGTTTTTTTTTTTGCAACTTATATAGTTATAGGTCAGTTAGAGAGCATAAACCTTTGCTGAAGCCGTTGTCGGGTGTTTTCGAACAATTTTGCCTGCAAAAAGTGATTAATTCTTCCATTTAGTAGATAAAATCTTTCTGAAAGTTTCAATGAAATCCATTGATGGTTTCTGAAGATAAAATTTTGGTGGTGATAAGTATTTTTTTTATCATATAATCACAAATATTCCGTGAAAAGTCATAATAGGACGATGGAGTGGGAAATTTTGACGACATAATGATTTTTTCCTATTGTTATCAATTTTACTGAAATAATTTACCCTGTCTTTCACCTGATAACGGGCGTTTTGATATTTCGCCTTTTATTCCTTACCTCCTCCTCTTTTTGCACCATGAGACAGATTATCTTTCTCTTTCCTGTAGTGAGAAACATTATACATATTCCCTTTTTTTGTTAACCTTTTTCAATTTTTCTCCTCTCAGAGTTTTTTTTTCATCAAGTGGCTGTAACTTGATATCTATCTGCAAGAGCTCCAAACGACCATATTTCATCTTGACTTTACAAATCCACTTCAGATGTCTTTATCACTGTTTTGGCAACTGGAAAAAGTTACTTTTTGACTAACTATGTAATTGTAGCTAACATGAATCCATGGAAAAGGCATTCTTTAGTGATATGTTAGTAAAGAAAGTTTGAATATCCAAGATGATTATAAAATATTCAATAAAAGCCCTCATACTATATGAAATCATGAGTGCACATATAAGTGTATGAGGAAGAACTGGAAAAAAAAAGGAACGGATAAATTGTGGATCCTCCCTAAATTTTGAAGATTTTCTCTACCCTGTAATAAAACTTTTCACAAATTATTATTGAAATGCATTGGTCCTTTTGAAGATTTGTGTAAACTGAGACATGGACGGACAGAATTGCAACGTAATTCATATATCATTCTAACTTTGTTGGCAGGGGTAATGAGATGGAGACAAAAGTTGAAAAAGGGAAGGAAATGAAACAACAATCATGTTTGTATATTTACACCCATTCAATCTTGGTCATAGGAAAAGATTTAGCGTCTGTTTGTCACTTTCTTCTTGATTGCTAGCTCCATCTTATCTTGGTTTTTGTTTTCTCTCATCATCAAAAAGAATCGCTCCGTGGTTAGTGGGAAAAGTCAATGATCAATTGTTGACTTTTGTAGTTTTTGATACTTTTTGCTTTACAAAAAGGTCCAGGTCAGTATAATTAACCCTAAGCTCAATCATTGTTCACTCTCTAGGATGCAAAGACATAGAAGAAGGTCCTGTGACTAACTAACTAAACTTATTTTTCTAATTTTATACCTGTTAAATCGAATTTTTTTCCCAATGTCTGTGCAGCAGGAATTCCTGCTTACTATTAGGGAATGTGATACGTCCTTAGAGAAAATATTGGATAAAGAAATATCTGAACTACTTTAGAAATAACAAGAAGCGAAATGAAATGATTTCAGTTCTCATTTGCTTTCAAATAATCAGTTACCCGATTAAAAATTTATTCCAAATGTAGGGTAAACGGAGGAGTGTAAAAAAAACCTTCTCATTTTATGTAAGGGAAACGGTGACATATAACTGTAAGAACCACTCAAAATAAATGTATGCCGACGTATATGTATAAATTAGACGTACATCAATGGAGCAAGAGGGCTGGAAATCTAAAAAAATTCACCTTTTTATATCGAGAAAAATGACTTTTTTGTTATCGAAACAAAAAGGATTAGTTTTGGTAGGGTGATTTGCAATGTGTATAGCTCAAATCATCCACTAAGTTTGTATCTGGCAATGTTAACGCTTGTTAGTATGATATAACAGACTCTTTTAGTGATTATTACTAACAAAAACTAAGAAGAATCACTATCCCATTTTACGTCATTTTTCAAATGCAACATGTCGCCACGTTGAGTGACCAAGCACTGTTTATCCCCATTTTTCGTGGAGACTTCAATTGGACATGTGGCGGCGTTTGTGTGCTAAGAAAATAATGAAAACTCCAGCAAAGAACACTCAGAATGATCTATTGTCATCATTCCCCATAGATCAACTTGTAACATGTGACGAGTACTACTTCAAAGTAACTGAAAAATAGGGGAACAGAGGATGTAACAATTCAATGAAACAAGGAAAAGGGAAGGGAAATAAGGTGAAGGAGTCGAAGAAGGGAGATAAAAAAATAATGAGAAGAGAAGTGGAAGATGGCGGTGAGAGAAGACGGTTGATACATCCAATAACTTACTCACCAACGCAAATATACTTCTACAAATATACATAAAATACACTAAATATACTGTATATGTTTGTCTATATAAATTCCTCCGAATCTATTGCAGTTTCTGTTTCAATGTTTTTAACTCAATTCTTTTTTTACTTGATGAGGAAGCAAATCACCCCCCAATTGACTTTTCCTACTAATTTAATTGACTTCAGGGTTTATGTTAGTTTGGCATCATTCCATACGTGTTGTTTACTCAATGAGATTCCAACTCGTTATAGCAGTAAAAGTGTAGTCATAGAGTTTGGTTTGCATCATGTTAAATCATCCAGGTATCACTGTATATGTAATTACATTAAATTAAATATTTGAATTATATTCTGGAAAAAAAACTCGTGATGTAATAGATCACATGAAGAACTAATACATTAATGAAACAGTAATATTTATCATTCCATTGTATCAATATTTTAAACTATACAAAAATTCAACAAAAATATTTTTGTCTGAAAATTTGAGATGGTGCACAGTGATTATGCAAAGATTTATGCATAGTATTTCCATGCTTTTATAACCACGTTACAGATGCTGTAACACAATGCCCTTTTTTTAAAGATATTTTGGTGTTGGATCATTTCCCCAAGAGTTTCAAGATTTAATTGCATCAAAATTTTTTAAAAGCTATTTTACCCAACCATGCAATGAAGAAAAAGAAACATTTTTCCCTCATGATTACGATGAAAACATTATCACAGATCTAGTTATTCCTTCCACTCTCTCAATAAGTGGTATGCGTAACCAATATCTTTAAACAGCATCTCAGGGTGTTTATGGGTGATCAATTAAATTTTTTTGACTGTGATCACAGAAAAAACAACTGAATTAAAAAAAAAAAACCTAGTATCAATGCAGCTGGATGCTAATTGAGGTATAAACTGAGCATAAAGACACGATATATATATATATATATATATATATATATATATATATATATATATATATATATATATATATATATATATATATATATATATATATATATATATATATAGTCATGAAGATGTAACCCCCAAGGACTGAGTATACAGCCACCAGGCACGTAAGCCCAAAGTGGGACAGAAGAAAAGTGACGAATTTTCGACAACAGCTGATACATTTCTTTCTCTGACTCACTTTTGGGACTTTCGGGCCAGGTCGTTGCTTTCTTCGACAACAGCTGCTGCATCTTTTGTTCGACGATGTAATATCGTCATCACCATCATTATCATCATTAACGTACCCATTATGTAGATGTGTCATTTAATTATTTATCCTGGAAATAGGAACTGCTGTCATATTTCCTCTCGGTTGATTGTACAAATTCCTTTCATTCTCAGTGAATGGAAACATGAGAAAGGATTGGCAGGTTATAATCCCTGGTCAGCTACCATTGTAACCGACAATAAAAATGATTGATTGTTGATGAATTGGATTTTGGTAATGTTTGAAATCTTATTAGTTTAACTGTCTTGTATTATTCGTCATTATATTCAATTTGAATTGTGGAATTCTTTTTAACAACGAGGATGCTTCAGGTCTACATCACTCTCTTGTATTTTTTTCTGGTGAGAATTTCTCTTCTCCAGTGAAAAAGTATTCTTTGTAGATTTTGATTTGCTTACGCAGTGTTACCTATAAAGACAATGATAAAAGAAAATCATGAAAACCTATTCGTACAATACAAAATAAAAACAACAAACAAACAAATGTTACAAAACATTTAAGAATAGATCTTGTAAGTCTTTCAGCGTAGAAGGGAGTAATCATTGAATAAGTTTCTTCTCTCTAACCAAAAAAGACATATATCACCGTAAAAAACAAGGAAGAATGCTGCCACAGCTAAAATAAGAAACCAGTGAAGCATAGCATAACAATGCACATTGAACCATCACTAGAAAAACGACATTTTTTACACATGATATTGAGTGCAATCTGTACCTCCATATCTGCAGCCTGTACGTGTGATACATGCACAGGTACAAACTTACCAAGACTGACACAAAAACTGAAGGAATCTACTTTGATGTTTACTACGTTGATGATGGCTGCTTTTGAGGAAGTTTTATGATACTTACTTATGGTGACATCATTACTACACTAATGTTTGTTCTATGAGTGAGCGATAGCTATATTAGAAGAGTTTCATGAGTTGGCCCATCCGAAATATCAGTCATCTAAAACTTTTGTCAGGCAAGCAATTTGCAGTTAAAACTGAAACTCTTCTGGTGAGAAAATCAATATGATTTTATCTTTCTAATAATAAATTAATTACATCTAATGTAATGTTGAATTTTCTTCCTCATCCGTCCGAATATGGACATACTATCCCATAGGGTATTGAACACTGTCCAGAGTACATAATTCAAACATAACATTCCAATTTGGCAACTTATATCCATATCTCCATCCATCCATCTATGTATGTATGTATGTATGTATGTATGTATGTATGTATGTATGTATGTATGTATGTATCTATCTATCTATCTATCTATCTATCTATCTATATATATATATATATATATATATATATATATATATATATATATATATATTCATATAGATATATAGATAGATAGATAGATAGATAGATAGATAGATAGATATTGTAACATGTTTTTTAGAGTATTGTATTTATGGCTATGAAGTTGTCATGAACAACCTATGTACTAAAATGGGAAAGTAATGTTACTTACCAAATCGTGATCAGGAGCAAAGGAAAAAAATGTAAACAGATAGCAAAATAATCTTTTTTTGAAAAAATGCATGATAGATATTCGTTGGAAAGTATTTACAGAAAATTATATCGCTGAAATCTATGTTCACTAATGGTGGAAAAATACACTGTGAATATATACAACTTTTCATGTTCCAAGAAAGTAAGAAGGCTTAAAAGATCGACAAAACAAGAACCAAATAAGACCAAAAAAAAAATGCACATCACAACCAACACTTGACCCATTAGCAAAAAATTTGTAAACAAACCAACACACGAGCCTCTAATATCTGTGGCAGTTTCTATGCTGTTATATGTAAGGGCAGGGACAAATTTACATCATAGCGAGAGATCAAGACCTTTCCACAGAAGAATATACGTGTTGGTGGAGGTGAACAGGAACCACTCTAGCCCATTAAGCGAATTACCACAGCAGTTTTAGCCCGTCTGGGAAAAGACAGACATGGTCAAGTATAAACATGTTTTGGTTGGCCAGCTGGGTGTTGGCAAGTTTAGCCCGTCAGCTAATCTGAGAAATACGGTCAGGTATCGGTTATTTACGTGGATACATCTCTGCTTTAGCGGAATATAGACAGATAAACTCAATTTCTTAATATGAGTTTGTCAGCAAAGGAACTTAACAAATATTTTACCTCGTCAGGCAAAGTGATATAGCAGCAGTGGCCAGTCAGTCAAGCGAAAAGTTTTATCAGTTATCGACATGTTTATACCTGCAAGTCAAGTGTCGGTGGTTTTAGCCCGTCAGTTTATGCACCAAATAGAGTGAGGCATCTTTTATTCCGATTTAGACGGATATAAACGGTTGTAGTTTATTTATCAACTTGAGTATGTCAGCGTAAATGAGTATCAAGCTTTTAGTCAGTCAAGCAAATTTGCACGGTATTTTCAGCCAGTCCAGCAAACGGCAAACTGTGTGGTCAGCTGGCAAACAGTTGGCTCGTCGGTCAATATAAATATATCGTTTATTTACACGGACATACATCGGTTATTGTCGAATCTAGACGAATGGGGTTTATTTTTCAACAATAACGTGTCTGCTGAGACAAGCAATAACCGTTTAAACCCATCTAGCAAATCAAACAGCTATTTTAGCCCGTCATGCAAGTGGTAGACATGGTCAGGTATAAACATGTCTTGGTCGGCCGGCCAAGTGCCAGTGGCGTTAGCCTGTCCTTCAATGTATCAAATTCAATTGTATCTCGTTTATTTTTATTGATATCTATCACTTACTGACGAATATAAACGAATCGGATTTATTTTTCAACGCAAGCGTGGCAGCAGAAATGAGAATAAACCGTTCACGCACGTTGGGTAAATAAATACAACAGTTTCAGTCCCTCAAGCAAGTAGCAAGCACGGTTATCTATAAGAATGCGTGGCTGGCCAATTGTCGGAACATGGATGGAAAAGATTTCATTTCTCAATGTGAGCGAGTCAGCAGAGGCGAAAAACCATTCTTCAGCCCGGCAGGCAAAATAAAATAAGAGTATTAGCCCGTAAGGCAAACATCAGCCATGGTCTGGTATTAGAATAATTTGACTGTCTGGCCAAATGTTGGCAGTGTTAGCCCGTCCATCAATTCACTGAATATGATCAGGTATTGTATATATACATGGATATCTATCTGTTAGTATAACTATAGACGGGAAGATTTCATTCCTCAATATAAACGTGTTTGCAGGGATGACCAACAGCTCTTTCAGCCTGTCAGCAGAGGACAGACATGATCAGGTGGAAATATGTTTTGGTCGCCCGAGTGTCTGTGTTACCGTGCCATTCAATGTAACAAGTACGACCAAGAATTGTTTATTTACATGAATTTATTAGGTGAGCAGTTTTTGCCTGTCAGACGAACAGTAAGCGTGATCAGGTAGAAACATGTTTTGACCAACTGGCAGTGTGAGTTTGTTTTTCAATAAAACTAGTACGACTAGGTACCGTGTATACACTAGATATACATTGATTGATGTCAGATATATACGGTTTGCTGCGATAAGATTCATCTGTTAAGCCCTTCAGGCAAACTACCTAAACTGTTTTAGCCCATCAGCAAATAACCAAAAGTTTTAACCAGTCAGAAAAACGGCTGGCAGAGTCAGGTGTAAGAATGTTTTGGTCGGCTAGCCAAGTATTTGCGGTGTCAGCACGTCATTCAATGCAATACGTATGATTTATTTACTTAGGTATTCGTCACTGTTGAATATGAACAAATAGAGGGTATTTTTGTTGTTTTTTTTTAACGCAATTGTGTCAGTAAAGGCGAACAACAACTAGTTTAGCTTGTAAGGTGAAAGAGAACAAGACTTAATCCCTCCAAGAGAACAATAGGTGTGTCAGGTATGAAGAATTTTATGGTCGGGCAGCCAAGTGTAGGTAGTTGTAACCTGTCAGGCAATCTAACAAATACATTTGGGGATTGTTCATTCACATGGATATCTAACTGCTTGGGTCGATTATAAACGGATAGAGTTCATTCCTCAATCTGAGCGTGTTGGCAAAAGTGAGCGACGATCAGGTACAAACATCGGTCAAGGGTAGGCAGTGTTTGCCCGTCATTCAATTTGTCAGTTAGAGTCGAATATAGAAGAACAGGGTTTATTCTCAACGGCACCGTTCCACCAGAGAGTAGCAACAACTGTTTTAATCCTGGCTGCAACAGTTATTACCAATATATTGTGACATGTTAGAATTAGCAGCATCGATAACAAAGGAAATAAATGGAAAGCTGATTTTAACATGTAGCAAAACAAAAACATTCCTTCAGGCAAAATCAGGTACATCCAGGTAGGGCCCCCAATAGAAAGTACAACTGTGCTGAGGCAGCTATATCCATAGTCAAAGTCTGATATCTTTTTTTTTTATAGGCGTTGTGTTGCTGCTTGCATCGTTGATAATATCAGGAAACATTTAATCTCAATCACCAGAGTCAAAAACTTTAACAAGTACACAATGAGAAAACATAGGACGATTTGTCGAAAGTTAGTCGTTGAGATCTGAGGGGTTGAGCTGAATGCATTATCCATACCGGTTGCCTTTAAATATCAACGGTTTTACTTTTGCATTCACAAGAAGAAGAAGAAGAAGAAGAAGAAGAAGAAGAAGAAGAAGAAGAAGAAGAAGAAGAAGAAGAAGAAGAAGAAGAAGAAGAAGAAGAAGAAGAAGAAGAAGAAGAAGAAGAAGAAGAAGAAGAAGAAGAAGAAGAAGAAGAAGAAGAAGAAGAAGAAGAAGAAGAAGAAGAAGAAGAAGAAGAAGAAGAAGAAGAAGAAGAAGAAGAAGAAGAAGAAGAAGAAGAAGAAGAAGAAGAAGAAGAGTGAAATGTTATCTACCAAATCAGGCACACCTGTTATAAGAACCAATGAATTTGTTTATTCCATTTAATTGCTTACGTAGAATGTTTGATAAATAAATCAAACGATGATGATGTATTTTTGTTTTCAATGTTAAAACAACTTAATTTTCTGCCAGAACCTATCTCATTCAGTCAGCTTTGAAAAATACGTTTTGTTTTACGTACACACATTCCATTTTCTATCCCAAATACATGCATCTATCCAGTCACTAAAGAGAGGCACATAAAAAACGGCTGACCCCGACACAAAACTGTTCAAGTAGGACTAAGACAATTACACAAATGACACCAGTTTACACGCAAAGCCAAAATGTCGGACAACAAACTAATGGCTGAATCTGCTCTCTTGGAAAATTGATATACGGTAAAAATAAAATTAATCCTCGATCTTAGATCTTAAACCGGTGTTTGGCAAGAAGGCCGTAAAGTCTTTGGATAGAATCCAAAAAGATATTGTGCTTGGCTTATAAAAGGGAAAACCAGTTTATAAAACGTGAATTTGTTTGCCTTTAGTAACTTTCATGATTTCTTTACTGTATCCTTTTAATGCTATTTTTGAGTCATTTTGTCTGCCTTGGAATGGTTTTGAATCCATGGAATAACACATTAATATCTACAGATGCTGATAGATATATTGCTTAATACATAACATACATGCCTTCACATTGATATATGCATAAAACAGACTAATATTACAGAAACATTAAAATCAGTCCCAAAAGTATCTAGTACTTTGAATAACTTGCAAGCCTGTCACATAGCCTTAATATAACCCGGCAATGAAGCAAAAGGGCTTTTACTTCGTATGAAAAACAGACACTCTTGTGTGGTATAACTCGGTTAAATGCACACTGTCAGACAGTAGCAAACTAAATAACTGCTCCTATTAATTTCCCATGTATCATCATCCGATCAATATTCGGCCCCCAGTAATATTTGGCTTTTCCAAAAGGGAAAGTCCCTGTTAAAAGAGGAATTTCTGACTGTGGGCTTGATTGAAGAAACCGAGACAAGGCAGCAGATGGATATACCCCCCAAAAATTGCAAATGGCCTGGTTCTTCAAGAATAGACTTCATTTGTATTAGTTGCTCAGAGCTAATGATTCTCCTAGAAAAGAATCAGTTACACATGTGAGGAACGACTTAAAGAGCGAAGAAACAGGTGCTTATTCATAAACATACTAACATGTTGTTTAAGGCAAGTTCTTGATACTTTAATATGACTTCAAATCGACTTGAACAGGCGGTGATATCCTTCAACAAAAGAACACATTTTTGCTGTGAAAATATCCCTGTCAATATCTTCAAAGCAAATTTCGTATGTTATCACGTATTTTTGATTAACAACGTTACAGTCAGACCACTTATGTCTCTTTTATTCCATCTCCGAGTGAAGAAACTTTTGGAGAATTGTTATCTTGATTTTAGCTTTAGCGAAAATTTAGGAGACAAAAAAAAAAATAGGATAAAGAAAATAAAGAAATGAAGGAAGACAACTAAACAAAAAGAAGAAAGATGGAAAATCAACGAACAACCAAAAATTTACGACACGCTGATTCAAGAACAAAAACACATACCAAATACGCGTAGTCGTAAATTCACACAAACAACAAACCAAAAGAAACATTGTAAAATTACCTCAGCAAATAATTTTCTATTGTTTGTTTTCAAAATGACGATTTACCCAGACACACACAAACACAAACACACACACAAACACAAACACACACACACAAATGCACTCAGACGGAGAGACAGACAGACAAACACACACACACTCACACTCACACGAGCATACCACACACACGTACGCACGCATTCCTGCAATTACAAACAGTTAAAACAATTAGAAACTACATCAGCGAATGGCTTATTTTCATGTTCCACTTTTTAAGACGATGTTTCATGCTTACGCATCAAAAATATCAGATGAATATTTATTCAAGGTATTTGAGGTTTGTTCAGATCAAAATACGAAGTTGAAATCTTCATGGGTGTACACTGATTGAAAGGAACAACTTAGAAGAGGTATATATAATATGAAGAAATTGGAATAGATACGAAAAAATCAAAGCGAGCAGAATAAAACATGCAGATAGATGAAAAATCAATGAAGGATATTTGGATAAGAATGAATAGAAAAGGTCGATATGGAAAGAAAGATAGATCAATACATGCAAGAATCAGATTGTTGCTGGCAGTATTCATACTCGTTCCGTAAATGATTAGATTTTTTAAGTAATCACTGACCAACAAAATTTAAGATAGGTAACTCATTCATTGATCACCCAAATAGTCTAATTAATCTCAGATCAGAATGTAATCAAAAGACATAGGTTTTGAGAATGTGTCCATCAAGTGATCGAGTATATTTTTCCACTATTTTCTATAACCACTGATTCAAACTATTTCCCTTGAAGCAGTGAAGAAATACATTAGAACCAACGATGACAGAACAGACAGAAAACATGGACGGGGATCGACGGAAGAAGTGGACAATACACAATATAATATAAGCAATGAAAAAAAGAGACATTGAAAGATAAGCAGAGAGAGAAAGAGAGAGGAGATGAGAGAGATAGGAAGTAAAAAAGACAGAATATAGAAGAATATCGGAAAAAAGTGAGGAATGGGAATCGGGTTGGAGGAAAGGAGGAAAACAAAAAGGAAAACGGAAACAACTGGAAAAAGGAAAAAAAAGGAAAAAAGGAAAGAAGGAGAAAGTCAGACGGAATGAAAAAAGGATACAAGTGAAAAAAAAAACAATCAGAGAAAAAGAGAGAGGGTCATAGGGAGACAAGAGGCTACAGAGCTGAGAGTGAGAGACAGACAGACAGTCAATGATAGGTGGACAGTCAGCCAGACAGAAAGAGAGGCAGAGACAGAAAGACACATAGAAAGAAGGAGAAAAGCGTCACGGAAGCGGGGATAAATTCAGAAAATGATGCAGTTAGGAAGACGCTGAAACAATAACAGAAGATCAGTGAAATGAGTACTTAGAGGTGGGTGATTATAAACTAAAGAAAGGAGAGAGAGAGATGATTGAAGAAAATTGGAGAAAATCACCAAAAAGGAAAAGGATAGACTTGATGGAGAAGAAAAAGACAAGATAAAGGATGCATAAGGATACGTGTGAGTTGGTACAAATGTAGGCATAGAAGTGTTAACAAATGAGTTGTAATCTCTCTGAAGTGTAGCTTTGATTCAATGAATCAGTTGATAAAAAATGTAATTGAATGCATTATCTCACACATACACACTGACTAATTGTTTTGTTTATTTCTGAATATGTATTTTTCAGAGATCACTTTTTAGAAAATTAAAACCAGGAATACAGTTAAACCAGCCAGGCCTAACAATATAACACAAGGACACTGATCGAAGCAAAGGGACGAAATTCGATATCAAGTCGCTAAATCCATTTTTAGCAGTGTTAACGCTATGTCAGTTTCATCTCCTACTTGTCCGGGTAACTCAAAATATCACAAGAAAAATCCATTAATACCAAAATCCAATTTCATCTGATGATTATAGCAGATCCTGGTGGGAACAATTATAACTTTATTTGAGCATCGACTGCATGAATTCATGGGTTTAGGATATTGATCTTTTTTAGTGGCTCTACTGTTATCATAAAACGTCCATGCTGGGCTGTAGACATTTTATGCAATAACTTATCGTATATTCCAAGTGACTGGGAAAAAAATTAAAATTAGCATTTCATAACCAAACTTTCCACAAGATACTCAATCATATTATATTTTGAAAAATGAGGATTGTCAGATGAAAAAAAATGTAATAAAATCATTGCTAACAAAATCAGGCTATGATCTATATAATGGTGATCCAGTTAGCGCCTTTCCTAATTTTGTGTGTCTGTTAAGAAATCAGTGCAAAGACATAACCAATTTTGTTAACGCAATACAACCAAGAGTTCTAAATTGGAGAAGAGAGTAATATCGTGTCAAATCAGGAGTCCGTTTCAAAGTATTGAATTAAAGATAAACTGATTGAAAACCTCTGTCCACGATAGATAACTTGAGGTATACTGAGTTGTAATAATACTTTCTTCTCAGAAAATACATTGAATGAGAAAATGATTATTACATAAATTCCATAGATATGATGAAATTCACAAGTTAACACAAGTTATGGTGGTATACAGTCATCATTATTTCGTATCTTAATGACGACTGACCATTAAAGCTCTGACTAAATACGACTGAAAGATAATTGGTAATGCTGCGGCATTACAACATTTCGGGGGGTAACATAAAACGACCAATGATCAGAAAACTTTTTCTCAAACAAAATAAGAACTACACGTTCAGTTAATCCACTCCAGTTGTTTAGCCTGTATTTTCCTGATGAATATAAAAACTTAAATTAATTCATTAGTATATAAATAGACTATACCCGCACCTGCCTTTGTGTGGCTACACGCAATCATTTTTTTCTTTTCTAGACGGGTGAATCATTGGATCCAACCAGATAAATGATAGTATGAACGATTTGAATCTTTACTGGGAGAAAAAGATGGGCTTGTCGGAGAATTTACTGTAATTTGTTTTGTCACTCGAATGAAGATTAAAGTTGATAAGCTGGAGTGTGCTGTGAGATTAAACTTTTGGGTACCTCCTTTTACTCTCTCTCAGTGTATATATATGTATATATATATATATATATATATATATATATATATATATATATATATATATATATATATATATATATATATATATATATGTATGTATGTATGTATATATATATATATATATATAGATAGATATATGTATATATATATATACATATATATATATATATATATATATTACGTAGCTGTTATTTTTTTTAAAGTCAATTTATGACAGGGAGGAGGAGAAGGAGAGGAAAGGGGATGGATAGAGAGATAGACGGACAGACATAAAAAGTAAGAAAAGGAAGAAAGAGATATACGTTTAACAACAAGGGAAAAATGGAGAGGAGAAAAGGGATAAAAAGAGTGATTGAGAGAATAGATGAAGAAAATGACAGAAAAAGAGAAATTGGAAAATGAAGGGGTGCTCTAAGGGTGACAGTGAGAAAGCAAGGAATAAAAAGGAGGGAAGCGAGGAAAGATTGGGGAAGTAAAGAAAAAAGAGAGAAAGAAAGAAAAAAAAAGAAAGAAAGAAAGAGAGAAAGAAAGAAAGGAAAAACGAAGAAAGGAAAAAGAAAAAAAAAGGAAAAAGAAAGAAAGGAAAGAAGATAGAAAAAAGGTAGAAAAACAATTGGAGATCGAAAGATGGAAACATTGCTTTATTTTTACTGTTTTTCTATCATTTGATCGTCAGTTTTCAGTGAGGATTCTGACATTTGGATATAATAAATCCCTGCGCAGGGAAGGGGAGGCAGAAAGTAGGGAGGAGGAATGGAAATGGAAGACACTGAAAAAAGAAAAGAAAAGGAGCGATGGAATGGGGAGAGGGAAATAGAGGGAGAGGAAAATAAGTGATGGAGAGTTATTGAAAAAAAGTACAAGAGAATAAGGTGATAAAAGAAAGCAAGGTACAATCAGGATTGAAAGAAAAACTGAGAAACAGAGAAAGAAAAAGAGAGAGAGAGAGAGATTAGGGGGAAAAGTGGAGAAAAAAGGGGAATCAAACAGAGTTGAAGGAAACAAGAAACAAGAGAGGGTGAGTGAATAAGAGAAGGAGAAAAATATATTGAAGAAAGGGAGAAGACGGAGCCCAACTTGGGTGTGAATTGCAGCTTGAATATTAAAACAATAAACTGAATATACCTACGTTATCATAGAATGTTAATAATGGTATCCTCTAACAATGGACATCAAATGAGTATTGTAGTCTGATATATAGCTTAACTATTGGGAAAAATATAAGTGGCCAGTCGAGTGACATCACACACCATTGAATAGACATTGATAAAGTTCAATATTGGTAGCGTTCTTGAGTGATTCCATCCTGGCATTTATCTGCCACAGGAACGTTGGAAGAAAGGGGGAGTAAGAAAGAGTTGAAAGAGAGAAGAAATAAAGGACGGAACGAAGATGAAGGGCCAGTTAGTTTTATAATGGCAATAATATCACCCTAAACGGTGCTGGATCTTTAAAATGATGTCTTTTGTTGACATAAGAACAGAAAAGTCAAATTTGAAAATCAAATACACATATGGCGAGGAACTCATTTTTTGATCGGTTTATATTAATATGATACTACTTTTGCAATCATGAGACGTTTTATACACGTGCCCAGCTATACATATACGCCAAATTGAGAATCCCACAGAAGTAATTTCCACCTGGAGATTGACTTGGCGTCTGGCGTCAACTGCAGTGCAGTGAGGTTGACTTGAGATTTTATGAGGTCAGAAACAGTTCTTCCGATTCTTTCCTAGACCAATTTCGAAGTTGTCAGTTACAATATTGAAAGTATGATGCTGATATTTGTCGCTGAGAATTCAATAAGCGATTTGATGTTAGGTTCAGAGGTCGTTAAAGGGTAGAAAAACAATTTTCACCCTAAGAAACAGATATTTGGCTCAGGGAGATTTCCATTGCAAAGGTCATACGATATGCAAACTTGAACTCGTGGGTCATTCGAAGTGCAAAGGTTATATGAGGTTATTTCTACGAGTCTCTTTAAGTTACCAGTCATATTTCCCACTTAAGAAGCTGAAATTCGATATGGGAATACATTTTTCACGGCGAATGTCTTATGCTGCGCCAGGTTCCCCCGGGGGCGGGGATTAAAGGTGAACAAAAGTCGAAGAACCTCAAAGGTATCTGAAGCTAAATCTGTCGATCTATTTTGTTTCTCGGTGTTTTGTTTTACCTTGATGAATTCCCAATAATTGTTATAAATTTCTTTGCAACTTCTGAGCCAGTCTGAAGGATTAATACAGTGCTGAACTCCATAAACATCTTCTATGATATGCAGGATGTTTGAATAGAGTAAACTACCCGATTGCTCACACATGTTTTTGTCTATAATCTTTGAGTTGAAGCATATAAATTGATATTCTGCTTTCACAGCGGAAAAGTTAAACAACGTTATTAGGCTGTTTAAAGCAGAATCTAATACTTGAATCAACTATCTGTTTTTGTGAGCAGATGAATATCCCACGAACTTAACCTCTGTATAATATAATTCAACAATGCCGAGGAACCAGAAGCTGTGCTCACATGCAAAAACAATTATTATTCTGTTCTGTTTGGTTTATTTCAATTGGAAAATTCTGATTTGAACGACCCGAGGCATTCACGCGTCAAAATGATTCCAAGGAGTGATTCTTTTCGTTATCTATGATTTAAAAGTGTGCAGGATTGTCTCATCACGGTCTAAGCGTAATGGCCAGTTTTTTTGATTGTTTTTTTTTTTTTGAGAATCATGCGAAATTATACATGAAAGGGGAAGAGAGGAAGCCAATGTTCTAGGAGGACGTAAAGAGAACACATTTTCAAAACAAGATGAATGAAAATAAACAATAAGAAAAGAAGATTTAGAAGATACTAAACGATGTATAATTGGAAAACGTACATATACTTCTCTCAACATCCGTTGACAGAGTTAACAACATCCATCAGCAAATAGACAGGAAAAGTAACAGATCAATTACAAGGCCCAGATAGGGATTTTAGCCGGATTTGCAAGTGATTGCTGAAATACTTAAATATCTCAAATGTTGTTTTGTTGATAAATCAAAAGTGACGTGGCTTGTAAAAGGCAGGCAATTCTTGGATATGTTTCTGATCAGAGTCAGAAAAAAGTAAATTGGGGAAATTGATCTGGTATTTTCAAGCATTTTGGATTGGCAACATATAAATCTGTGTCTTCTCATTTTTTCCCTTTTACTCATTCAAAGGATTTGAATATCTCTATTCACATGTTTCAATCTACATTTATCTGATTATGCTCACACACACACACACACACACAAACACACACACGCACACACACACACACATATGTATACATATATATTTGTGTGTGTGCAATGATATCCTTTATTTTGTGAGTGTGTGAGCGGTCTCTTTGTTTTCTCGGAATCATCTAAGTAACAATCAAGTTTGTTTTTTTTTCACTTCTTCCTTGTGGAATAATCTAATTCAAAGTGAAGCGCAAGTTGTTGAGCATTATTCACTGTAAAAGCCCTGACTTTAAAAAAAGAACGTGAATATTGATTGTTGAAAATCATAGATTTAGTTCAGCATTAAAAACATTGTAAATCAGTCCTTCTTCTGAAACTTATTCGGGGGGTCAAAATAAAATAAAAAGTGAGAACATGATGTAGATTAAAGATTTTGATTGCCTGTCATCCAGTTCCATCGGTTGGCACACCCATACATGCACACATACATAACCAGCCAGCCAGCCAGCCAGCCAGAGTAGCTTGAAAACCGAAGAAATATCTGTCGACATTTTTGCTGAAAGTTTTGATTGATTTCTAATCGTATGAGCATGCAGACCTCCACAACGGATTATATGTGTAACTATACTATTTGAAAATTATAAAAAAATCTCATTTTACAACACTATAATAAATGAAATAATGAGTTGTTAGAATCACGTTGAAAATATGTATGAGAGATGAGAAATGAATAAAATGGAAAAGGGAAAAATGACAAATGAAGAAATGGAACAAGAACGACGCAAATAAATTAGAAATCAACTGATAGACAAAAAGAGAAGAGACTAAAACAAAATTCACTTGCATGCATGAACGGTAACCTTACATATGCACACATTCACACAAACACACACACACGTTTATTTTTCTGAGAATGAGGATGTTCATTAGCTTGGTCAAAAAAGAAAAAATATTCTAAGTTTGTACAATACATTCATCTTGATGGAAATGATGGTTGGAAGCGCAAGAGAAAACCACAAAAATACCTTGAGAGATATATATGAAAATTTTCAAGATCAAGATCCGATGATGGAAATATCTCATATCTTGCAGCAGTATAGTTGTCAATAAGAAATTCTCAACTTTCATTGACAGATGCACCGACCCCTGACAATGAAAGATGTTCAATTTAACATTTTGAAGCAGACATTTTTCAGAAACCAGCTCAGTAATCCAACTACACAATATAGCCGTGCTTTCCTCTCTCGCAAAACGACCCCTACCTCCTCTGCCATCGATTTAACCTCTTTTCTGCTTGATAGAAAACAGAAAGCAGTCTGTGATTCCTATTTCAAATTAATATACGAACGATCTCAATCTCAAGGTCTGTCACAAACAGTTTATACAAGGGAGATTGGGACTTAAATAAGTTGGCGCCTTGGTAACGGTCACTTCCAGGAACAGAAAGAATTCCGAAAGAAAAATTTGACAAATCTTTGGGATTGTGCAAATAAAATTTAAAAAAAAGGCAAATGCCACATAGGTTGATACTGTGTGCTTCCAAGACATAAAAAAATATGCATAAGATTGAGTTAGTATGTTTCTGAATGAATCAAATCTAAGTGCTTTTAAATAGCGTATTCAATGAAAGAAAATATTTCCCAGGGTGGTTTCTTGATATATTGATGTGATAAAGATACTGATGAAAATACTCGTCTGAATATTATTGAAACTTTTTTTATACTTCTTCCATTCTTGTTTTTCTTCAACCGTTGTGTTTGCAAGCCGATTGATAGATTTTAGTGAAAACAAAATTGCTACTTTGTTTCCATTACGTAATGAAGACCGAATGTTGTAATTTATATTTTCTTATCCCCATCACTGCAGCATATATGCGTGATACATACGTAAATAGCCAGCTGAACATGCATGAAGGGTTAGGAAATTCGCATTGGCAAATTTATTCCGTGGTTTTATAAAAATAGCAGGAATTTAAATATTTCGGTAAATGTGGAAGACATTAGAAATAGGTTACGATTTAATGCCAAAATGATGCATACTGTAGTAAGATTTGGCCAGGGAAGAGCGAGATGACACACACATTTTGTATTTAAAATCGATCTGTCTTTTCTGGAAAGAATAATACACCTTCTATGCAAAACACCAGAACTTTTATGAGAGAGGACATCACGGGGCAAAACTATTTACGCATTTTTCTCTGTTTATTTCAGATCCCATTCAATGTAAATGTACTGTTTTTTCTATCCAATTTAACACATCTTTGCTTTTCAGATATATTCTTCCGTGAGTGGAACAGTATATTTTAGGTCATTGTTCTGGTACTTTCACCAAAAAAATGTCTCCTTACACAGAGATACAGATATAGTATAGATACGTATGACCATGGAGAATCTATACTATTATATATACTCAGAGGGTGCGTGTGGATACGGGGTTATCATGAGTGGAAGGATTATGGTGTTATATATAAACGTGGTTGAAATTGTATTGTCAAGTGTTAAAACTGTTAGGGGAGAGAGATAAATAGCAGTCTTCCCTCCCAGGTAACCAAACCGTCGAAAAATAACAATAACTAACGCAATAACAGTCTACATACACACACACACACGCACACACACACGCACACAGACACACATACACATGCACACACACACGCACACACACACACACACACACATATATATATATATATATATATATATATATATATATAGAGAGAGAGAGAGAGAGAGAGAGAGAGAGAGAGAGAGGGAGAGAGACATAGATGGATAGATAGATGGATAGTCTACAAAAAATTCAGCTCGAAACCCAAAACATTTAAAAACTATAACTAAAGATTTGTTGAGTCAATTCAGTCACCGATTTTCAAATATTTGTTTTTGCAAATGATATTATTTCCTCAAGTATTTTTCTACGTTGTTTACCCCTTAATTTGTTTATTATTGTAAAATGTATAACTTGTCTTTAGTTTGAATTATCATTTTTTTTTCATTTGAATGTTTTAAGTATGTCTGATCCTGCCAAGAAAGAAATAAGGCAAAACAAACGACTGAGAGAACGCATGCTTCTATTTTTCCTCTTCAACGATGCAATAGAAAGGGAGTTTTTTGTTTTTTTTTTTAAATATTTCTACACATGAAAATGTAATGGCACTAAGATGTCCCGATGCAGCAGACAAAAAAAATTACTTGATGCACAAAAATCGATTATGTTGAAGAATACACGTTTATTGTGCAACATAAATACATTGAGAACTTGATTATGTACTTACGAACACCCGATCCAACTGTATAATAAATTTATGTACACAAATATACACAGACAGGAACACAGATACACATATACATAGTCACAGACAAAGACACAGTAAACAAAAACCCACTATATACACTAATATGAAGTTACATTTGATCCGCATGATAAGTGAAATATGTCTGTAGGTATGGATATGTGAAGTGATTTCTATGCCAGACCTTTCGTCTATTGATATTCCAATAAAAAAAATCCAATTTTTTTCAATTTGTACTGGAGACTTCCTCTCTTTTCCTTGTATTATCTCATGACTCCTCGTTATCTTTCCATTTCAATTACTTTATTCCCCTTTCTCCATTTTGATTCCAAATAAATTTTTGCTCGTTTCATCTCCCATATCTAGTCTATATATCATATTTTATATCAATATTCCATATAACAAAAACTTTTTACAATAATTTTCTACAAAACATAGATGTCTTCATTATTGAGTCAGAGTGCCAGAGATATGTATGTACCACGTGCAAAAGATGTTCCGGTAGAGCTACAGGGATTACATTTTTAACATTTACTTTTTATTATCACCAACAACACGACATTGTATGGAAAGTAAGGTGATCACACAACAGTTTTAATTGAATGACTACGTAGACCTGTTTGGATTCCTTTTTGAAAGTGGACCTTTTTTCTACCTCTCCTCACTCGTTTTTCTTTCTATATTCCTCGATTTTTCACTTTTTACAATCACTGTTTTCATTTGATTATCGATCGATCATATCCCTTGTCTGTTCAGTCAATATTCCGATTTTTTGTTCTTTTCAGTTTCATTCCTTATAGATGACAATTTTTTTCTCTCTTGTTTGCTTTTTCATTCCAATTATTTTTCTTCCTTTCTCTCTTTGATTTTCATGCCAATACAGTTCTTTCTGTCTCTGTTCCATTCCTTGCTCAAGTGTTGGATATAAAGTATTTCCAATTTCATCAATAGTATTTCAAATACTGTTTTTTACCCATATACTCTATATAGGTCACTAAACATTCACTATATTTTTATTACAGTTTTTAAGCTGGTCATCCTGACTGGTTCTGGCTGTTTGTATTTTGTACACGACTCAAATAAATGTGACTCATATAAACTGTGCATCATATAAACAATGCATTTTTATGCATTTCAAACCAAGATGTCCACATACTTTTTTTGGACGAAGAACAGCATTTGGGGAAAAATTGTGACTAGTTAACAGTTATAGTTAATTGTTTTAAATCAAATTCAGGTTATAACAAAAGGGGTGATCGATGCATGTTTATGAGTGTACGTAAATAGATACATTTGCAGACAAACGTGCACGTATATATACATTTGTGAACATACACACACGCACACATATATATATATATATATTTACATACACGCACACACCCCCATAAACACACACACACACACACACACACACACACACACACACACATATATATATATATATATATATATATATATATATATATATATATATATATATATATACTGGAGTGTTGTACTTCAACAAAACAGCTCTCTGTTGTTGTGACAATAGTTAGCGCTCTTGTATTCAGGGTTGAGTGTTTAAGTGAGCTAACTTGTTCATTATAAGCTTATGCAATACTTTTCCGTGGTTGATTGGCAATAATTCCTGAATAAATATATCACTTATATTCAACTTTAATGACTGTCCAATGCCATGGCGCAGATACAGATACCGGCCTCAGGGTCAGAAGTGATGGTTTAAATCTTACCTCTCGGTATTGGATGGGATAATGGATAGTCAATAGAAACACTGAAGAGTTGTAATACAATAGAACAGCTGACCGTGAATGACATGATAATGATTAAATATATATATATATATATATATATATATATATATATATATATATATATATATATATATATATATATATATATATATATATATATATATATACATACATATATATATATATATATGTATCGTTACTTATTGAATTATTGAAAAAATGCTGAAACTTACTGAAGCACATTTCTTTTGAAAGAATGCCTAATATTTAGTTAAATGCCAAAAAGTTCCCTGCCAAATATTCGTGCTGTGGATGTACAAATTAAATGAAGCGTAGCAAAAGATTGATATAATAAGAGGAATATCATTATTGAACTATGACTAAAACCTAACTTCTCCAGTGTATACCCGGTCCTTCACCTCACTATAGCTTTCAACTATACTCAGGGCTATCTCTCCATCATGTCAATTTATTACATCCATTCCTTACCTGAATTTTTTTAACCATAGCTTACACTACTTCTTAAGGATGTTATAATAAACTAAAAAGGTGAACCTAGAATTGACGATGAACCAAAGCAGCTAGTTTTCAAATTGATAAGTTGTGAAGATACACTACAATATCACCCCAAAATCGATTACGATTAGATGACCGGAAACTGTCTCAAAACAGTTTTGATTTAAACAGATCTATAGACCTATATTAGGCTTATCACAAATTCCTCGTTCAAAATCACTGACAGCTTTAATGATTTATCATTAATTGTTCGCTAGACGGCGAGTATCTGAACAACCTCAGATTTGCAGATGTCATTGCCCTTTTCGCAGAGAACCTCCTCGACCTCCAACTAATGATAGATGAACTAAACGAAGACAACATGAAAATTAGCCTACATATGAACTTCAGCTAGACGAAGATCATGAGCAAAAATGGAAGAAAAAGGGGAAGAAGTAATGAAGAATGAAAAAGTATACAAAGGGAAATACAAGAGGAAACAGAGAGGAGATGCTGGGAATTCAGGTAGGTTGCATCAGAAGCTAGCTTAGAAAGCTGTTATTTGCTGATTAAAACAGGGATAACACATTGTGCATCGAAAGTTATGATTGAAAAGATAACTGCAAGGGGCGGATATTAAATACAAGTGCACTAATATCAACTATATATCGAATCACATGCAGATCACTTTCCGGCCCCATAGCTCAATTAGTGCAGTATATACGTATGAAACATATTTTTGTTGCTTTGCTATTTATGCAATGGGATCAGTTGAGCACTGAGGAGACAAGCTGGCCAAGTAAATAAGTATCAAGTGCACAGGCCTAACTAATCGAGTTACCCCCTCAATCCAAAATCCACTCTTTCTTGACTTTACAAAAGGATGATTCATTCGAAATCCCTACCAAAATAGGTTTTTAGCTCCAATCTACGATAAAAGTTATATTGGTATTTAATTGATGTTTGGCTATTTTTCTTATTCAATAAAATAAGATGGAAGGATATGTTCATCCCCAAAAAGCATACTGTAAAATATGTTGGTTTTGTTGACTGTGTCTATAGAGTGACTAACCAGTTTCTGCTTCAATTTGCAATTTCATCAGTGAGTCTTTCTTTAAATTGTTATCTAATAACCCTTTAGTGCAGGATGCTGCCAAAAGGTGTCATTTTCTGTCCAGATTCGTTCGATATTTTAAAAAATCTCTTTATTCACACCTGCTAATTATCAGATTCTTGGATAATGCACCCAGGTTTCCATCCAAGCATTCGATAATGTCATTGCTTACATTCCCCCCTTTTGATTAAATATGTCAGATATTTGTTCGACCCATTAATCATTGATTAAGTTTTCCACCGAGCTGTCTTTGTCCTCGGATGGTCAATAATGCAAACATCAACACCTCATTATTCTTCGTCAGTATTAGTTTCTCCCTTCACCACTTCTGAGTGTGGATCAACACTTCGATTTGTTTGTTCTTGCAATCTCGAATCGATAAAAACAATTTGCACATGTCTCCTCTTTTGAAAGAAATGAGAAGAGTTAGTGTGTCCTATATCTAGAACAAAAACAAGAAAAAACAAAAATAAACCAAGACAATTGTTTATCTCTGCAAAACCTATTCATAATTTGTCAAAACTCAACGCTGTACCTTCTCTTGATATCAATTTTTTAGAATTGGTGTTGGATTCAGACTTCTGGGGGCTCAGAAAACATTTACATTGGAATGTCGAACTTCCGGATAAAATGTTTCTACAAGGCACGCTCCCAATGTCCATATGATTCTGGCAACGTAAATAAGAATGCAAAGTCATTAATTGCTCGAGTTTAAGGATCTAATATACCTGAAGGTAAGTTATGATTAAAGTTCAGACCAAAGTGCACAAACATATACTCATGTAAGTCATTCTATCGATATTGTTTCTTCTATCGGTATGAGTAATCAGCCACCTCATTTTTTGTATATGATGGATATATCTTCTTTTGTTCTTTTTGAAAACAGCTATTTCCACCTAGATCCTACTGTTTAGTGATTAAATAATAATGCTCAATTACTATCTTACTTCGTTTGGCAAAACGCATCCGTAATGAACTGGGAAACTTACGAATTCGTTTGCATGAGGGACATGCTAAATATTTCACCTTTGTAGGCATACATGTCTAATTATATCTATGCTATGAATTGATGTAGATATAAATTCAGCGTAGTGCAAGGTCAAAATAATAAAGGCACCAATGCATCCTCTGGATAGTCAGCAGCCGAGCTGAAGCATAGTCTCAAAAGATTGACTCTCAAACTCGGAATAACACAATGTGTACAAAAGGTGATCACATGCAGGGAATGAGACAGCAAATTTTATCAGAAAAAAAAGAGGAGTCAGAGAAAATTCAAACAAAATGGGAGTGGCCATGTAGCAAAGATTTCATAAAAACGCTGCACCATATGACTGACATGGGTCCCAAGAAAAATATGCTCAAATGGTATGACGATCCCAAGGGATTCAGAACATTTTTGGCAACAGATAGGGAAGGTGTATGTTTGAGCATGATCATTCCAAGGTTTATGAAGCGGGGGGGGGATAATTTACCCAAACTGAATTTAATGTAAATAAAAAGTTCGAGACACTCAATCTCAAATATAATGCTTCATATGAATTTGTGTTCAGTTTTATTTCACACGATTTATTGAATGTATTGCTGTTGATATTTTGTTGTCAGGAACCTACCAAGATATTATTGTATTTTTTCTTTTTGAGATATATATTTATTAAGGAAACGAATAGGTACATAAGTTGAAATTACAAACAACTAAATTGCAGACAAATCTGATAAACATGTTCCAGTAGCAAACTTCGGCTTATGAATATCATGAATATAGGATTATGCAAAAACGAGCTATTTCCAAGTTCATTACGATTACATTGGGTTGAAAACCGGTTTTCTTTTATTAGTTTTGATTCTCAATAGATATCAATATATTCAAGATTTTTTAAAGATGAATGAAAAATATGAGGCATTGCCCATTTCCTACAAGGCATACGTTAACTATTCGTAGACAAATGATGAAAAGAAATAATCTGAGTCAAGCATTTCTCGTGGGATTCCAAAGTTCGTACAAATGGAAATCGATTTAACTTTGTTATATTGGGATTAAGACATCTGAATTATATATAGATTTGTTTATCATCTTATATAAGAATAACAGAAGGACAGTTCAAGCAACTGACGTGAGGAAATTGATGATAATACACACATGGACACATACGCACAAACAAGCACACAAACACACACACTCACTCTCTTTCACACGCACACACAACCACGTACATATATATATATATATATATATATATATGTGTATGTGCGTGTTGAAGGTTTCTTATCTGCATTTTGCGTATTATTCAGTTGAAATATTTCCATGATATTCGTCCAAGAGAAGTTGGTATTAAATCTAAATCCATGCAAGGATTTACTCCCCGGTGAATACCGAGAGGACCGGTGCAGCCAGTCAACTAACCAGCCAGTCAGCCTACAGGTCGACATTCATCACAGTGTGCACTACATTCACATGCATCCAAACACCATTACATTCACATGCATTTAAGCATCACCATCATCATCAACACCTTTGATCCAGTGGTAACAGCGAAAGATTATGTCTAAGAAAATACAATCTGTTTAATGTGAATGCCATATAATAGAAGTATAATACATATCTTAAACTCTTACCTTAATTTTGTTAGATCATGCAAGTTCGATTTCTGCAGCAGTCCCATTCTTCCAATGGTTTAATCTATGTTTAATCAGCTTCTGATAAACAGGCTGAAATATCCAAGAGACAATGTGGAAATAGTCAGTACCTAGAGCGGGCTTCTTAACTGAAAAAAAAGCAACCTATTTCTGGACGTGGCTCTGACACATAGTGTTCATATTACTTGAACTAAAATATGTATAAGTATATCGTAAGCTTTTTACCTCCTCCGATTGTTTTCAAATACTACATACTACTTGAGGTCATCAATTTTTTTCCTATTGAGTTTGATAGGGATTAAAGAGGTTTTTTTTATATGTATCTACTAATGACTAAACAATATTTTTTGCATATCTGCATACATTGCATGACCTTACTGGGTGTTTCATTTCTTTTGGACATAGTTTGACTTGAACATGTTCGTAATGAGATCATGACACATTGTAAGTATATAATATCATGCGTGAGACAACTGATAATCTGCAGACAAATCTCCCGGCTTGAGAATTTTTTTACTGGTTCCAGTATGTGCCTGCATATCATGCATAACTAGATTTTACCGCTGGTATGTTTCGTGTATATCCTTTTATAGATTAAAAACAACTTTTGGACACTGGGATTGGCTGATAGAAGATCCTGTGAGGGACTAACTTTTACAAGTTCAGACAGCTTTTGAAATAGTGTTGAAGGTAATGATTAACCATGGGCGGCTGTCAAAATAAGTCGCC
>OY735198.1:17520316-17522816 GCA_963457665.1 Thysanoteuthis rhombus | reverse complement strand
GTATTCCTTCCGATCTGCTTAGTAAACTATCTACCTTTTCCACTCATTTTATCACTTAATGTATAAGATTTAAAAGCATCTGGAGACAAGGTATCATGGATTATTTGTATATAAAAACCAGGACAAAACCTTTTCTCTTAATCTTCATTTCATATATGCAATATTGTGAATGCTTATCATTAAGGTTTTGCACTAATCTTGAATGGCACTGCACTTTATCACAACAAACCTAGGCCTGGTTCCTGCAGCGAAAGATAAGAAATTAAGGCTAGAAAAAGAGTTAATTCACAGCAAATATTCAACTCATGTGTCAGTCGAGCTAGCCTCCCACATAGAGGGCCTTAAGTTCGTTTGTCACCAGGGATTAATTATTTATTCCAATTTGCTCCGTTGATTAAAGTACTCTCAAACAGAGTGAAATTAGACTGATTTTAATTGCAATAAAAAGCAACAATGAAACAATTGCAATCGAAATGAATAATAGCTGAACATTTACTGATTGCAAGTGAAAACCACTAATTTAAAAGAAAAGACAGAAAGATTAGAAGAAAAATATGGAGACAAACCTTAGGGCTTTATGAAGATCCGACATCATCATTCTTCCGACTGCAAAAGAATCATAAATAAAATTCTGATGAGAATGACAATACGCAAAATCCCTTAATCAAATATGAATGATCATAATTTTATTGATAAAAGCTCGAAAATGACCCGGAAGAAGAATGTTTGGATCAATGAGTGTATATGTGAGAACTTATAAATTATTTATATCTCTCTTAGCAATCTGCAATGAGATTGAACCTGATAAAACGAGTGAATTAGTTACGAGGACCCATCTGAACCTTGCTGATTAGGCTGAAAAAGTCCTTTGTATGCAACAAAGAGATGAACTAAAATTGATTTGACTGGATATTTGAAAGGGGGAACAGAAGTGTGAATAAGAAAGTTGAAGAGAAAAACAATAAATAAAAATGGGAAGAACTTGAGAGCTTTGTTTGAGTGGAGATCGAAAAGTTTTCAACTTAAACGGACGGAAAAGATGTTGCCAAAATCTACAATAGAAAGAGTTCATCCGTCTTTTATGCGTCGTTCGATAAGAGCTGTTTCATATATATACATATATATATATATATATATATATATTTATATATACATATATATATATACATATATATATATATATATATATATATATATATATATATATATATATGAAACTGCTCTTTTCGAACGATGCATATACATATATATATATATGCATCGTTCGAAAAGAGCAGTTTCATATATATATATATATATATATATATATATATATATATATATGTGTACATATATATATATGTGTATATATATATATATGTATATATATATATATGTGTATATATATATATGTATATATATATATATATATATATATATATATATATATATATATATATATATATATATATATATATGTATATATATATATGAAACAGTTCTTATCGAACGACGCATAAAAACGGATGAACTCTTTCTGTTGTAGTTTTTGGCAACATCTTTTCCGTCTTTTTATATATATATATATATATATATATATATATATATATATATATATATATATATATATATATATATATATATATGTATATATGCATGGGTGAGTGTGTGCATTGGTGTTTGTGTTTGTGTATGTGTGTGTGTGTGTTCATTCCCAGTCGATTTCGATGTTTTTTTACCATGACTTATTGCCACTTATCTCTGATCATGGTTATCGATGAATTAAGCCGACTTTTAGATATGTGTGGACCATACAAAAAGCCGGGGCCAAATTGGACACAGAGGAAAACAATGTTGACAATACTGCTGGCAGGTTTGATACACTGTTTCTTGTACTTTGTGAGTTGCAGCTATTGATAACTTTTTTTTGGAAACATTCCAAGAGTTTGAGTACGGGTTTCAATTAAATGAAACATGTTATACAGGATATTCATTTTTCCATGGAGCGATACGACGTATACTCAGGTGTTACCTGCTTCGCATATAAATATAAACTTCTCGTAATATCGATGACCAAAAAATGTGTACACAATGTAACACGTATACATATATGCACATTTGCTACCGGAAAGTTTGTCGAATTTAAAGTTATTAATCAATATATTCAGCTGTCATGTTTGCAAGCCTTTTCCGTGTTTTGTTTATTATTAATGAAGATATAGAAAGGAATACTCAGCAAGGAAATGCACATCAACTTGTGTTCGTGTCTTATTATATGAATTCATGTTTTCTTTGATCAATAATAACAGAATAACTCATGTTGGACCTGTATGAAACCATCGTTTTAAACCATAGGGAAATGAAACAGTTGTACGCATCCCATTTTACTAGACAGGAAGGGGAGATATTTTTTTAATCGTCAAATAATGATAATAATAATAATAATTATAATAATAATAATGATAATAATAATAATAGTAATAATGATATTAATAATAATAATAATAATGATAATAATGAT
>OY735198.1:17510316-17517816 GCA_963457665.1 Thysanoteuthis rhombus | reverse complement strand
GGTACATTGAAAGATTCCATGCTGATGAACAGAGCACCATCTCGAAAAAACATCAGTTTAAATAATGCCTCCTCAAATCATGTGAATTTAGAGTTCCAAGTAAAAGCCAAGAGGCATACTCAATGAATTGGAAGAGTCGGTGCAGGTCACGTTTTGTCCTATTGTCCAGCATAATAGGTTTTTTTTCAAATGACTTCCAGTCTTACAAGAATCTTTTAGTGATAGCACTCCAGCAGATTCACCATGTCCAAATGGCGCTTGTATTTTTTGAGAAAGCTCGTTCTCAATCGCCCATCGTTTTATTTAGCCGTAAGATTACACTGCTGAGACTCTCTTGAACTTTTACTTCCATCGATTAGCCAGCTTTTTTTGGAAGTACAATGCATGTATATATATGTATATGTTTTTCATTGATCTGGAGTATTACGTGCTTCTGTGAAACTTAGTTGATCTTGGAGATCAAAAAACGAACAGACCATCTTTTTCTCCAATTGTAATAATTAAAACTTTACTTTCCACCATTTTTTCCTCTGATGTGGCTTGTAAGATCAATGTATATGAAAGCAAAACCAGCTAGACAAAAGAAAGACTTGAGAAACTTATGACAATATTTTCTGTGTTGATACTCCCGGCTTTTGCTGACTTTATTTGATATTCATATCTACCAAATTTTACAGCTACCGTAAGTGTTTATGCAAGAATAAACATTATAATTACATGTGTATTACTCATAAACATATATGCTGACCATAGTTTAATCTAATACATATACATATATATATATATAAATCCCAATACCTGCTGGTCATTCTTACATTCAGCGGGAGGCCTCTAGTAGCCCTGACAACAAAACTTACCCACAATGCATAGCCCCTGGCAGTGGACTCTGGTTCCACATGGTACATTTTAATTCACACTCTCACAACACACACCACTGATGATGGGAAGAATCCCGAAAAATGTATGGACTATTGACATATAAGGATTAATAAACCTCACCACCAAAAACTTCACTCCCGAGTCTGTGTCACTCTCTAAAGTACACATTATATATATATATATATATATATATATATATATATATATATATATATATATATATATATATATATAGAGAGAGAGAGAGAGAGAGAGAGAGAGAGGGAGGAGGGGAGGGAAAGAGAATCAATTTATTCTTTTTAGTAATTGTTTCATACCTTAGTCATTAAGTTTAAGACAGGAGTTGAAGTGAACAAATGATAAAAACTTTTTGAAGACAACAATAGTGTTGGATCAAAAAACTTTTTCCCTTTGGTCGAATAACTGATTTCGCTTTCCAAAGATAGAGTCTGAAATGATTATGCTGCCTTGCTTTTTGATATCTGGCATATTCCAGTGGTTTACGTTCAAATGATTAAGGTTTTTATGATTATTATCTATATCATAAAATAAACACTCCGTGATTCAACATCTAAATAACTCATTCTCAAAGAGAATAAAGAGGTCCCAAAAATATCTCAAAGAACATACGGCGTTGCTAATTACCAAAAAAGGAAAAAATATTTAATCAACATCGCAAAGAAAAGATAATGCAATTGGTAGATGTCTTTAGACAAACACTTCTTCTGTATCATTGAAGATCTTGTATTTGTAAATAGCGTCTTTCACATATTTTGATACTCTCAGATGGCGAAGTATATACGGATTTCAACTTGAATCTTAGTTTCAAAGTTCCGATTTTACTAGCACCTAGCACTCATGATAAAACTTCAGTGGTTAATAACAGCAAGACTACAACAGTGGGACAATCGAACTGATCTATCCATCTATCTATCTATCTAATTATTTATCTATCTATCTATCTATATACCGTCATCTTCCTGCGTATATTGATCCGCTCTAACCTATTTATTTAACCTTCCGTCTAGTTTGGTCGGTTCAAATTTATATTTCTTTCTTTATATCTATCTATACATCTGTTGTTTCTTTTGCACACACACATTCATTTTTAAAATGATATAGATATAGCAAGTTATAATCCTAATGTTTTGTTTCCATCAAACGTTCATTTCAAACCCTTTTTAACAAAATACAACTGTAATACTACAAATACCAGAGATAAGCAATAACTAATCCTATAGATGTGATGTATTCGCAATATTTTCTGTTCTATTACTTGATATGCATAGAATGGACACAGTCCAATCATTTCCCAATATCAATAATTTCAATCCGCTATCTTCTAACTATTTATCACACCTCAGGGTTCAGTGGATATACTGCACTTCCGTATGAGGCCTTCAGCTATAACGGGAAATAAAAAAAGAATATGATAAAACATACCATACTTTGGTTAATAACAGCAAGACTACAACAGTGGGACAATCGAACTGATCTATCTATCTATCTATCTAATTATTTATCTATCTATCTATCTATATACCGTCATCTTTGTTGTGCACTTATCACGAGTGGCAACTCCCATAAATATATTACGTATAAAAATAAAGGCGTTATAATATTTGGAACTCTATTTGAAATGACCTCTGATTTTTCTTCCAAGTTATGTGTTTGGTAGTCTAGACAGCATAAATAGAAAATCAAATCAAACAGCAGCTGTAAGAATGGAGCCTGTGATTAATAGTCAGTCATTTTGCCTTCGTGTCTCTTGCCCTTTCGGTGTTAGATAAAAAGTATTAAGAATGACTGTCATGTGTCAAAATTCAATTTTGTCCATCCATTGCTCATATCTGCTTCAATGTTTCTCAACTCAGACAATTGTATTATCAAGAAATGGATATAAATATTGGAAAGAAGCAATAATGCAGGCATTTATAGGGAATAGATAGAACAAAATATGGACATATGGCAGTCATATCGACATTTGATTTACTAGCTGGCTGTCTAGACCAGTAATTAAATCGACGTAACATTGGAGTGGTTACCCATACTTCACAGCAGTAGCTCCTTTCTCCAATTCCTTTTCTTTTTGTACTGTCCAGTGATAGCTTCTCCGCGTGATCATTTGGTAAAAAAGTTCAAATCATTCAAACTATTCCTCATCATTTCCTCCGATCATGAACTCATTTTAATACTCTGTATGAATGAGTAACAGAACTTATTCTTTCCAGTCAATTTAACATTGTATAAAACTGAATAGGCATTCCGCCTTAGATGCCAAACTCAGAAAACTGGCATTTTTTTCGAAATAACTCCGCTTGTAACAATCTTGAACAAAAAAAAAGCCAGAAAAAAAAAAAAGAAACGACCTCCACGTGTGGGCATGTATGATGTATAAACATATTTATTAATATAATTGATATATATAAATGAAATAACCCACGAAAATGTATGTACAGGTACACCAGCCAATTACCTTGACTGAAAAATGGGGAGGCTCCCCATTTCCATTGGGATGATATAATATATGCAGCATTCTGTCTCCCCCTTGTACTTTGTTGTAAATATCTATCAATCTGTCTATCCATTTTATCTAATTTGGCCTGCAGATTGTCAAATGTCATCATTTACTTAGCTCGGAAGGTTGCTTGTATTGTTTGTTCATTAGGGATGACTGATAGAAAAGACAACTTGAATTGTCGAGATGGTATTAGATATCAATTTTTTACTGTGGAAATAAAATGAGGATTTTCATCAGTGCACAAACATATTTTCTCTCTGCTGCAGCTAAGTCTATTATGTGCTTCATCAACTAGACATCTGCAACGGTTATTAGTTTGTGGAGTTTTGCATTTCTATTCCTGCACTTTGTTTTCGCTGAGAGATATTTCTCCTGGAAAATCTGTGAAAGAAAAATTCTTGGCTGTTATTTGGATTTACTGTTTGTTTTTGTTTGTTTTCCTTGTCTCAATACCTTTCAGTATTTACGACCAAAGTTTATATAGCCTGAGTTATGATGGTTTGAATTGATGTCTGTTTTCAAAACTTATAATGTTATTGTGTATATAAACAAGTAAAAATTGAAAAAAAAATTTCCTGCAGAACAAGTTAAAATTATGTTATTATATTCGCTATATACAAAAACATTCACAGAGAATAATATGTTTGTTCATAATGTATGTATGCACAAATAAACATATGTAAGATGTTGTGCAATAACATCCTAGCGATAAACCTTGAGATAGATACGATATGTTCGGCGAGAGGAACATTTCATTTACTACACATGTCTTAAAAGCTGCAACTAACTACATTTCTCAAAGGCAACTCAAACATATCCGATGAAATTATTGTTAAGGGTTTGTTTTTATTTTTAGAATATCTAAGACGTGATCAACAAATTACACTATGAAAACAACTCGTGCATTTTTATATGCCATCAATAGTTGGAATTACCTCGAGATATTCATCGGAGAGAAATGATACTCAGAGATATATTTTAAAAACTCTGCAGATCACTGGAATAGATGATCATCTCAACAGCTAAACGATACATTGAAAAAATAAGCCAAAAAATTTGACTCAAAACATGCCAAATTACCAAAATAAGGATGAAACAAGATGTATTTAGGTAATAACCGTCAATCAGAGACCCAGGCTTTTTAAAGTTTCCCTACGATTAGCCACAATCATAAAAACACAACTGGGTTTCCTTATTAGCAGAATTAAGTTGAGTTGTAATCGACCTAATTACATACTTTGGACTTGGCATCAAATTAGATAAACTCTCCAACCACAGGCAATGAGCACAAACTGAAACTTGACTTCATCCCTGTTGATCAGTTACAATATACAACGAAAAACAACTTTTCAAACCTGGAACCAGACATCGACTCAGATGAAATTTCTCAAACTGCAACTGATCGAAAATACATTGCCTAGAGATCACCTCACCGATGAACTTGCATATTCGGATTTAAATTCAATCGATATAATCAACACCAAGCTTGTAAACAATTATGTCGAATTGAAAGCATATCAGCACCACTTATCCATAGCCTTTTAGATGATGAAAAATATCCTCCTTTTGGCTATACAGTCTTCATCAACATCAGTATCTTAGCGTTGGCCATTAAACGTTGATCTCCCTGACCATTTGCCAGACTGATACAGCATCGGTGTCATGAAGCCAATAATTTTTGAACTGGTTGAATTCGTCTTGCTATCCTAGATTTTGCCGGCCATAATTTCACTTATTATCACAGGTATTTTGTGGAATGTGATGTCCAGTGGTCGCTTGACATTCTTGCCACCTATCCAATGGATTGCCATTGACCATTGTTCTTAACCATTGAGCTAAACCATCTGACAGAGCCTCGAATGACTGTCTTGAGCCCACTCTTCTTCTGTTGTCATTTCTGTCTGAGCCTGACACAGATGTGTGTGTGTGTGTGTGTGTGTGTGTGTGTATATATATATATATATATATATATATATATATGTGTGTGTGTGTGTGTGTGTATGTATGTATGTATGTATGTATGTATGTATGTATGTACGTCCGTAAATATGGTTGAGGAAAGAAATAAAGAAAATAGATTCGAAATTTGGTTTGCAGTTGAAGCAACATCAGTAATAACGGGTAAGATAAATGATAAATTATACAGGAAAAAACAAAACAAGCATTTTAGTATTTACTTGCCCTCCTTGAATTTGTGCTTGTGTAAAATAGGGTAGGTCTCAACCCTTGTCACAATTGCCCTCTTCCCTTTTAAGTTTAAGGATGGTAGATAAATGGGAAGAAGATATAAATTTTATATTTTGTGATTTAATATTCCATCAAGCAATCATCCAAATGTTATTGATTGCCGAACATTTTCAAATATCTTTTTATAGAATAACAATTATTAATAGATTATTTCAATGTTTTCATGGATAGTTCTTTTTTTTAATCAGCTGTTTATTTACCTATTTTTTCAACTGAAATTCGATGATGGTTCTTATTTGTTCGTGGGTAAACTCTTGTCAAAAAGGCCAAATGAAAATTATGAAAATAAATATTTACAGATATTCCCTTGAAGAGTTATTTTATCTTTTTTTGGCAAATGATAACAAACCTCCCTAAGCGTGATAGACGGGGTTGATAGCAATGTAATACACCTTTGGTGGAAAATTTGTTGCTTGAATAGGGCCACTCATAATGGTAGTGGCAGTAGCAGCTACAAAGCCAATAATAAAAGAAATAGTAGTTATAGTACGTACGCTGGCGTTCGTAATAACAGCTACGTTATCGATGATAGCAGTACATGTTTCTTGTTGTTCTGCTGTTAGCTCAAATAGTTAGCGTGAATATCATTAAAAGTTATAAATGCAACAAAAAGTACGGACTGATAGAAAACACCCTCGAGCCGTAAAGTCTTGCACAAATGCGACATTGTACGCTGTTTACCAAAGTCAAGTCACTTGCATTTAAATTGTTGAAGTTAAGTTAGTGCAGCACTGAACTAGACGCAGAGAAACGCTCGTGAAGGCAATTGTGTAAAAAGGATTTTTACAATGAATAGAATCTCCCTGTCGATGTGGAACATTAATACTGGAGATCCTGAGTTTGAATAACAACTCTTCCGTAATCTCATTTTGATTGTTACTCACAATGTTACGCCAATACATTTCACGTATCAATATTTAAAAGAATAAATCTCCAATCAAGCTTTCCACTGACTCACAATAAGAGAATCGTATCCGATGGAAGCCCAATACTTTTGTTTATCAGTGTGCATGTGTCTTTGAGTTGACATTTCAACAAGTTTTCTTTCTATCTATAGTCACAAATATGAAGCCACAATGTGCCTGTTAAATTTATCGTCAATGTATTGTATAATAGGAATATACGTATGGAACTACTCATAGTGATCACATGTGGACAGCTATTTTGTTCACACGAATACTTGAACTCAGAGAACACAAAACATACCAACTCGACAGTGCAACATACTTTTGTCTGCCTGGTGTTCGATATAACTGCTATTCCTCACCAGTAAACTAGGCTGGTCTCTGATCCTTGGTAAATGCAGGACTTCAGATCAGGTGAGTCCCATTCTGTAAGATTCCCATTTCACCTCATTGGCTCACATGGCCGTACTAGGCTGAAAACAGTGAGGATCGCGTCAGTAAAGCGTACATGATATAGGTTTGCCAGTCGGTTAAACTAACCGAATATCTAAAATCAGCCCATTGGTTGATATGTAATCTCAAGTTGAAGGTGTTATTTCGAATATCAATGTTCATTGGTGCATTACCAGAGTTCTCCTCCCTGTTCCCCTGATTTAGCTCGGTAGACTTTTTTTTAAATCAATCTTTCGACTGTTTTTCTCTTTCTCTTATACTGTGCAGTCATGTGGTCTGTGATGTCAAGCATGATTTGTTGCTTCATTTAAGGCCAGTTCTTTGTTTAGTGTCCAATGTTTCAACTATACTGGTTACAATTTGTTTCTGATCAAATTTACGCTTGCTGGTTTGGATAAGCATTCAAAATCTTAGACTTTATTGAATTTTTGCACCAGTTGCAAAACTGGAGTGAACTTATATGGTTCTATTTTGAAATCGGCACATTACGCTTTT
>OY735198.1:17477816-17505316 GCA_963457665.1 Thysanoteuthis rhombus | reverse complement strand
AATAAATAAATATATAAATATATATATATATATATACATTTATGCATATATATGTATACATATATATATATATACATATACATATATATATATATATTTATGGCGGGGTGAATTAATATTTGTAGTTATATGTGTATTTGTATATAAATGTATGTTGTGTGTGTGTGTGTGTGTGTGGTTGTGTGTGTGTTTTTGTGTTCATGTGTCAATATATTCTATATGCACGCATGTATGCGATTTTATATGTGATTATTTCTGCATTTACGGGATATTAAATATGATCGATGATTTTGTAGATGGATATATAGATTGTTAATCCTCAGATACTACCATGTATATAAATTCATACACATACATATACCAACGTATATACATACACCCGTATATACACGTTTGACTATGAATATTCTTTGAATACTTTCGTCCATTTGGCTTCAGAGATTCTTTTTCCGTTTCATAACTTTCTGTAATCTTTTGCATTACTCCTGTATACTCTCCATAAGTTTCATAGCAATATTCACATCCTTCCTCAATGATGAAATATATTTTGACATACTGATGATTAAATCTCGATGACTCTCGATGTAACAGGTTAGAACCCCATCAAAACTTCTTTCAGGCTCACAGCAAGGCCTTATATGACATAAATACGTACATCAAATTAGAGCTAACAACTGGGGAACACATCAAACTTCCTCTCTGCATACATTCATCGCTCAAAAATGTAAGGTTTTCTGTATGATAAACAATAAATGTAACTGCATTTATATGTAATCCACATTCATTTATCTGTCTGCCTATCTATCAACATATCCATATAAGTTTGTTCATATCTATTTATTTATATACCCATCTCTCTATCAGTCTCAAGTTGTCCACATTTGTCAGTCATTTCTTCTATCTCAGCCAGCTGGTATTCATCTCTTTTATCTATCCAATTATCGGTTCCTTGTTGTCGTTTGTTAATATAGCCTTTTTAGTGAATTCAGGTTCGTCTTGATTGAGGGCACACACGCATTACTGCGCGCGTGTGTGTGTGTAGGTCGATTGATGTGGAGTAGTTAACGCGAGTAACTCTCAAATAAACATGTTACCTAATAATTATCAGCATTTCAGGATGCAGGAGAAACCAAATGATCTCAAAGAATCCAAACCAATCATTAGAAATTGATAACATCTGGTTAGGTTAGACGGATTGATACGTCGCTTCCACATAACTGCAAAAATTCCAATGAACCGTTTATACGTCGGAAACTTTCTACCAAGACGTATGAAAAATATTTAGTTGGTGTCCTAATGGTTCACAAGATTTAGAGCCGATACTTTGGAAAAGCATGGAGTGTGAGAATTTGTATTGCATTCAAAACAAGTCATCACTAACCGTACCAAAGGCTGGTCGTTATTCGAAAAAAAGTGATTTTATGTACATGATTAAACTCTACTGTTCTCTTGCGGTAGCTCAACTATTAATTCAAAAATGTATTTTCATGCAATTAATGAAAGTAGGTAGTTATCGACCAGTGATATTTGTCTTTAATCAATTAGGAGAGAATTGTTGATAAACCATGAGGATGAGACTAAAATGTATCTCACTTTAGTGTGTACGGAAAAATCCATATGTCTGTTGGCAAGTTTCTACCCAACTGCAGTATATTTGAATTACCACGTATCCAGAAGACCATTCCTTACCTGTCTCTATATTCTTTCGATGAAAAAATTCAGTTCATCCAAAGACAACAAAACTTTTGTGGAACGGTAACTTATTTATTGATCCCCCGTTTTGATCATCCTTACGTGGTATGATTTTCAATTGTAGAATTGACTTCTTACTATGGTTGGAATAAAAGTGTACAACAAATTCACCTCCCTGCTCATTAATTTCCATGACCTTACTGAATACCGGCTTGAATTCACAACCTGACGTAGAAATTTAACCTTAAAACATTCTGTATATCGGTTTTACGTGAAAAATTCTTTTCCCCCGTTATTTTCGTGCAACTTGTACGGACTCGACCAGTCTGACCCTGAAGCAGTCAGTTTTTGTCGTTTTGTTTTTAATTGCAATTACTGCATTTTTTCCAGACTGAAAACACATGCTCTGCAAAATGCATTCATTCTTAATATTTCAAGCTCTCTTTCTGATGTTTTCAATAAAACATGACATTTCATTATTGATCACGTCAGTTTTTTCCAAATAATGGATTCCTATATATGTTGCACAGGTGTCAGACCGTCTTTCGTCTGACTGCCTCTCTATCCCCTTAAAATATATTTAACGATCCGTGCAAAGTAATCATTTCACTCTATTTTCTTTTGTCCTGTCCATTATTTGATCAATCTATTAATTGATCAGCAATTAGTGCTTGATGATCGATTTTAAATATAAATGAGTTTTTAAAGCAGAAAAAAATATAATTACCTTGCAGACAGTTTGAATCAATAATTATCAGATTTGTTATAATCATTGAGCAAATCTAATCACCAATTTCACTTTTAATAATATTTTCCCAATATTTATTCATTTTTTCTTTCAGATTATCAATCATTTTCAGAATTTAATTGCCATTTGAAAGCACTTGAGCACACATGCTTGCCTGAAAGCTTCGATTGCAGGCAATTATATATATATATATATATATATATATATATATATATATATATATATATATATATATATGTTTATAGATAGATAGATTGATAGGTATATATATATATATATATATATATATATATATATATATATATATATATGTATATATAGATTGATAGATAGATAGATGGAACAAATAGGAATATATGCATGGTTAAGGATTCTCTTCTATCAAAACATAAAATGACGGCCAAAGTTGATTTGTTTATCCTCTAATGAAAACTTTTGCGACAACTTGCAGTTTCACTGAGTAAAGGTAAGACTTTTACGTACATAGAAAAATACAGAAACTATCTCTATTGCTAAGATTGTATGCCCAACAAAAAAAACGTTGCTCTCGTAATTATCACATCGTTATTGCTCTACCGAATATTTTTTTTCCTAAAAAATAACACTAATACAGATTAAATAAATGAAAGGTTTCAAAATCCATGAAATGCCCTAGTTGTGACGGAGGGAAATGGATTGCTGAATTTGTGTGATCATGAACACTCTGTTTGTAAAAATCAAGGAACCATTAAACGATGCAATATTGAAAAATATCAACCGAACTTACCAGCACTTCACCAGTTTCTTCAATTCCTTAGTTATTCTGAGTGGCTGCTTATGTGTCTATGTGTTACACGGGCAAGTTGCATTAATTGAGTAATGGGGCATAGTATTAGAAAAATTCAGTCCTTATTATGTCTAGTAAAACCATCCATTTCATCGTAAATCACCCCCAAATTCAGTTTTACTTAGGAAGCCAAATTACAATTCATATGTATGTTAGATGTATCCTTTATTTTGTGTCTGGTAGCATGCACATCAGCTTTTTGATAATTGGACTTTAGAGTGATCACTGCCCAACAAAAGGCGATTGAAATAACTACATAACGAACAAAAACAATGAACTATGAATAATGAAAGCTGGTAATCAGAAAATAAAACATCACTATTCTTCGATGAATGATTCATGCATAACTTTGGTTGATAAATTGTGCAGCATCTGAAGTGCTTTTCAGCCTTAAAGTACATTTTATACCATCCGAACCCCCACTAGATTAACCAATAGAAACTGAGGTACACAAACATAAAGATAGATTTTAGCTTGTCTAAATTCATGGTGAGGGGTATTTTGCCTTAAGATGTTAATTAACCATACATGATTCAAACTCCCAATCGTCAGAATACTTATGATAGAGATTGATAAGATGAGAATAATCCTGTGATTGTAGTTTCACTGATCGTCTTCAGTCAGGATAGAAATTGGGGAGAAATATAATAGAGGCTGTCGTTACTCAATTGTCAGTCGAGTAAAATACATTTGTTGATGGTAAGATATGTCCTGTTCCAATTGTTTACTAACAGGAGGAATTGACATTCTTGATAACTGTTTTTTCCGGTTCAATAGTGGAATGATGGCACCATTAGTATTCTTTCTCTGTTTATCTCGGCATAGTCTTCTGCTGTAGAACTTGCCAAACGTCCTGTTGATGAATTTATCAATCTGGTATACACAGAATTATTGGGTAAGGATGTCACATGATCATGCAATTGTATTGGTATGCAAAGAGACCGGTATCCACCAGTCGGTGCCGTTGATTACAATGAATACTTTTATACAAACGCTCAAAAAGGAGGAGTCAACGGCAGAAATTAACTGCATTAATCACCAATACTGGTATTCCGTATCAACAGTGAGTTTACAATTTTGTTACAAAGTCCTGAATAATTCCTTTTCCTTCAAAGGAAAAAGTTTCCGTAAAAATATTACGGAATCACATATTAACAAACCATCAACTTCATGTGCAGAATACATTCTTAATAAGTAGCTATACAGTGATTGAGCCAGAATGATAAATAGATTTGCCAGTTTTTCCATCTTTTTCCCATTATTCTACATCAAATGGAATAAATCGAAATGTCTTCATGAATATATTTGATTGGTAAAGTAAGTATATACAACGCTTACATATCGCCCGTTGAATAAATGTAAGCAATACAAAAGAGGGCCATAGGATGAGATTTTCTGAAGATCGAGTCAACATTTTCAAAATGGTAAAGTTTCATCTAAAAATCAGTGAAAAAAGTATGGCTTTCAAGACCACTAAGGTTGAAAAAAGCAATATGCTGCTGATTGAAAGTTTCGGAAGTTGAATGGTAGTGAGCCAACCTTTAAAAATGATGATTCTTCAGGTCCATACTGACATGCAGTAGGTATTTCGTTTATCAAATAAAAGTGAACAATTGATTCATATCATCTGTGCAATTTTGTGGATTCTGAGATTAATATGATACTCACATAGCAAAGCTTAAGTTTAAAAATGCAGTACACAAAATATTTACGTACATTAAAGATAGTCTTGTTGTAAGTTGATCCGGAAAAAATGTACGGATTCACAAAAGCACAACATATAAAGAAAACTGGTTTCTCTATCTACAATAATTGTACGTTTTACCTCTCATTGTGCGTCTTATCTTTGTGCATGGCTGTGATTGATGCTAGTTTTCAATACAACCAAATGGACAGCAGGATAGAAAATATAAAATCTAGTTTTGAGAATAATTAGATAAGGGAGCCAAAAATATATTCTGGACAATGTTTCACTTTTTCAAATATATTTCTTGTTTTTTCTCATCCATTAAATAAGTTCAAATTAAGAAAAAATTCAAATATTCATTTTATTTACGTATAATCGAACAGCGTTATAGTAAGGATTAGTCTTATCTGATGATTGTGCTGCTGCTAGTGATTTGTCCCTCGAATAAAGCCGACGAAAGTCAATAATAACACGTTATTTGAAATCCCAAGTTATACAAAAAAAAAAAAAATAATTCAACTACCAAAACTGATCAAATATCAGATATTTGTTCTTTACCAGTGAAAACCACATCCTTACTATTATCAAGCAAACATTTATCACGGCATAGATTTCTATTAAATAGCCATATCCCTTTTCTGGTTAACCTGAATCTCTCCCTTCTGACGGATTCCCCTCAAGGTTCGAATCCATGGGATGATCACGGATGAGTTTTGCTACCATACTCCCCAAAATATTGTAGATCATTTTGAGTATTTCTAAATGATTACGGTAGTGAGTTCATATTTGAAACAATACCATAATGCCATGTCTATGAATTTGATGCTTGTAAAAAAGTCTGCAATACCAAAGCCTATAAATATTCATATGATTATCGATTATTCCCAATTATGGGGGTTTAGTTTTATTGTGTCTTTCAAAGTATCAATCCTTACGTCATACAAATATACATTTGTATATCTTGGTATTTTCCCGTCTGCAACATTCTATCATCTAATTATCTGAAACTACCTGGGGATAATTTTGAAGAAATTGTCAGTCTATATTTTTCAACTCTTGATCTATTCTCTCGTCTACCAAGAAATCATGATATAGCAACCGTTTCCCCATCTGTTTGATATACATCCAAGTTCATAAAAGGTGACTGGCGTTGTCCCCGACAAGGTATCAGTCTAGATTATGTATGATTCGCGTTGTCAGGTAAAACTAATGACTCGACCAAAGTTAATGTTAGTGCAGATATACCAACAAGCCTATTCACGAACCCAAATGTACACTCATGTATTTAAATACATACATCTATCTTCACAACCATAAATATGATCGTTTTTCGATCATGAATGCCAACAAAGTTCCCAATATTGTTCAGTTATGCTGTGTTTGAATCGAATTTCAATATAAAATCCGGGGATGAATCTTGTCAACTCTTTACTTCACCTGATCAAAATTTGAAAACTTGTCTTAGAGAACTTGTCCGAATAATACTCTTACTGGTGTCTCAACTGAACTGATACCGAGTACATTATTTGACACCCATTTATAATCACTAAAATCACTCGCACAGATTTACTTATTCAACCCACAAACAGGGTGTTTCTTGATGTAGTCATGTATACGAGTATCCAGATAAATATATATCTATAAATATATTTAACTCTCTTTCACTTACATAAACGAACGCAAGTATTTTGTATCTGGTTATCAGCCATACTTGTTTTTTGAAAAGGAATGTACACTTTCCTGAAAGAAGAAATTTCAAGATATTTTAGAGAAAACTGCCAGCAGACGAGTAGGCGTTGCCATGAAGGGAATAACTCTTCTGGCATCAAAATATATTCCGTGAAGGTTCAACGTGAATGATTCTCCTATCAATCACCAGCATGACGGATTGTTCAGAGGTCAAACCCTAGATAAACTAATTGAGAGCATTTTGAAGTCAAGTTGAGGCCAGAAATCTGGTGCTTTGTTATGATTATATATATATATATATATATATATATATATATATATATATATATATATATATATATATATATATATATATATATATATATATATATATATATATGTATGTATTCATGTCTGGAATCCAATTTTTCGGGTATTCTTGTTTGCTGAATTTTTTTTCTTCTAATCCAAAATAGACATTTGATGACCTCCAGTGATATTGAAGGCAATCCCTGCTTATCCCAGTGGTTCCAAACTTGAAGAATTGGACAAATCGTGGCATTTGTGTAGTCGAGAGAAGTGGGAAAAGTCATTGGGTAAAAATGAGTCTACATGGATGTTTTCAGGTTTAAGGCTAGTTGGATAATATGAAGCAAGGTGAGATATAATCAAATGACTGAATTTTCTTTACTTTTGTTGTTGTGTTTAGTCGGTTGAACGTCAGCAAAACTTTCAATTTCTTCACACAGTTGCAGCATTCCGTTCTTAGAATTGATTTGGGATGATTCTTTTTTCAACATGATCTATTATAGAATTAAATGTGTTCTTATAAAATTGTTCACCATATTCTTATAGTTTTCAAACCTATTCATCGTTGCAACTCACTTAAAAAGAGGGGAAAAAATAATGATTTTGTTGACTGAAGTGAGGAATCGTCCTGAAAAGTTGGGAATTATTTGCCTCTTCCATCATCTTTTTCTGTCCAAGTTAACCTCCCATTCCAATTCGTCGTATACATTTGATGGATTCGAGTTTGTTTATTTTTTTACATTATTTTATCCCACCTCATTCTTCATTGAATTTTCGGAAAAAAAGAAAGAAAACAAAACAACCTTTCTTTCAACAGTTATTATATCATATTTCTAACTGTTTTGTTTCATGCTAGTTGTATGCTGATATTTATTATCCAAGTGTGTATTAAACTTGATACAATGCTTGGAGAATCGATTTTGAATTGCCAAAAAGTCCCATCGCCACATCAAATCAGCTCTAGAGATGAACATTCACTATCTTATGACCTTTCCCATAAAAATACATACCTCTATGAAAAATTTCAGTGCCCAGGCAAAAAATATGACTCAACATTATGGAATTTCGCTTGCAATGAGCTCCGATGAGCAAGCAAATATTTATGAAAAAAATCAAGTCTTTGAACAAAGGGAATTGGCAAATCTAACCTGAGGCATTTCACTTTCTCAACTTTTTCTTCTCTATTTCTTCTCATGCATTCCCTTCTCACACCTGCTTTTTCTCTCTGCAACGTTTCTAATTTTATTTCTTTTCTTCGTGGTTTTTCTTTTCCCCTGTTTTTGTCCATCTTTTCCTCCTAAATTTTTTCACTTTTTTTCCTTTTGTAACATATTATCTCTTTTTTCATCCCTATTTTTTCAATACGTCTTCGCACTTTTCATGATAAATCACGTGGCCAATTATGCAAAAATGCTTTTTTTTAATTTTGTGCTTCGTTTCATTCCTCCTATTTTAATGATTTTCCCAACAGAATTATTTAAATTTATCTCCCAGTCTCTTCCTTTTTACTTGTCCTTTCTTTTGTTATGTGATTGTTTTTTGTTTTTGTTTTTGTTTTTCCAAACAATCCGTTTTTCTTTTTTTTCTTTTCTATTTCTCAAATTCTATTTCATGGTTTCAATATTGACCAAGTCTAATGTAATAAGACATAATGCCACAGTCGTATGGAAACATGGTTCAAATCAGCCTTGTAACGTTCGTTGTTGGATGAAGACCTTCCCAAAGATTATCCAGATATCTTGATCGACGGCGTTGCGGGTGCAATATCTCTTGTATCACTTTTATGCCAGCCTAGATTTCGGAAAATATCCATTGGGGACCACTTTCCAAATCATGGTGTTCAGCAGTTAGTAACAAATCTCACAACGTGGCCTGACCATTGCCACTTGAATATTTTTAGGATTTTTCTCATATCTTGATTCTGATTATTGATTTTTTTTTCTATTTTATGTTTTCAAAAAATATCATCTTGCCATTTGTGTCCTTTTTGGTCGTCATTCACTGTTTTCTGTTTGATTCTTTATAATGATAATTTTCTTTTTTTCACCTCCACTCCTCTGTTCTCTTATGCTTTTCACTGTACATTCTGTACTAACATAGTTTTCTCCCATAGTTTGTTTGGTTTCATTTCCTTTTTTTCTTCTCACTTCTCTTTTTCTTTAATTCCTAACCATTTGAAATGTTTATTTTGGAACATTTTTCGAAAATACTTTTTCATTTGAAAACTTTGACCGTATCTCTGTGAATCACATTCTTCTTCAGTGAATTCAACTTCACTTTCGCTCTCCAACCTCTCACCATTACCTGTCTTGATGTACCTGGATCATTTTCGTTCATTTGCGATTTAATTTTCATATTTTTGACTCTCACACATCTTTCATTCTTCGCATTAATTCTGATGATAGCATTTTTTCTTTCCAAGTACTTCACTCCCTCTTCTAACCTACCAAGCACTTTAAATTGAATATATTCTAACAGGTCTAAAACCACAAAAGTCACCCAGAGTAATATCTCAAGATTGAAAACGCTGAGATGACAATTAAATAAAGGATCCTAATGCAATATATCTTCCGCCTAAACTTATTCCATATTTTCTACTTCCTTTTTTGATATCAATTCTGTGTTCAACCAAGCAGTTTGTGAGCTGTCCATTTCATGAGTAAATGACTTGTTGAGGAACATTTTAATAACATTACTTACCTACACCATCAATTTCTGTTTAAGTTAGGTAAATAATGTAGTGAAAATTTAGCCAAGATAAAAGTATCTATGGCAAATGTCAACCCATTAGAGGTAATAGCATTATTATTAAATGGACTCAAAGCAAACAGAACCGACTGAATGAATTTGTGATATTATTCAATAAGTGATTTGAGGAAATTTACAATACGTGGCACAAGTTTATCGTCAGAACGTTCTCGAAATATGTGGAATCATTTTAAAGGGTGCTTGCATTAAATCTCGATTTAAAAACAATAGTTATCAACAATAATTCAACAGGCGAATTCAGTGAGGGCAAATAATTCTGACCTAATTGCATATAACGGCTGAGCTAGTGCAGCTATAATGTTTACGTTATGACATTCACGTATGCATACTATAAGATTGAGCATTTGTGTTATTGTTGCCGATATCGAGATTCATGCAATACTTGTAAAATGTGTAAAATGAGTGGTACTCGTAGTACGCCTATGTAAATCTGATTTGACCTCATAAAAACACATTATGATATGTGCTTGTAAAGGTTGAAAAAGAATAAAGCCAGTGGTTGTAGCAGTTAACAGTTATGTGACAATAATTTTGGGAAGGACTCTCAGTTTAAGTCAAGCGAATGAAAACTCAAAAATCTTATGAGTATTTCATTAAAAAAGGGGAAAAAATCCATGGTAAGGGCAATTTTTCAATTTTTCAGTGTCAAATCTAGAGAGAACTGTTGTTTTTCCTTTCTAGCTCTCGGATCAAGAACGATTCTGTCTTCGAGTAGTCACATTCGGGTGATGACAGTTTTTCTTTTACACATTGGCATAGGAATTGATGGGTTTTATTTTTTCATTCAAAAAGGTCAAATATCACATTTTTTCGAAGATTGGAATCAAGAAGGAAAATCACTCCGGATTAACCGCTATATCTGTCAAGTCAGGTAGCACTGAACGTAGCATAGCAGCTCACATATGAATTATTACCGAGATACACGGTAGAAATTAGCTTATAGTGAATGGTACAGGACTTTTCCTGGAAATAACCTCAGTAATAATGATCTTCAAGACGAGCATTAATTTTGCACGACTGTGCCTTTCCAATAAGTATGCTGTACGCAATATTTATATCCATTTGCCTGGATTTTTGTTATCCATCTCCTAAACTGCAGCAAATATCTCTTCCATTTTCTACATAATTCGTAATCTTCTTTACAGCTAAGCTGATACACTGGCAAATTTCCGATTATGGGACAAACTAAATCTTATAACCCTTTCAAGCCTGCTCTTGAATGGTATGCCCTGTGTGTTATCATCACCTGAAAAGAGTTTATCAACATATGTCAAAGGTAAGGAGCGGGAGAATGGACAGCTGGGGTGCTTATGCCAGCACAATCAACCATGATAGAATCACTGGACAATAAATCTATGATGAAGAGAGTTTTGCTACTGCAACATTTCCGTATCGAATAGTGTAGTCGGTGCAAAGACGGAGAGATTATAATGGTTGCCAATGTCGTAACCTTGGGTTACGACAAGTGATACTGAATTTCATATCGATTAATCAAATTTTCACATCGTAAATATCTCAAAAGAAAAAGGAAGGTACATTATAAATAGAGAAACGAAGATAGAGAAACGAAGAAAGAGGGAGAACAATGAAGAGAATAAAGAAACTTTCCCCCTTTCCTCCTCACTCCCCTCCATCTATCTATCTATCTATCTTTATCTCTCTCTCTCTCTCTCTCTCTCTCTCTCTCTCTCTCTATATATATATATATATATATATATATATATATATATATATATATATATATATATATATATACATATATATCGTTGAAAGTAGATTTGCAACACAAACACGTTCATTTGTGTATTTGTTCATTTGTGGAGCGAACCTATGTTTTTCTATATTTCAAGCCCCACCACAAACCAAATGATATATATATATATATATATATATATATATATATATATATATATATATATATATATATATATATATATATATATATATATATACTATTCAATATATTTTATGTACTAACTTCAGCCATCCGTTTGGTAAGTGTGAATGAGTGAGTGTGCATGTATTCAAAGACAGGATTATAACAAAGGGGAATTATCTGAAAGAGGAAGAGTAACCTGATTATGTATTAGTATCTATTAGTATCTGAAGGCATCCACATTTACCATTTATTGTTTATCACTTCGACAGAAAAACAAATTCCTGTGCCAACATATTTATATTGCTACTTTTGTCCTAATTGGGTTACAATTTATCATTACGTTTTTTGCTCCCTATTCATGTGTAGTCATTGTATTTACATATCCATAGACATATACACACCTGTTTAAATTGTTGTGCTCATAATTATGTACATACATACATACATATATTCATACATACATAAATCCATACATTTCCAAGTGTAATCATCCAGCATTCCTTATGCCCAGTAAGGAAGTTGTTCGTCTGATAATATCCTCCACTTAAGGAACCAATATGTTCACCATGTTTCAGCTCCATAAGTGACGATTGGGAAGATGCATTAGTTAAACACCCTTCTTTTTAGGATTAGTGGGATCTTTGTATTTTTGAAGGTTGAGCTTGGTCAGCCAAAGACTTGCCATCCTAGTATGATTATTCGCTTAATTTCCTTTTCTTTTGAGGGTTGCATTGAGATTCGTTGTCTTTGTCCTGCTGAAATTCATGAGTAGGCGAACTTTTCTGCTTTCTTAATTTAGTTCATCAATCATTAGTTAGAGGTCGTGTAGGTTATCTGCAAAAAAGAAGATATCATCTGCAAATCCGGTTAGATAACGACTTGGGCCCCTTCCAGCGCCAGAAAGGTTGTATAGTAAGCGATGGATGAAGGGGATACATAGATATATTATGGATTTGGGATATATATACATATATATATATATATATATATAGAGAGAGAGAGAGAGAGAGAGAGAGAGAAAGAGAGAGAGAGATAGCGAGAGAGAGTGAGAGAGAGAGAGAGAGAGAGAAAGAGAGAGAGAGATAGCGAGAGAGAGTGAGAGAGAGAGAGAAAAGGGAGAGAAAGAGATTAAAGTATACAAAAACAGGTAGATATGTGGTGAGACAGGACAGATGGATTAATAACTATATTAATGGATAAATGGATAAAGAAACAGATGGTATAGAAACAGATCACAATTACACACACACACACATGTACATAAATATATATGTGCGTGCGTGTGTATGTATTCTAAATTATTTAGACACGGATACATACATTGGCATGATATTTATGAATTTGTCATATCATTTGCAACATTCGAAGAACATCCGACTGCTGCAGAAATTGAACTTCAGGCCAATGAGATTGGAACTCAATTGTCCTTTTTAGCTATTGACCAAAACCTCTGAACTGATTGTACTTAATTTTGTACATATTATTCATATCTGCATTGTTGTTTTCAACACAGTTATCCATATCATCGAAAGATGAATACATAATACGAAAGAAGATTTTGTTAATGCCTTGCATTATCGTTAACTCCATTCCCAACGGCTTCCTGTTTTTACACAAATAATGATTCACTTGGTTTAAAAAGCGTAAATAGAATAAACGATTACAAAAATAAAAAAAACATCCATCCTACTCATTCACACCGTTCTGCTGCTGACACAATTACAGCCCTTTACATCAAACGTACAGAAAAAGAAAATCACAGCATCCCTTTTCATACGTTTCCTTTGAAGAGCAGCTGCAATCTTTGGGCTTTAAGGAAGCTTTACAAAATTATCAATCAAATATCTTTCTTTTTTTATTGAATGAGACATTGAGTTCATCAATTTCAACAACAGTGCGAGATTTTAATTTTGTTAAAAAAAATATCCTATCCAATCTTGCACAGAAGTTGGAATTGAAAATAATCTGTGCTGAATACTGATAGGTTATAGGATTATTTTCAAATCAAATGATCACGCAAATTTCAAGTGCTATTCGAGGAAATACAAATCAACGGTATCAATTATCATTGATGCTAGTTTCCTAGAAATATCCCTGCAACGAAATGTCCGATTATTGTTGTTGGACATTTCCCGTTGATGTTCTAGTTGCTAAGAGGTTTTTAACATTGAAGGGCTGCTAACCCATCATTCACCCCCTGCTCTATGTATTCTCGCTCTGGATGGAATCTTCAAATTTCTTTAATTGTATCGATATATACTGAACTTAAATCTTTTAGCATTATCATCATTAGCAATAGCAGCAACAGCAGCGACATCTTCCTAGCGATCATCGTGTAATATACATTCCAAAAGATTCGCTTTATTCTTAATTATATATATATATATATGTGTATATATATATATATATATATATATATATATATATATATATATATAATCAGTAACGATTGGTATCATTCCCTTTTTCTGCTGAATATACCTCTTTATAATATATATATGTGTGTGTGTGTGTGTGTGTGCGTGCGTGCGTGTTTGTGTTTGTGTTTGTGTGTGTGTGTGTGTGTGTTTGTGTGTTTGTGTGTGTGTGTGTGTGTAGAAGGACCCAGTAACTGTTTCAACTCCGGATTTACATGTCGTTCAGTCACTGACTATATCCATTCCGTATATTTCATTTAATTTCGGCAATCGTATTATTATGAAATTGATTTATAATTTGATATAAATAACTATGAACTGCATTATATCATTTTGACTATCTATTTGATGTCCCATTTATACACTGTAAATTCATCATCTGGCTGAGACCATTTGAAAAAATAAATAATTAACGATAATGTGTCTGTTGTAGGAATCGAAATAGCGACAGATCGGTTATTGATAACTTTTCAAAATAATTTAAAAAATAATATAATTCATATCATGGGACGATAGGAAGTCTTAAGTACGGTAGATTTGACCACACACTGAAAGCTATGTCTTACATTGATGTTTAAACTTTCACGGAGTGATTTTCTCCTCCATACAACCACCATTTCTTGACCTGGAAACTACTATTTCACAAAAACGGTGTAAAGTAGTGAGTAGGCATTTTCTACGGTTAGATAGCTCTTTTATTCGAAGATTAGAAAGAATGTCAAATTTTTTGTCTCATACCCTCTTCTTTCTTACCAAATCTTTACCTCGGAAAGTAATTCACGGGAGTTCTTAGTTTGATCCGAATGTATCTCTCTGAATGAATATGAATCGAAAAATTGCTAATCATATTGTAAAAAAATTATAGATATAACATATCTAAGTGGGCAAGAGATCTACATTAAATTATGCACTATCTGAATGAGGACAGTTATTCTCCATGACACACTGCAAAATCTCACCTCTTCCAGAGATGTTCCTTAGTTTTTTAAACACAAATTTCGTTTTAGAATAATGCCGAGGGAAGTTAAATGAGCAATGTTTTTTCAAAGTGACTAAACGCTTAAGGAATTATGAAGAGAATAATATGAAAATTGTCAGTGTTACACAGAAACTTGACGTCTGCAACCGTCAATTTTCACATCTGCTGACCTGTCCATATCTCATGCCTCTCACTGCTACTCTTATCTATTTTTTTTTTGTGTGTGTGTGCTTGTCTTCTTCCAGTTGCTTCGAGAGGAAATAGCAGTGTAGTTGTTCTTTTTATTCTATCTTAATTTATGAGTTTTTTTTCACACTTCTGTTTCCTCCCCAGATGTTATTCTTTTGCCCGGTAAGCAGCAGTTGATCATGAAATAAAAAAAAACGGATGCAAAAAGATAAGCATAATCTTCCATCATCATTTTCTTTTTTCTGACCAGAATTCCTTCACAGTCACCAGTTCATTTGCTTAAAAAAAGCACACGTCAGAGAGGTCAACAATCATCTGGCTGCTGTATTACGTCACAAATCATACAATTGTCACCTGATAAGTGTATTTGTGAATGTCTCGAATCATTTGAGCGCAAGTCACAGACCAGTTTCAATGTTAATGACTTATTGAATTCCAAACACTGCTCCTAGTGCCTTTAAGTAGCGTAATTCAAGCTTAATAATTGTCACCTTGTCAATTTACAGTGATTCCGTGCCATTTGTACCCTTTAGTGGACAAATACTCTCTGTATTTTCAGTCGAAGGCTGTACAAAATTATGTGCTTCAAGTCCCATGTGTAATAATTTTTTTTCCAATCATGAAACATTAATATTTAGTACGATTACCTCTTAGGAAGAAACTGTCATGTTGAACTTGGCTTTCTGAAACTATAGTCAATTTTTTGTAAATACCAGCGTGTATTTTTCACTTTTTTTAATTGAATCGTGTTGATTCAAGTTATCTTTATGCATAACGTAACGTTTGCATTATTCCCATTCCAATATGTATTCTAATGTCTTATGGACAATTTTGACTGTTTACGCTAATCGTAATGATCCAGTTTTATTTAAGAGATCATAACAGTTGTCAACGTTTTTCTTTTTTTTTTTGTGTACTCCAGTTACATTTTTCCTCAATATGTGGCGATTGTTGAGCTTATGAAAGAAGGTGCCATAATCATGCGCTCTCAGCAGAGATTTTAGACTACCTAAAAAAGACATCAGCGATTACTGTTTAACTACAATGATACATAAAATTTACAAAGTACATTAAAAGTACACAACATATTTACAGTAAACATATTTTACGTCTTTACTGAGCTTTTAAGAAAGAAAAACCAAACTCCATCTGTAGTTTGACCAAAAAAACTCTCACATTGATTTTTGTCTCACAGTAGCTGTTTTAGACATTGATTAGGTCAAGGTTTCCGATTGGTCGAAATCGATTCAATTATTAGGTAAGATGCAGTATTTTTCGGAAATCCAAGTTCTAAAATAACCTTGTAAGTATCCATGTCAAATTATCTAATCAGTACCAGACGTACATATCATAACGTTTCGAAGTATTGGACTAACGTATCAAATGAGATCAAATTCAGAGCAACAGATGTATCAAAAACTACACATTTATTTTGCTGTTAATATAGCCGAGAGTATTTAGTGGGATGTTTTTCCAAACATTTCGTCCGTATTAGAAATTACTTTGTCGATATGTCTAAAGCATACGATAAATGCATAAAACATATGTAAGAGTTATGTGTCGGTGTGTGCAAGCATGTGTCCCTTTTTTTCTGTAGTGAGTGGAAGAGAGTGAAATATTACAGCACATATTTACACGCACTATATGTATAATCCAGTAGAGATATTGTCAATATAAGTAGTCTGCTAAATTCTGCTTAGTATCCGGAACTTGCAATTATATGCATCCAAGCCAAAAAGATGATATATCATTAAGAAACATTTCCCAGTGATTATATATATATATATATATCATATATAATTATATATATACGTGTGTGTGTGTGAGAGTGTGTGTGTGTGTGTGTGTGTGTGTGTGTGTGTGTGTGTAAGCCCAAATACTAATTACTCATTGAGTATTTGATATATGATGGGTTTATTACATAAAATGTACATCAAAAAATTTACTTGAATCAAAGTATAGATCAAAATATGATGGAATGAAGGATATGCTATACAAACACTTCTATATTTTCTCTCCTATTTCGCTTTCTCCGAGCAGAGTGTCTGATGTTTTTTTTCTCTCGTTTCTACTCGAAATAGTGGTTGAGTCTAACTATTTGGATTGAAAACATTTGTCTTATTCTATCTATATATATTTTCATTTTAATTCTCCTTGTTTCACTGTTAGTCACTGTTTTTATTTTATTTCCCATGGGTGGAATGGGTCCACTACGATTGTTTCAGCCACTTTCTCCATCAGTTTGTAGTTTTTCCATCAGCTCTTTGTGGTACGTTTTCACACAAAAGGTATCTTTTCCCTATTTTTACTTGTTGTTTCCAATCTAAATAATAACGCCCACAGACCACACAGGAAAGTACTGAAATTACATGAATTAACCAGAAAATCGTAAAAAGATATCCGAAATGATAGAAACTTGGCTCAGATACATTGGAAAAAAACTGAACAAATCTAGAAAAAATATACGGGATACAGCATTTAAAAAAACTTTAAATGCGATGAAAAAATCATTACAATGGATTAAACACCAACATAGAGACAAATTTCACAATTCATCAGAAAATTCTTCCTCCTTAGCAAACTAGCGTGTAAAAAGATTCGCAAAGTCAAATTCATAGTAAGTCATAGTTATATGGATAACTTTCAAATGATCATAACGATAAGTATCAATAAAGTGATAAGAAATAATACTAATAGAGGAAATATGAATAAACTAAATTGCCATTGCATGAACAGCATCAGCTGGCCTTTGCAAAATAATTGTGATGAAACGAACATTGTATACACAGCTGGAATATCAGACTTAGAAAATCCCTAAATAGGGAGGAAATATAAAGGAATATAGAAAAAAGTAAAACATTTAAAATAATAAATAGCCACATTCACGTCCTACCTTACATTACCGTCCACACATTACTGGGACGTAACAATCAGCATTTCCACTCGCAAAATGGAATAGACAGTATTAAAACAAACTCAAGCATGCCAAAATATGGATACCCAATGCAACTTAAGCCTAAATGAAAAATTGAAGAGTTTTGCTCTTAAAAATTATACACAACGAACCTTATGTAAATTTGATTATACACACATTTGTAAATTTGATTATACACAACGAACCTTATGTAAATTTGGAACTTAACACTAGGGGCTTGGTCAAATTAAGGAAAAGTATACTTCCAAAGAGGGACCATACGAAAAAAAGCTGACCAATTAGCATCAAGGCACGTAAAAGGATTGTATAGTGAGTACCTTGGCAGAATGGGAAAAAACGGTGCCTAAATTGTTAGATAAAGTGGCCATTCATTGCACTCAATAAACAGAGTGAACTTACTCTAATATGATATTATCAGTTTGCATTGTGTCATATAATGTGCATAATAGTTATAAGTGTATATTCATCTGAGGCAATCATATAGACGCAGCACAATAGTGCAAACGTACGTGATTTTGCATATATATTCATCTTACATACATTTATCTACAGATTTCCCTTATCCACAAAAGCATTTTTCTTGAAGAGGCCGATGGATGAGATCACATCTTCCTATCTAATCTATCATGTCACGAGATTCAGATTAATGAGCAGTTGATATCAGAACAAAGCCATGAATTGGACCAGATGTTGCAAAAACGTAAGAAAAAAAAAAAAAAAAGAATTGAAGTTTTCATAGGGATAACTTTTTACAGTGAGCTTTCCTTCTGCATTTAATCAAAATGTTTTCGTATTAATTAAATGCCCTTTGACTTGGGGTTCCGTTTATAAAGGTCAGTTTTGAAGACAAAACAAATTTCCGAAATTTTGTAATTAATGAGTGAGGATTAGGGAGATAACACAATAAAACAGCACTCTGGACCGTTCCCACTTTTGAATGATGATGATCAAATGCTATCTAGTATCAATGCATTTGCTTTAAAATGCACATGATTTATGGAATGACTTTATAGTTTCCTTTCTGATTCACAATAATGTATGGTATGCTTCCTTTATAACCTCTAGAACGTTTTCCCTTGGTCAACACGTTTTTTTTTATTTTTTTTATTTTCATTAGTTTTATCTCGTTTATCCTTGTGTATATTCAGGCATCGGTATCTGATCCATGTTTGCTGTCATTTACTATTTCAACAGTGGAGACATTTACTCGAGTAACAGCCTCTTATTAGTGATCCTTGGTGAATGTCAGTTGGAAATAACACCGCGAAGGGAGGACATTTATCGACACATCGAAGACGATCAATGAATTTTGAGTTAATAATGTACGATGAAGGGCAGAAATGATGTGGGCATTAACATCTATCATGACATCCTCTCAACTTTTGGTCGGCTAAAGCCTCATTTCTTGGTCGTCATCAGTTTTTTCGACGCAGTTCATAATCTTTCTGTTGAACATGATTCTTGGCTTGAGAGCCAATATAATGGATAGAATCGAAGTTTCAGCTATGTAAGGGAACTGTTTGTCAAACTCATGGGATTTTTTCCTCTAAAGTTGCACTTTAAGCTTACAATTTGACTAGACGTACCCTGGTTCTGTGACGGACTGAGATTACAATAATTAAAAAACCATGAAACATGTTACCGATTACCAACAGTGATCAAGTTAATCTCACAAACAATTACCTTTGGGCATATTTCAGTTGTCACTTAATGGCTTACAACTTTGGCCTTGATTTTCTAAATAGATTAATTTATAAATTTTATCTTTGCTTCGTGCATATTCTTCTTATTCCTTGTTGGTGGATGGTTGCCAGTGTCTTTGTCGTGCGTAATTAAAAAATTGATAACTTTTTTGTTCCCTGATACATCAAAACAGCTTTGTATGTATGCTCTTGAAGATATTCTATCTTTGGGATGGTGAGTTATGGCCCATCATATTGTTTCCAGTAATGGGATTTTTTCAAATCTTGACCAATTGAATCGTTTGTTTATATCTATACACGAATAACCTTAGATCAACAAGCAATAATTTTCCTAATTGCTGAACGGATAAGAATGAAAATTGTTATATGGAATTTTGGTTACTAAATTACTAATGACGTATAGCTTTTTAGTTTGTTTTTTTTTCAAGAAGAGGTCTGGTTTCTACCAATTAAAGATTACCCATGATGCACCTCGTTCTACAGATTTCATATTCAATGATTGGTCCCCATTTAAAATAAGGTAACGGAAAACAAACAACTTCAACGTTTTGTTATTGCGTGGAATAATAAGTGTTCAATAATTGATAAGTGGAAACGATTCATAAATATATATACAAATATAAACTGCCTCGCCCTCTGGAAAAAAAATATTAGCTGATGTATCTGAAGTTCCATGCAGATGCAAGAAGTGATGTGGCCACAAGAAAAAAACATAAATGAAAGATTCTGAACAGACAGATGGTCGGTTCCGAAGGCAGCTGCTGCATAACGATTCATAGCACATCCATTCCAATCACCATTGTTATTCCGTTGATTTGTTAAACAAATATTGAATGTTCTCAGCCAAAAAAGTACTCACGTCGAAAGTTTATAGGGAACAAGTAATTCGGCAGGAGAGAGAGTTAATAATCAAAATGTTAATTTTACGATTGATAATGATAATAATAGTAGTAAAAAAAAGGATAGGGAGATGGATGAAGAGAGAGAAGGGAATACACGTAGAGGATGACAAATATTTGATCAGGAAACTCTAAGATGAAACATAGGGAGAAAACTATGCGACAGAGATTCCATAAAACAAACAAAAACACTGCAGATTCAAAGAAAGTTATTAAAAGGAAGAAAATGAATCTTTACTATCGGTGACCTATGATATTTTTGTACGAAGCCACCATAGAAAAATATAGCAATATTCTGAAATCATATCATACGGACATGAAGGCAATGAGATCATTCATCCAAATCAATATTGTAGCATATTGTCTCAGGAGTAAAAAAAAATGACACCTCATCTCAGTCATTAATTGAACAATTGTGTGTCAAATATGACATTATAGGCATTAGCAAGGTAAAAAGACCCGGAGAACGACTAATTGGACTGAGAAGTCAAATCTTTTTTTACAGCTACGGAGAAGAGAAGTGAAGTAGGATTTGTCAGCAATAAGGACCCCAAAGACATTGTGGCTGGCCGTCTTGACCAAATAACTAGGGTCACCATACAACTTTCAGAGCAATATAAACTCAATATAATCAAAGTGTTCACCGCCATTTCGAAATCAACCCAACAGGGAATAAACAACCTCTATGATAACTTGACTCCCAACTCCAAGACACAAGAAAAACACTTTAATGTTATCATGGGTGACTTCAAAGCATGGGTAGGAGAAGGAAATGAAGATTTCGTCTGGAAATTCAAATATAAGGTACGGAATGAGAGACGAGATCTTGTAAAATTTGCAGCGGCTAACAGATTCAAAATCATTAACCCTATCATTTCAAAGATACCTGGATGAGCCCCAATCACGAAAAAAAAAACAAACGAAATAGACTATATCCTAACGGAAAAAAAAACTATTTCGTCAAGGATACCCAAATTCTGAATCAATATAGGCAGTGACCACAGAATGATACGATGTAGAATACAAGTGAACACCAACAAAGAACACAGGAAAATGTTCCACGCAAAACTGCAATCTCTAAACATACCAAAAGAGCATGCACAATATTTCAAGCTCGAACAGATTCAGAATCATTACTGAAGACGTCACCAACATGAACAAACTAAACAACAAAATGACAGCATCAATAATAAAAGTGCAGAACTGAGGCTGGTGGAATATTACATGGAGAGACGAGCTAGACAGGTTCAGAAAGTACTGGCTCTGCGACGCCCATGATACAGGAGTGTGGTGTTTCCGGGGAAGGTCTATGTCCAGCGATGGACGTTGAAAAACTGATGATGATGATGATGATGATGATGATGATGATGATGATGATGATGATGATGATGACGATGATGATGATGATGATCATCATCATCATCATCATCGTCATCATCATCATCATCATGTTTAAAAATTCCATCGAAGGATAGATATGGTCGGAATAAATACTGTTCATGGAATTGTTGATGCTCCATTCTAGAGAGCATATAAAACTGTAACAGTACATTCACGTTCATTACGTTCAGGTTTTGGTGCAATGAAAGCCAATAGATCTATGCAAAGTGAAAAGTTTCCCCTTGTGATCAAATTTGGGTTTTTCTGTAACATTCATGAAAATAAAACGATAGCAATACTTGGTGAAGAGAATTGAATTGTTTTCTTCCCTGATTTTTTTTTTTCGACAAGGCATTTTTTTTTTGTTCAAATTAGTTTTGGGTATTGAATTAAGGACGATCAATCTCTATTCATGCTCTTTTGAAAATACCTTTGATTCTTCAGGGGAAAGCTTCTGATTTGTTCCATCCTCCCACTCAAAAGATTAATTTGTAATCTTCCCAAAAGTACCAGTCATTGTACTTGATACTTCTCTTTACTTTCATGTCAAAAGTTGTTATCATAAAAACTTTCTTATCAGTCCTGGTACTAAGGAAAACAATTCACAAAAAACACTGATAATCAGTCCGGTTAGCCACTTAAAAGCAGCCTGTTGTGTCAGAGGTGATCAATGAATCAATTGGAAAGACATATTGATAAGCTGCTAGCAGTTTATGGTTGAATAAGTTACTTGCAGTTTGTTGGGGCATTGAATTTTAAAAAAGAAAACATTCAATATAAGTTATCTATGCACATTGAAATCCAGCATATAAAATTTTCTTACAAAAAATCTACTTCATAATGCAATTACATAATTCAATGCATATTTTATGACTTTGTGTCGGTACCAAGATTATGTGTGAGTTTCTATTGTTAGTTGATTAGCTCTTCATAAAGTAATATCCAGGAAATTATTATTCTGAATAGGTACGTCTGAGACTTTTGTATATTTTTCTGAAATATATGTATGTGTGTGTATATATATATATATATACATATACATATATATATATGATGTGTGTAACTTTGCATGTGTGTGTGTGCGCACAAGTGTGTATGTGTGTGTGCGTATGTACGTGTGTGTGTGTATGAGTGTGTGTGTGTGATGTAGTGGTTTTTGTGTATAAAAATACCTTGGTTGTAGTATCAGAGGTATCCAATGTACCCTGGATAGTAAATAATGTTCTCTTGTTTTTAAAAAGTTTTACTTACACCAATTGATCCGTATCTTTCCATTTTCAAATCAAAAAATCGATTTCCCTCTTTTTCTTCTATTGACAAATACCAGCTGCATTGCATCAAGAACTTGTGATCACAATCTTAAAACTGCCATGTTTTCTGAACAATCACAAATGCACTTTATTCTACAATGTTCTTATACACAGTTTCAAAGATATCTATATATCAGTGCTATTTCATTCTCTCAGAGAATATTTCTGTGGTATCATAAAGTTCAAAATGCATTTGTATAGTATTGTAATTCAAAAAAAAAAATTGAATCAAATCACCAATACTTTGACGATTTGTTTTGAAAGTAACATCTGAAACATATGGATTACCTTTAAATATCTTTTCAAAAAATCGATAGAATAGCAAAGCATACATTTAACAGTCGTGGAAAATCGACAGCTTTCATCTCACTCAAAACTTAATGTTTTTGACAATGTAATTGATACTTTTAATAATTGTGTAGTACATTTCAACTCAATTCAACGTTTTATTGCACGTATTTTTTATGATTACTCTCCCAAATTTAGAAAAGCTTCTGAATAGTTCTTATCGATATTGAAGTGCAATCCATTCAACACAGCTCCAGGATTATAATAAAATGAATTATTATTTAAAGTTACAATATCTTTCAAAAGTAAAAAGACTATGAAATGACTGCACACATAATGACAGGAGATTCAAACTAAAACAATGTAATTTATGATATATATATATATATATATATATATATATATATATATATATATATATATATATATATATATATATATATTGTGAACTATTGAGAGTTAAATAAACTCAGGAGTGAGAGTGTATGGAAGTTAAGTTTATTCATGTTATCATTAATGATCGAGACATGTTTTGGAAGGGAATCCTACGTTTAGTGATGTGTGCTCTGTGTGTGTGCATATGTATCTTCAGGGGTCATAAAATTAAGGAGGGCATAAGTTTTCAGAGTCGGGCGGAGTGTTTTGGTGTTTAATTGTGTTGTTAAGTAGGGGTGATGAGGTTAAGAAACCAAATAGGTTTCAACCTTACAGGTTGTCGAAAATATGTTATCTCTGATTTGTACAAATGATATCATTGATTAAGGTAGTTGTTGTTATGGGTATGAGTGACTGAGTAAAAATCCTGGTATTAGATGTATCTGATGTTGTAGATCAAATTATAAGGTCATTGTTCATAAGAAGGTTTATGGTTTGGAGATCTGTGTGATTAGGGTTGTTAAGTTTGATGTTAAGTCTATTAGAAGAGTGTTTTGAGTTTGTTGATCAACATATCTTCACGTCTTTCTAGAATTTTATTTATGTCTATGGGTGTATTTTTTTCAATGATAGTAAAATTCGAGTCCATAACAAAATTTGGGCTTGGTAGGAAAAGATGGTCCAGACAACCGTGTTTCATCTTACGAACCCTTGTAGTAATTCAATGGATTATTACATTTTCTTAGCACAACATGTCATCAGTCAGTAATTAAATAACTGTCAAAATTGTGAATCATTAAACAAAGAACCCGACCCAAAAAATCTTTTAAAGCGATTTCAATTCGTTGTATCAGTTTCAGTTGGAAAATCTCCAGAATAAAGCGAGAAAAAAATGTAGAAAATTCTGCAGAATATAGTGTTTTCAATAACGATTCCTGACAAAAACAAAACAAAACCTACCCCCTGCATATATATATATATATATATATATATATATATATATATATATATATATATATATTCCTATCTGAACATTCTGCTACCTGGTATTTCGCTTTAATGTTTGTCGTTGTTTGCAACAATATAATCATTTAATAGGGATAGTTTTTTTCCGATGCACCATCACAAAATTAAAGCACAGCTTTGCTGATGGAGTTGAAAGGTTGAAATTTGAATATTTATGTTATCAATATATCTAAGAAGAAAACGTTTTTTTTTCTCATTTAATTTTTTTTTTAAGTCAAGATGATATTAATTTTGCAATGTAATATAGTTGAACCTTTTTTTTCGGCTATATTCGAGTTTACCTTCTTGACGAGTATCCTGCAGTAAAAAATGTTACTCATCCATCGATCACCAACATTTCTAAATTGATCACCTAAAAATATTACCTGCTGCCAAAGATGTGTTTACGTGGCACTCTCTATTAAGGGTGAACAAGACTTGTTAATATCATAATTTAACGATTACGTGTCTACGCAAATATGGATGCAGGGATAGTTGTGATGTCCTTTTATCCACGTCTGCAACCGTGTGAATTGCGACCTCTCCTCAGAGAGATCTTGGCAGAGCATTCGAATACTAATTCTATAATCTGACATTACTCTCTACCAACGGCAAAAATCTGTCGAAAAGCAGCAAGAAAAAAATACCAAATCAAAGTCAAAGGACTTTGATTTTTATTAGATTTATTTCTATCCGGATTTTCGACAGAATTTGGCTGCTGATAAAGATGGAAGTTGGCTCACCGAATGAGACCTTCATTTTTTTATTCTTCAAGACAATTATCTATCTTGTATGCTTGCCAGATAGGTAGAACATTTTATTTAAAATATTGAGTGGGAATAGGGCTGTGGTATTCATTTACGACCCTTTCTTTATTCCAAATGATTTTCCTGACTATAATCCGGTCCTACCTGCTGTAAGGAAGTCAATTGTCTTGGTTCTCTGGCAGTGAATCAGCTAATGATTCAAGATAATCCATTGATGATTATGTATGTAGTTGAAGCAATCATTGTTTCGGAGAGGTTAGCCTTATAGTTTCCTGGAAATGTCACTCTTTTGAAACATTTCATCTGAGATGTAAATTTAATTGTGATTTTAATCAATTTGTCGATGGTGATCTCCCTGGAAATGGCTGGCAAAACCTTTCAGGAAAGAAAAAAAAAATTGGGGATGAGTTTCCTCCCTCTGATTACGAATAAGGTAGTGATTTATACAATCCGAGAATGATTAAAGACAATTAATAGGCAATAATGGAGGCAGTGACAATAATGATTGTACTGCTGCAGCTGCTGATATATTTTTCTGATGTGAAATCACAAGAAATATCCAAATCCCGAATGGTTAAAATGGTTGGAAGATATCATTTGACTGTTGAACACTTTCTGGGGGTCGATGCAATGATATTTGAGATGCAGACCAAGAAACCAAACAAATATAGAAAAAGTCAGCAGAGAAAGTGAATGATATGAAATAATTGAAAAACGCTGGAAACACCCATATATTCTCATTTCCTTCATCGTGATATCAGAGATCTGAATATTTATTGGCAACTATGTTATGCTATCAGTGATGTTGATATTCTTTGTTAGTTTTTAAAAAAATTCTGTGGTCTACTAAATAGGAGACATGATCCTTTGATCAAACATTTTTGGTCGAGATATTCACGATGCTAGATTCCCATTACTGGACTGCTTATGTGTATTAGTAAATGCCGATCTTTTTTATATTAATGAGAAATCTTCGTATCTTGACGTCTACTTATGTTTTGTTTCCAGTTTTTCTGAAATATGCGTTGTTTAAAACCTTAACCTTCAGAACATTTATTCAAATTTGGTTTTTGCTGATATTATGTAATTGTTATGAAACAATTATGAAATGGCCCAAAGCACTCTCATGGTATACTAATTGCTTAGAATTATTTGAAATGAAGAAGGGAAACAAGACGGAAAAACGCAGACAACCGAAAATGCGTTTAAAAATCATAGAGAAAAAATATAGAAAAAGCGTGAAAAGGAAAAATGAATAGAATAGATTGAGGACATACAATTGACAGGTAATAAAATACGTGGAATAAGGATATAATGAAACACATTTGAATTAAAAGGCAAAAAAAAAAGAAAATAAAACAAAAATGTAAAAGGAAATAAAACAAAACAGAGTAAAAAATAGATAATAAAAAAGGAGAAAGAAATATGGAGAGGAAATAGGAGTAAAAATGAAATAAGGATAATTAATGAAGTACAAGTGAAAAAGAATGTAAATAAGGCAAAGAAGAAAGTAATTGGAAGATAAAGATAAAGAAAAATGAGTGAAAATTGAAAGAAAGAATAAGCAAAAAAATATAAGATAACGAAATAATAAAAGGGGAGAAGAAAGGAATAAAAGAAGCAGACAATGGAGAATGTTCTCAGTACATTCGAGATTTGTGTCATACATTTACCT
>OY735198.1:17440316-17475316 GCA_963457665.1 Thysanoteuthis rhombus | reverse complement strand
GATAATTGAGGATTAGGAACACACTTCGTTACATCTGTGGCATATTTTCTAAACCTGATAGATGCATATCTTTAATTGTTGACCCTTTAACGATCATACCAGGGTTCCTGACTGCCAATCAATTCATCATCCCCTTCAGCCGATTTTGAGTGGATGTGAACTAATTACATCGAGTCCAGTCGCCCCGAATAGAGACACACAATAAAGTTATTACTTTATAATATCGTAAGTGGGCTATATACCTCATCAATCAGATCCATATTTGAAAAACCTTGCATATCTAATTATTGAGGACTAGATTCGGAGATTGAACAAATTAAAAAAGTTTGTGCGGGTGAAAAACGAGCTAGTGAATTTCCCAACGATCATCCAAATGCAGCTTTACTTGTTTGTTTTTTTTCTGTTAAATGCATTCTTTTCCCAAGTCCCCATTGTTCTGATATCTTATGTTTATACACTGATATATTTAATTGATGGTCTAATCATTGAGTCAAAAAAAAAAAATTTTAAAATTTGCCCTCTAATTTCAGAATTTAATATTCAAGCATACACATAATGTATTTTATCAGATCTTTTGTATTCTTTCATGATACATCGATACTACTAAAATATCAATTAACTTGTGAGGAAATGGGTGATTTTCATCCGTTAAACCATTCAACACATTCTTCAAGGCCTCATATGCTTATCACAGCGTCTGTCCCTGAAACAGATACATCCTCACACTCTCGTATATCCCATTCAAGGCCTGGAATCACTCTGGCAACAAGTCAGAAGTCATGTGGAGCTATCATGGGTTCGAAGACTTATGTATTGCGATGTTTTGCCACAAGACGTGAAGAATGACTTGTTTGGCCACTGTTTATGCAACAATAACATAGTCCACTTGAGTTCCTTTATTGGTTTCTTACTTTCGATTGAAAATCCTAAGCACGCTTGTCCAGGCATGAGCCATGCTTTCCCTTGTGACCACTTATCAGATTACACTGTGGCTTTCGATCTTGGTCTTGAGATGTTCAAAATGAATACAAACTTACCGCACAACCCCACGAGCCAAGTTGGACGGTAAATAATTCTGTACTCAAAACTGTAGTATCGATTATTTCACTCCTTCTCTATTTTTTCTCCCTAAGTCTCTCTCTTTCTTTGTATCCTTGTCTTTGAGTCAGAAGAAATTTTATACTAGTGTGTTTTCATACTGATTGAAGTACTCCCTTGCCATTTGGAAGTTATCTATATGGGTGAGGGGAAGGTATTCAGCTGTTGTCTTGTATGTTATTTTTCCCCTTGAGTGAATGAAATAAAAAAAAAAAGTAAATATACGTTGGTGGTTCTCGTTAACTTTATCATAGAGGATGGCATGTCTTCTATCCGTGAGTAAAAAATAGGCCTTTGATGTAAGTTTGTTGGCAATTGCTGGGGCATTATATTGCCTGGTGCTGTTTGCCCTTCCTTTCAAATTCTATTCAACTTCTTACTATTAGTTTATTCATTGATATTTCTGTGAGGATAATTTGGATTTAGGGGTGTTTATACGTGCAAATAACTTTCTGTAAAAAATGTCTATCAAATCTACACTTCTCCAACTCGAATCAATGGTCTTCTCTGATGGAAGTTCCAGGGGGAACTTTGTCTCTTTGAACAGAATAGTTTTATGATCAATAATCTCTTATCATTCTGGGATAAATTTAAATCATTAATTCTACATGTTTAGGATACTGAACCACATAACCAAGAGCTGAGATTGTGTTGTAGATAATGCACGTGTGTGTGTACCCAAGTATGTCCATCTGATCATGACCATGTACGCATATGTGTGTATCCTCTAATGAGCATGCATGTGAATGTGTGCTCGTATCCCCCCCATTTCGTTGAGATTTTCAATGTGGGTAAGAATTTCCTATCTGGGATGATTGGGTGTTTTCTACAAACCATTGTGACATGTTTTAAATGTAGGACAGAGCATAAGGAGACATGTGTTCATACTACTCCCAAAGGAATTGAAATTCAGTGGGGAATCCATATCGGCTTGTTGATTACATATTCGGTTGCTGTAAGTAATATATATATATATATATATATATATATATATATATATATATATATATATATATATATATATATATATATATATATATATATATATATATATAGCAAGAGAGAGAGGGGGAGAGAGATAGAAAAAGAGATGGATGGATTGAAAATGGATCGATTGATAGATAATTTGATATACATACATACATACATACATACATACATACATACATACATACATACATAATCACATACATAGATAGATAAATATTGTTTGTTTGGAGAGAGGGAGAGAGAATAAATGCATGGTTGAGTATGTACTTTTGTATGCATACATTTTGATGCATCATTTGATTATTTCAGGTGATATACAAACTACAAGCTTGATTGCTCTTCCTATCTTCCACTCTGTAGTGCACAAGTACTCAAGCACGCACACATATAAATTCCCTCCCATAATTTTAAACTGGTTGCCTTCAGAGTAACGAAAAAACCTCGATAGCAAGCTTCGTCCTTGGGAGATATGTAAAATTGAACGAGTTTGGGATGTAACAGTCGTAATCAACCAGAAAAGAAGCATCCCATACTTTTATATACATTTACCAAGTAAATCAGTCATTTTTTCCAAGAAATAATTGATTTAATCAGTGTCAACATTGCCACTTATAGAATCTTTATCCAAACAACCATATTTACATTGAATCTCAGTTCATTGGTAAAGTGTTTGGAGATTCGTTTGAAGAATATAAGCGTGATTGCCTCAAATTAGACCTTTGTTCCTCCAGTAAGTGCATTTGCACGATTCAGAAAAAAACACTTGAATAGATGATTGCATACCTGGAGCTGAAATATAACAGTTCAATCAATTTCTAATAAAAAAGTGAACCGTCCTATGATAAGATAAGCTCAATAACCTGGAATACTATTACCGTTCTGTACTCCTATTTCTTGTTTTTCCCCCTTTTCTCTTTTTCATTTCTTTATTTTTTTATATCTTTGTCCTTTCCTCGATATTTTCTTTCCTACTCTGCCTTACCTCCTTCTGATGTATTCTTTCTTTTTCTCCTTACATTTCTCTTTTCCCACCTTCTTTGCTTTTTTCCCCAATTTTTTACCCTCCAGTGTTTTTTTATCTCTTAAAATACTATCCAAATTTGAGTGTACATTCACCTTTCTCATAACAAGATTGACGATAGCAATCCTTACTAAATTCTGTCTCCTCAGTTTTCTTTCCTCTTTCTCATACAATCACGTTCTTGCATCAGTTACTCACGGTTGAAATGATATACAGAGGTAAATCTGTACAGAAGTGTGAGACTCCCCCACCCCACCGAATTGTCCCACTAAATCTCATGGAATTTACTCTCCATCAATTTTGAAGTCAGATGTCTTCTTGAAAGTTATTATTCTCTGAATGAGGAGACATCAATGAAAAAAATAATGAACAAAACCACTAATGAATGGTTGGTAATACTAGTTTACCTAGGTGTCAGTCTTTACTTTTTGTTCCGCTCTCTTTTGTCTACACGAACATATCCTCATATACATTTCAATTAAATGCATTTGTACGTAAAAGTACCATTTCCGTATATAACGTTTTCACACATCAAAACGTTGAAGTGAGAAAAAAGCTGGAGTTCGACTCGATGAGTCAGTTTTGAAATCTATGCTTAGACTAAGAGCCTGTTTGATCTCTGGTCAACCTGTGTTGCTTCTCCCAGCGGAATTATTGTGAGGTCAGACTATATGTGGCTTTAAAAAAGAGAGCAGATCACAAAAAAGAGATGGTGTTTGGGTTTCGAAGATTCTTGCTGAGGGTGGTGAGCTTACCCCTTGTAAATATATAGATAGACCATTAATGTCAATACTTCTCAGTGAAGTTTCAGTTGGGGAATAAACCACTTATCTAATATAACAAACATTTTGGCATTAAACGACTCTTTCACCGTATAGCACTCTCATCTTGGTTCACTGCTACAACAAATTGAATTCATCCAAACTTTCCCAGTATTGTCAATTGATTATAAATGGAGACCCTCTTTTCAGATAGAACCCATAATTTACTCAAAAGTTTGCAAATGATACTGAAGGCCACGGTAAATTATTCAACAAATGAAGCATGAATAAACTTTTCGTCGAAAATTGCTGGAAAATATCGCATAAACTTAACTCAATGTTATATCTTGTTGAAATTATGTCTCTTTATGTTACCACCAGAAACATATTATGTGGTGCTAACATAACATGTTTATCTTGAGCATGTCATACCATGTTTACTTCATTACTGTACTTCATTAGGTCTTTTGGGGGTTTTTTTATGACAGCATTATGATTGCAGTGTTCCAGTCTTTAGGTGAGACAATTCACCAAACTCTTCACTGCCTGCCTTGAGATGATCTCCAGAATTATAGATTCAGAACACAAAAGATATACAAAGAATACATTTAAAAAACTCAAATTCACTGACAGCATCATCCTCTTTGTTAAAGACCCTGACAATTACCAAATAATGTTAGATGGACTAAATGAAGTTAGCAGAAAAGTTGGCCTCTGCATGAACTCCAACAAGTCAAATGTTTTCTTTCAACAAATATATTTGGGACAAAGACACAACGATCAAACTCGAAAATGCGAAGATACAGAAAGTGGACCATTAATCTTACCTGCAACAACAAGTCTCTATGATGTAATTAGAGAAGATTATATTAAGCAAAAAATCACACACAGTTGGCAAGTTTTTGATGAGGCGAGATTAACTTTCAAAAACAAGAAGATACCACCAGTCTTGAAAGAGGTTATACGACTGGTGGATCATACTGATAGTCACAGAGCTGAAACATGGAACTCAATAAAAAGATTGACCTTCAAACTGAAAACCATGCAAATTGCACTTTGGAGATTTCAGCTCAACCTTGCATGGATAGACTATTTGGCAGCACATTATATCAGAGAAAAGACTGTTGTACGATACAATATAGAAAGTGATGGAAAACTCAAATGGCAATGGACTAGATATGTTGCAAGAATGCCAAACAACTCCTGGACATAACGTATAACAACATGGATTCCTGGAGATCAGATGCAAGGCTGCAAACAACAAAAAATAAGATGGTGCAACGAACTAGATAAATGCATGAGGTTTTGGCTCCACAAACCCATGATAAAAAAGTCCGGCAAATTTTCGGGAAGGTCGATTTCCAACAACAGATTCTGACAGACTAATGATGATAGGTACATGAGTCCATCATTATCGAGCCCAAAGGCTGAGAGTAAATAAACAAAGGAAAAAACGAAACAAAGATAACAAAAACGAGCATTGAGACACCAAGACAAAAATAAATATACATAGAAAGTACAAAATTATAAAAAGTATATGAAAATAAAATGAAAATAGAGTTTAACAACAAAAACATACGAACATGATTATATAAACATGTGTAAGTGTTTTTGTATGAGAATGCTTAAGGACATCAGTAAATATGTGTATAAAGATACGTGACGATTCAGTAGAACATTCAGAATTATGAAACAAAAAACAATTACGGAGGAAAAAAAAGTAAAACAAAAAAAAAGAAAAACGGGGAAAAAAAGGGAATCACAGGTAAATATACACTATACATACCAGTATTCACGTAAGATTTCCAACTACAGAACGCTGTAGTTTATTTAATCTATGACAACAAAGAAGCATATTGAAGGAAAATAGAACTATATTCGCGTGTGTTTTTTTTTGAGTATGCATTGCTCAAGATGCTACATTTCATTCATTTGATTCCTCTCTGTTTTTCACTCACTCTGGAAGATGATCTCTAAAACATCATACTATTCTGCAAATCTTCTGTCGATGTCACTCCGGCATTTTGTTTTGCCTAATTTTTCTTTTCTTGGTATTGCAACAGTCTATGTGACAACCAACTACACTATCATTCATAAACAGAGATTGAATTTTGATAACACCTCAATAGGATAAACGTATGGTAAATAGAAACATTCAATCCATCAATAATTTTAATCAGAATTTCTTAATCTCATTCGAGAGAATATAAACCTCAGAAAGGATTGAACATTAAACATGGAATGCTTTTATACCTAAACTAAAGTGAAGAATAGTTACAATTATACTTCGAATAAAGTAACATAGCTGATATTCGGAACTAAAAAAAGAACTCAGCAGTGTAGTGTGATAGTTAATGTGTCAAAAGTATAGCAAAACTTTCCTGCCTTTTTCTTTTTGCTATCACTCTGTATTTTGTTTTTGTTTCTGAATAATTGTATTCAAGGAACAGAATAGAATATACCAGCGCCTATTGCCAGCACTCAATTGAATAATAGATATTTTGCAGGTGGTGAAATTCAAAAGATATTCCACTGTCTTCCACATCCTGTCTCTGCCAACATATGATTCTGATCACCATGGCTGCAATCCATTATGCAGTGAAAGGCTTTTAATATCCTATTCCAGCTTGTCAGTGACAAAGGCAAAATGAAGATCAATTGAGAAACAAGAAAATGAATGTATTCTCTCAACAGACAAATCTTGAAACCACACCAGCTGTTTAAAGTCTAAATTAGAAACCATTTCCTTGTTCTCACCTCCTTTTGTCATGTCAGCAGCCTCGTTTGTCTCCATTATAAAACAAGATATATTGTTTTATACTCGTGGCGCTGAAGATAGCACGCTCGCCCCGCACATAATGTTACTAACAACATGATTGGTATTCTTACTTGATGCTCTTCTATTACATGAACATCTCGTTTATGGATGCCAAATACAAATGAAATTTAGTGAAAGAATTGTCACTGTTCTGCTTGGAGAATCAAGGTGAAAACGGCTCACATTGAATCCATTCACGTATCTTTATGCAGTCGGTTCTAATCTGCTACAATGTTTACTTGACGCGGATATGTTCGTTCGAGGGGTGTAAGAGAAAATTGAGAGAGTATGCACTGTTTCTATAGCAGATGGATGATGATGATTATAAGTTTCTGCTATCTGATTGAATCATTCATCTTTTTTCCTCGGATGACAATAATCAAGCAATGCTTTCTGCACCGTTGATGTTTGTTTCCTTAAATACTGATAACCAGTATTCTGTATTGAAGGTTGAACGAATTGACAGAAGAAACGTTGGTTTTAGTTGGAGTCTATTCACATTTCCACCAGCCTAATTGTTTCCAGGGTCAGATTTGAAGACAAAGATGGTTTTCCGTGATGTGAGCTCAGAACAAATATCTATTATGATTTTTTTCTCCTTGCTATAAACAGCAATCTATCAGGGACAGGAAATTGAATTGATGTGTGAAAATTGAATTCCAACAGGAGAATTTATTTTCATGGCTGTGTGTTTGCTTATATTAAATCATGTTCAATTCGTCAGGATGGAAGAATAATATCTGAAGCCAGATTTGCTTCTCCTCATCCCATTCTGTCAATCTTATTTCTCATCCTTTCTTTCTGTGTTAATTCCTCACTGTTTTATCTCTCTCTCTCTCTCTCTCTCTCTCTCTCTCTCTCTCTCTCTGTGCTTCACCTCCTGCAAACTGTTTTATGCAAATTCATCTTCTTCCTGTATCATCATCATCATCATCATCATCATCAGCAGCAGCAGCAGCAGCAGCAGCAGCAGCAGCATTATTATTATTATTATTATTTTTATTATTATTATTATTATTATTATTATTATTATTATTATTATTATTATTATTATTATTGTTATTATTATTGTCGTTGTTGATGCTCTTCTCCTATTTTCTTCTTTCTGTATCCCTTCTATCTTTCCTTAAGTAACCTATAAAATCATTTCCTTCTTTCTTACTTTTGTCCATTATTTATCAATAATTCATACGTACTTTCTTTACCTATGATCTTTCCCCCTCTTCCTCTCTTATTTTCCTCTTCTCAATTTTTCTTTTCATTCGCCCCCTTCATTTTTCTGAATCTCTTCTCTGTTCTTCCCTTTTTTGTTTTTCTCCCTTCATCATTTCATCCTTTTTTCGTTCAAACTTCTTTCTTCTCTCACTTATTTCTTCATTCTGTACTTCATTAACTTTTCATATCATCTTCCTTTCCTTCTCGTATCATATTTCCATTCATTCATTCCTTCTTTTTTTCTGTCTCTTTCATTTTTAATTTTTTTTTCCTGGGCTTCCTCATTTCTGAGTTTTTTTCTTTTTAGTTTCTTTCCTCTGACTTACGATAATTAATGTATTTACCCTGTTTCTGCACTCTGTATTATTCCTATCATCTTTCCTCCCTCCCAGCTGCTTCTAAAACTTCTTCCTCCACAAATTTTCCATCTTTTCTTTCTTCCTCCTCTCACAGTGCCAATAAATGATGTCCAATAAATTCCAGCTTTTGAGCAATAATCAAACCACATAACTACCCGGTTACACCAGTCCAGAGATTTAAGATGATTACCAAACACTAGCAGGCTTTCCTACATTTCCATCTTTCCTTTTCAAAGGTTTTGTAATTAGCATGATAAACAAAATTTTGGCAAAGGGAAGATGCGTCATATTATATCTGAGGAATATAATAACACAATCGAATTAAACACTTTCAGCCAAGTTGGGAATTCCATTACTCACGCGCATCCAATGAATGCAGATATCTCGAATTGGGAATTACATACTTTTATTACGTGTGGGGAGTTAATCATGAAAACCATTTCCATGTCATATAATAACAGATGGTAATATCCAGCTCAAAGCTGATTTCAAGAGTATACATTCACTTTAATTCCATCATTTCTCTATTACATTTGGTGTTTTAATTCAGCCAACTTATTTTTTGTTGATTTGTAAGATACGTATCAAGGAATATCTCAACAAAATGATTGAATACACGCGTATCACCCTGCATTGACATCGTGATCGATACTTTCATAATAAGTACATAATCCAAAGCCATACAAATGTATGTGTATATTAGTTATGGCTGACTTTATAAATCAAGAAAGTCCTGGAAGTACTCCGATTTCTATGAAATACTACAGTGTCAGAAGTTGGCCTGCTGAAATGGAATCAAAGTACATTATAAGTGATATTGGTGATCATTCATACTTTATAGGGCACTATGGATTTGCTGTCAACAACTATTGTGTAACTTGCAATGTATTCAAATTGAGTACTACGGTGAATCTGACGCAATAGAATCGCAGAAGTTTGAGTGTTCAGATGGGGTGAAGCTAGCTGCCTTTGTACTTAATGTAAATCACGAAGTAATTCATGAAATTGAGCGTTCTGACTGGGATCTATTCATCACCTAGAGGAAAGTACGATCCGTCATTTTTGTCAAAATTATCACAGAATTTTGTTGATGAAAATGGTTCAGAATAATGCCTAGCCTGAATATGCAGAAAACGGCATAATTTTAGTTTTGGTGAGATGAGTACTTTGGAAAAAAAGTCCAGATTTCCACAATCATCAGTGGATTACGAATAATGAAAGCAATAAAACCAAGTTGTATAGAATGATTCACTCAATAGAATTAGCCAAAACATCATTTGAATTGATTGTGTACACAACTATTGAACCAACCCTAAAACGATGGACGATAAATGAAAGGATATTTGACACAACAAATACACTAAAATGTACTCCTTGATGCATCAGAAGACATTTTGGTATGAAATCTTCGTCAACATAACATTTTACAAAAGTATCCCATGGGTAAAAGAAAAAAGGGGAGGAGTTCAATGGAGTATCTCCCATAAACGTTAACATTATAAAACAATGAGTCCAAAATCAAATATTCTGAGATATTGTTGTACTTTTACTGACAATGGAAGAACAATTTATCAACTTACTTTCTCTCCATATTCCAGGAGAGATATATGTCCTTTTGTGAGATAAGTAAATTTATTCAAAATTTGATGAACTTCATCAAAGCAAACTCTTTCTTCCCTCATTCAAATATTAGCCAACTGAACCAGCAAAAAAAGTATCAATTCAGCTTTATATGATCAACAAACAAAGCTATACTGATGGGTTCACGATGTGCTCAACACTTTCAGAATATAAATAAAACCTTAGCAATGGGCCAAATGCAACCACATCAGATATAGAGGACAATTTGGTCATGATTGATAATTTCTGATGTCTTGGATCAGTTCCACAGAAAACGAACAACGGATTTCTACCTGACTGATATAGTTTCTTTATAATCTGCAAGCATGCCATAAAATTAGGTTCCTTGTGACAATCAATCAGTAATCAAATTCGTTTCCCTTATCTTTGCGATCGTTTGTGATAGAAATACAGAATAAACTTCGTTAAAAAAAATTATATATATATATATATATATATATATATATATATATATATATTGATCACGAATCCCTGAACACACATACGCACATACACACACACATAGATATCTCATATACTTCTGTACAGAATCACCCGTTTTAATGACATATATCAAACGCTAATCTCTCAAACACCCACACATACATTCTTTCTCAATATCTCTCTACGTCTGTGTCCCTCTCTGTCTCTCTCTCTTTCCCTCTCATGCACACACACATACACACACACACACACACACACACACACACACCGACACTACGTATACAAGTATGGGGGAAAATATTTATATTCATATATCTGTAAGCATAGTAAATTACACATTTTTTTAAATAAATGTCCATCGGAAAAGCCTGACCAGTTCCAACCGAATGTTTTATCACAAATTGTTTCCACCAATATTCTTCCATGCGAAGGAAGAGAGCACAAAAAGTGTGGAAGGAAACACATGGCTAATAATGAACTTATTGGTTGCACCAGCCAGGATTAATTAAGACCAAGATATAATTCAAACTGAACAAAATACAAAGTAGTTTCGAGGATGTTAATTTCTCAAATCATGCTCTCTCTCTCTCCCTCCCTCCCTCTCTCTCTCTCTCTCTCTATATATATATATATATATATATATATATATACATACATATATATATATATATATATATGAAAAAAGGGCTCCAAGTCGGGTTGAAACATGGGTATCTTTCCAGTTTCAATGATCTTTCAATTTCTTTTTTTAGCGAATGAAATACATAAACAAGGGACATATAATAATCCATCCATCACTACATAAGCCGAAACTTTTTTTTTCAAATGCTAACCTTTTCGAGCTCCTTTTCTTTTACTGACATAGTTTATATCATTAGATCTTAATATGGCTTTTATGCCATCGTTTTTCCTCAAATATAATTTTCTGCACTCATGCAGCCCTTTGCTTGTTAGCATAGACCATGATGTTCAAATAACCAACTATAGACAATCAAATATACGTTTTTACTTACCATTATTGGTTTATGGCCTTCAAATCAGAATTCTATCGTTGTAATATGTTGCCCATCTGTGGACTCCTCCATGATGAATTAGAAAATATCTGTTCATTTATCTGTAGGATATATAAGAAATATTTAAAAGAAAGAAGACCAATTATTGCTTGAATCCAATTTTCGACTTTTGCAGCATCCTGGTTTCACTTACCTGACGATTTATGCGGTTTTCCTACGCCTGCTGTTGTCCCTCGGGTGGCCCATAAATCTAATTGACATGAATCCAGTGGCACGAATCCAATTGGATGCGCGTGAGCAATATTAGATAAGAGCTCTCGTAAGGCCTTCGAAAAGCCAGCCACCCGTTCAGATGTGCCGAATCTCTTACCCAAAGCTTGGTCTGAAAACTGCAATTTCAGTTATTACACCCAAGGGAAGACGAATTGTAGTTCTTAACAAGGTTGAAAAGAGTCAAAACTGCATTTATACTGTACATGCTCAAAAGATGAGAGTGCATTTTTACTGTGCATGCAAATTCCACTATATATGCATACATGAGTGAGAGTGTGTACATGGGTGTAGTGTAATCCCCTAAAAAATCGTTGAAAAAGACTATAAGCATAAGAATATCTCAGATTTTGATAGTACACGAGTGTTTGCATTTGTTGTTTTAGGTTTTGATATTACCAAACTCCGAACTTTTGGGGATGAATGTCCACCTGTTTCATGATTCAACTTTCAAAATCCTTTCTTTTCTAGATTCCAACATTCCCAACCGATATCTCAGCAAACATCTTTTTGTTTAAATTATCAAGGAGTAAATGTTTAAATAAAGCTGTGAGGATATTTGGATGTAATTACTGTTGTGGCAGTAAGAATGTTATTTGTGATTTATATTCAAATTAGGTAGTCTGCCTGTACTTTTGAAATCTGTAATAGGAAAACAGGAATGGATTCAAACATGGTCATCGGATGATGGAGACACACAATTAATCAAGCAACAAAAAACTATATATAGGATGAAAGGGAGCAGAGAGATGCATATGGAGGATAGAAGTCAGATAAAGTGATATCACTTGTTGACAGAGCCAATTACGAAAATGAAGATATAAGTACTTTTACACAAATGATAATTGTGAGAGATAAAAGTGAAGAAACAAAACATAGAGAGAGAGAGAGAGAGAGAGAGAGAGAGAGAGAGAGAGAGAGGGGGGGAGAAATAGAGAGATATCACCCTAGGATAGGATAGAGCAAATGTATTATATAGATGCATAGAGATAGAGAAACCGACGGACAGTCTCAAACACAAAGATGCAGAGATGTAGAGAGACTGAGATACTCATAGTAAGAAGACGTACACATCTGGGCAATGCGTAGATAGATCCACAATCTTACAATTTAAGGGCATTTTTTTTACTTGTTCTAGGAAATATTTTTAAGATTTTGCCAAGTACCAGCATATGAAGAGAAATACATTTCATTAACAATTTTCCTGCAAATTAGTATTCATTGTAACAAAATGTCCACTTGTACGAAAAACAATGATTAATTCCAGAAAATATTGAATAAGTGTTGATTAAATCAGATCAACAATAATTGAGTTAGGGGGAGCCAATTGGATCGCACCCGCATTGTTGAAAAAGTTATGTTCATTATGGAAATATTTCAGTCGTGTTGTGTCCATAGAAATTACAGTATTCATCTGAGAATGCTATATGACAGTAATCATGACGATTCAGAAAATAACCAGAGACAGCATTTCATCAGTTGGTCCATTATTGCGTAGCCTATGGAAACCCTTTGATTCTTGATGCCCGTGTCAGTTGATAGAGAGGAGTGGTGTTTGCTTTTAATTGCAGGAAATAAAACGGTGCAGTATGCAAAGCAACGATTCGAAACGTAAAAATCACTCAAATTGACAAATATCGAGAGTAGATGAAATTTTATGAGATCTGATACCGTATAAAATTGATATTAGATGACAATAAGCTTGGAAAAACCTACTGTTCAGAGAGAAAAAGCAGGCTAAACCGAATTAATTTGTTGTATCTCTCAGAATTTTTGAGATGGGGTGTTATCATTATCTCTTTTATTATTAGGAATATCCTCATCTTGGTTGTTTTTCATACCAGATTCCGGCCGTTGTACTCAATGGCCTTCATCAGTTATGATCTGGTTGGTGTGAAGGAATATAGACTGCACTCGCCACTTTGCAGTAGTAGTATTTTTGAATTATTATTTTCTCACAGAAGCGGATGATTGATTAAAATGATTGTATGTATTCTTAATAATAAAAAAAATTAGTAATGCTGCAGTGCACTTATATTATATATTCATTGCAACTGACTGAATATCTTCAAAGAATTCCCTTTGTTTCTAGAACACCAGACAGGATGTTCTACGAGAGATTTATGTGTCTCTTATCGAAATATCATGGGATAACCATTTGTTTCATGAACACTTCCGAGATATCTATCAGTAATGATCAATTAGAGGCATGTCCGACTGATATATCGTGCAAACCATTTTGTTCATGGCCTGTCGGGATATCAGAGACATAATTCAGTAAAAAAATAATACAGTTTATTACTTTTCTTGATAATACTAAATTTGCAAAAATTTACAAAAGAAAAGATGTATAGAATACTACTGATGACGCTCGTCAAATCCCAAAACATGGACCCCAAAACACTCCAGTCTGATAGGGATTGCTCAATATTCATTGAATTGTCCTATTACCTATCAGTATAGACTCCTGAAAAAATTATAGTTCTAGTTGATTCAATCTGAAATTGTTATATTGTGACCTGTATGAGCAAAGTTAGACGTCATCTTTATTTTCCCTTCAATACTAACTGATTCTCACTTCACAAGTGAAACCATAAGCTAAGTAACACTAAGAAAATGAAGCCTTGCTTTCAATTATTGCAATTTTTTTAATAATCTAAATGTGACAGAGATCAATGCAGTCACGCTCGTTACGGGAGAAGATAGAAAAGGTATCCCTCTAAGGCTTTCAACGGATGATGATGATGATGATGATGATGATGATGATGATGATGATGATGATGATGATGATAGAGGTAAAGATGACTCAATAATATCCCCTTGTACAAAAAGAGTTTCAGGAATATTTCAAGTTACTTAATTGAAAGGAACTAATCAGTATACGGCATCTAACGATAAGTTATCACCCGACTAATCAGAGTGAACAACGAAAGTTCCGGAAATTATTTAATCAAGAGAGTGTTTGAAGTCTGTAAACAGTTGTAATTTTTTGATGACGCTGGCTGAGTGGGGGAAGAACCAAATTTAACACAAAACATCTGAACAAATCTCATCAGCTTGATCATTCCAATTACTAACCCTTTAGGAACAGGAAATTGGCAAAAATAATCAGAATAATTAGATTTTCCCTTTTGAAACCTAAATTATCGGGAAGAATAACACTTTAAGAGAGAAGAGATCAAGATTTGTTACGATGTACGCTAATATGATTTATAAGTATTAATGAAATTATTTAGTATATTACCTACACAGATACTTGGTCGTATTGAAATTCTATAATCATAAAAATACAGCAAGTTTCCCTCGTGTAATAGATTTAGAAGGTTTTTTTTGTTTATGTTTTGTGACAGTATTGTCGTACGTATTTTTCTTGCATTTATATCTCTATTCACACCGGAAATATTGAACAAAACTAACACAAACTTTTCTTATATTGTCTGTTTGACTTCTTTTATCCTTCTCAGTCCATCAAAACCTATCCAAGTCGACTCATTTTTTTATTCCAATATATATATATATATATATATATATATATATATATATGTGTGTGTGTGTGTGTGGACCACTACATCTACCTAGGACAACAAATCTTCATGAAACCCTAAAAAGAAGAGGGAATCAAGCAAAGAATCACACTAGGATGGCAAGCCTTTGGTAGAGCTAGCTCAACCTTCAAAAATAAATAGATCCCATTAATCCTGAAGAGAAGGGTGTATAACCAACGCGTCCTCCCAATGGTCACTTATGGAGCTGAAATATGGGACCTAACCAAGAGACAGACCAAAACTGAGAACCATGCAACGTGCACATGAAAAAATAATGCTGGGCTTCACATGGAGAGACTACAAGACAGCACAGTACATCCGAGAAAAAACAAGAGTTAGGGACATCATCGAAAATCTCAAATGGCGGTGGGCTGGCCATGTTGCAAGAATGGCAGACAATCGATGGACATCGCAACTCACAACATGGATCCCCTGAGACCACATGCGCAACCGAGGCTGGCAAAATGTTAGATGGAGAAACGAGCTACACAAGTTCAGGGAATACTGGCTCCGTGACGCCCATCATAGGGAAGTGTGGCAAATCCTGGGGAAGGTCTACGTCCAACGACGGATATTAAAAAACTGATGATGATGATGATGATGATGATGATGATGATGATGATAGATGAATAAATAAATAGATAGATAGAATCAAAGTCGATTAGATTTACTTATATACAGAAACGCATTTATGAAGAATATGATTATATTGAAAGAAGAAGATTCTGTATACGGCTTAGTTTTTTCCTCATTGAATGACTTGAAATATTCTTGAAATTTCTTCGGTATGAGAGCATATTATTAAATTATCTTCTCTACGTCCATTATCGTCTAAGAGAATCGTCTTTCCCATCTCTTTCCATTACAAGCGTGTTTATGTCATCTCAGTCACGTTTTATTGGCAAATCGATCAATCTATCCCTCCATTTTGTGTCAGCTGCATGAATGATTTTCTCGAATACATTTTTTGTCATTTTCTTTCTAGATATGTTCATTTATTATATCATTCGACCTAAGTAAGTTTAGAGTTAAAAGCTTGAAAATTATATGACCCAGACCAATTGAACAAGAAACACCACATTCCCTTTTCTTTTACAACAACTGATTTATGTAAAACGGAATAGGACTATTTTCTCACTCAATGAAATATGAACAATTGTTTAAAGAGAAAGATGAAAGTAATCCAGGTATTAGAATAGTTAACTGGCACTTGATCAAATTCATAAGAATGAAAGGTGCTGCAGGAAGGAAATTTACGCATGTGCATACATACGTATATACATATATGTAAAAGGTATTCAAGTATACATCATCACTTTGTCTAGTATTTAGATGATTTTCTTTTGTTCCATTGGTTCCAATTTAGCTATTTCAATTGATTTTAGAATTTTGACATCGTACAAGTGATAAATGAAATTCATTACAGCGCTTGTTTTTCTCAATAAACAGAAAAAATCAAATTGAATTGAAATCAAATAAGCAAAAAAAAAGTCAATACAATCACAAACGTTAGGAAGTAAAAATTGAATGTTAATATCCTATATCAAAGATACTAGAAGAACGCTGGTCCCAACCGAATGCATACATGCCAGATTCTGCTTTGAACGGATATACGATACAGCCGAATTCTGAAGTGTGTAATGGTTCATAATAAATTCTGTTATTCTTTCAAACCTCAAAACAATATCATTTTGATCGATAATTTCTGCCATCGATTGAATTGGCAAAGGCAAGCTCACCATATGCAATCTTACATGTCTTAGTTTTTCTTTAAATCACAAAAACCTTATCATTTTCTATCTGGCAGTTTTTCAGAGTTAATTTCATTAAAACGAAAAGAATTTCCGAATACAAATCTCACTATTCCAAAAATTGGACTGAGATAATTCTAAATCAAAATCACATCATATTTTTTTCTTCATAAATATCATCATCATCAGCTCTTAGTGTTCATCATTGAACATACATATCTTTATCATTAGCGTTGTAGAGTTATTACTTTGTTAACCTGCCTAGTCCATCTTGTCATCTCATAGTGTGAGTACAGAAGAAAATGAAATCGAAATTTTAGTAGCTCCGTTTTTCAATTTAGCCTTCTCGAATTCAGATTAGTAAAAAAATGATAAACAGCAAACCTTTAAAAAAAATATCTGGAGCCAAGCTGTAAACTTAACTTTATTGAGTGTTTGAGTAGAAACAAGCGTCTACGGACAGTTAGTGTCCAGCTTATTATTGTTATGTCTGTCTGTAAAAAATCCAAAGGAATGATCAATTCAACAGATAAATTGATGTGTTGAAGCGTCAAATGAGAGAGAATCATCTTCATAATCTTATTTGGGACCCTTTCTTTCAATTTCCATCCAACTTTCAGTTTATCTTTTTTTTTTATCTGAAGACAACTTATTTCGAAAATGAATTCATGAAATGGAAAACCTGATCATTTCTTTCACAAATTGTGTTTGGTTATCTTCAATAGCAACAGAATTCAAAAAATGTATGATTCCTAAATGATTTCCCATTTTGTTCAAACTAAATTTGAATGGGATCATAGCATTCATTAAAATGGAATGATAAAGAGAACAGGTGAAAGAAGTAGCTTTTGGAGTTTTTTTTACACCACGCTGCATCATATCATTTTTTCTGATCAATTTATCGATATAAGACCATACAAATAACGATAATGAAAGAATAACAAGAAGAAAGAAGGCAAACTGTACAATATTTAAAACTATTGTATACACAACACACAACACATAACTTTTCATTTTTAATTATATTACATTCAGACAATGTTCTACATGCAAGGATCATTTGTTTTTGTTTCAAACTTGGACGTCTGTTGGAAAGTAATTGTTTTATAACAGAAACAAAAGCTGCAAAAATGAATAGCACGGCAAGTTTAGAGAAAATTCTGTGTATGTTTTGCATTTCAATCTAACACAACACCACGTAACAACGCTCATCATATATTCCTCAGCCAATCGATCAATCTGCCCGAAGATCCAACCTCTTCTCCTCCTCCGTTAAGTTGTCTCTCTATATTCTTATCTTTCATTTGATCATGCTGATTACTTGTAATTCTGAGGGAATTTATCCGTGTTCGAGTCCTGCTCAAATCATGATTACTGTCATTGACTTACTTTGCACGAAAAATTTCACCCTAGAGTGACTAAAATTACACAATTCCACGGATCATCTGGGAAACTCCAGAAATAAAAATGTCTAAAGAAAAAGGGCTTGCAACCAATGCATTCTTTCGATAGTCACCCACGGGACAGGAACATGAAAGTTATCCTGAAGATCGACCCTCGATTTGAGAATCATGCAGTGAGCACATGAAAAGATCGAGATCAACATAGAATGCAGGTATCACTAGTCAGCACCACATATTAGGGATAGAACAAGAATCAGGGATATTAAAGAATCCGATTGTAAATCAAATGGTTATTGACTGGTTATGTTTCACGATTGTAAGACAGCTTTTGGCCATCGCTATTACAAATGTGGATCCCGGGATATGATAAGCCAAAATGTGACTGGCAAAATATAAGGGTGGCTAGACAGCTGGACAAGTTCAGAAAGTACTTAAGCTGCAAAATTCATGATTATAATGATGGCATTGTTGATAACGATTGAAATTCAGTTCTCAAGTTCCAAACGTTTTTGGGTGTCCTATTTCTTTTCGATGATATGCTAGCTTCTCATTGTTCTTTTTTTCGACTATCATTTACATTGCAATATATTCCATTCAGAGTCTGAATATCATTGATTTCGGTAACAGGGTGAACCCTCCAAGATTTCTCCCAAATTAAAGTATTTGTTGGAGATTGAGAAATATACAAAATATGAGAATGGCTTTTATTTAGTTTCAAACTTACTATAACAGCTTACTACAGTCTGCGAGACTATAGATTGTTATGCATTCAAATGATATTCAACAATAACTTGATATGAATTTTAGGGGGATATGTTGATGTTGATTACATACGTTTTGCACATATTTCAACGATTCTGAACTTGTCGTAAAAAAAGTGTAGAAAACAAATAAATCAAAATTACAGATCATTAAAAAAGTAAATATATGAATGTCAAATTGATTTTTGATTCTCATCTTGGCATTTGGAACGGATCAGCTGCTTAGCTTTTGTAGCTATAGCTTATTTGAGTTATCACTCCCGGGTTTTATCGGCAAATGTGCATTTCAATTATTTGGGGGGCCCCAGTTCGACAATGTCGGATACAATTAAAGCTATAAATCAGGAGCAACCAAGAATCAGATTGGAATATGACAGAAACAAAAGAGCTGACATGTCAATACCATACCCACCAACAAAATTCAAGGCTCTTTCTCTATTTTCAGTCAATCAAATATTTGTAAACAATGTTCACAAATTATCCTTGGTACTTAGTCATTGAGCCCTAAAAACAAGAAAACATAGGTAATTCATTTTAAATGTGCATTTTGTTAAACAATTTTGGCATTGGATATCATTTCTGATGCTTGAAGCTTTGAAATCAAGAAATGTAGAATTCACTTTTGGACAATTAATGCCTTCTGGTTTTATATGATGGTAACATGTGCATCCGCTGGGGATGACAAAAGAGACATACGGTCTATAAAGGATGCTGGGGCTGGGCAATTGATATTATTCATTTCTGGTAACATGGTTGCCACTGAGAATCATTCCAGATGTATTCCCTTCCTCGGAGATATAATCTTTTGACTTTTCTAATCATAAAGGTTGATACAATGAACTTTGAATATAGAGCAAATATTCAACCAGTCCGTAAATATCTTGAAAAGCAATTAGTTCTGAAATGATATTTCATGGTGCAAAACATTCATTTCGGTTCCCAAATTCATTTCAAATCAAATACTTTGTTTATTTGTTTGTTGCAATTTGTAATCAATAGTTACTAAAGGAATGAGCAAAACGTTTGCATAATTTTCTGTGATAACTGATGCAAATGCCATAAAATCGGACACTCCATTTTGAATCACCCTTATATTTGAAAGAATAACTCCGAATCATCCTACCAGATTTTGGTCGAAAACTTTAATTTGAAACAAGATATATCGTCAGAAATATTATAGTATTTATTAACGAAAAAATTGATTGAAAATCGATAACATATCTTTATAAAAAATTTTTAGGAACTTTTTTCTTATTTATTCTTGTTTTCAACCTTTATTTACAAAATAATAGAAGGCTAACACAATTGAATAAAGGTTAGGCTGGCGTCTCTATCTTTTACTCTCCGCCAAAAATGTTTAATCTTGATGTCATTATCGGAGTTGACTCAAGAGAATCACCATCGTCTGTCTACTTCCACCTGATATCATTCGCTCTTAACTCATTTATTTTTGTTTCTCTCACCTGTTGTTTTGTTTATACGACAAGAAATAGTCAATATCTCTTCTTGAAAGACAAGTTTTTCTTACAATCTTCCAGCCTATTCCTCTGTAAGTGTTTTGTGTTTGGCAGAATAATGGCGTGTCAATAAAGGTAAATTCAAAAACCAATTGTAAACATTCTGTAGAATTATACATAATTTCTTGTTTATGCTTCATTAATGTTCATGTATCAAATGTACGTTTTATTTGTTAAAGTACTTGTCGTTTTCTTTTTACTCAGACTCATTGGTGCGTACATAAATAGATCTATGCGACAAAATCACAAATAATCACCGTGATAAAATTGTATAATATAAAAAAACAAGAAAAAGCAGATATGCCCTTATTTACTCATTTCATGACGATTCAAAATAAGTTTGTTTAACAGCATAACGTACGGAAAAGCTTGGTATTATTTGTGCAGATGGGAAAGGAAATGGAACGAATTCGATTCTATGCTATCATACAAAAAATGATATTAAAAAAAACAACAAAAAAACCATTATGTTCACTTCTAATTATTTTCTACGGATTCGGAATTATTTTGTTTGTCAGCGTACTTTATTGTGAAGGATGGTATTATTTATCCAGATTGGAGAGAGTATAAAGTGAATTCGATTCTATATTTGCACTCTCATTTACATTATTTGATTTTAAAATTCATTGAACTTATTTCATAAAAACATTTGACTTCATGATGTTATTATTGTCCTTTGATAGAGATGTATCATATGAGCTTCAGACGATCAAAATAGCTCTTCAAACATGTGTTCTGCACTGAAACTGATTCATAACATTTTTCGTCATAAATATTCATCAAAGCTACCTTTACTATTCTACCCTCAAAAATAGTGGGCTTCTCAACGCCAATAAGTTATAACATGATGAGGACTTGATTGAGTGCTACCAAAAGTCTTGATTATCTGACGTGATGGTGAAGGGTCGAAACCCACGATAAGGATGTGGTATTAAGTTCAAGCCTCTGACCGGATATCAATCACTTCTTTTCATGTGTTATACCACATATGTTCATATCTTTGGGGATATATATTTACATTTGACTCTCTTCATCACTTTGACTTAAAAGCCTCCAGTATGGAAAGATGATTCACGTGTTTGATAAATCTTAAGATATACACTAAATGGTCACGCACTGATATACACAGCATTTGACATCATCAGGCTAAAATGTTATCACTTGATACACTATGAGGTTTAATAGAACCTTATTGGCCTGACGACTTACTAAACTTCCTTCATCCTAAAGAGGTGTTCTGGGTATATCCGTGGAAAAAAAATCAAAAAATCATTACAATTCCAGTGTTGCTTTTGAGGCGAAATAGGTGGTTTAGAACAGATAATAACATGATGCAATGTTCCCTCAGTGTAAGTACTTCGTTGTTTTATTTTCCAATACAAAGATTCGGTTTATACACCCTACAGCCTTCTGCATGTACATATGGCATTCACCAATCCTTTGATATCATCCAGTATTTCCCTACCTATTTTGAAACTGTAATATCATCTTATTTATATATTTCCAATCTTATGAAACCTTATCAACCATTAATGGTCTGTATAATCATTTATTCATTCTAATCAATTGTTTGAGGCATATTCTATGCGTGATTTATTCATAGCAATCGATTTACGGTCCAAATTGTTTCAATGTGAGGCAATTTAAAACCAACAAAAGAAATAATAGTCATCAATTCATGTTGAGTTACAATGACTCATCTAATAAAATGATATAACAACTAAGTGAATCTCCAGAATATGATAGCTTCATGCATGCACAGGGATTCATGCACTGGAGACGACTGACAGAATCGCTAGACGAGACTGCTCAACACACAAAGAAACCACACGTTCCAAAACAACGAATTGATATTTCACCGGGACTTGAAGGAGAAAAAAAACACAAGACACAGAATATGATCTCACAGAGGTAAATAATTCCTTGAGCAATATATCAGAAAAGACCCAGGAAGACACAGCAAAGTTCCGGAATGGTGGGATGATAATGATAAGAGAACTTCAAGCCATTTTAATTTTGTCTGAAAATGTTGGTCAAAAATATATATAATACATATACTTATCTCAAATTTAATTTATTCCAAAGGACCATGGATTTGGTTCGGCAGGATGATAAAAATGGCGTTTCCAAAGAAGCTAAAAAAAGGACAACTTACAAATGATCAAAACAGCCATCTGAAATGTACGAAGATTTTTCTCAAATATTGAAAATGTAGAAATGTTGTATCAGGAAGGATGCTGATGACAGCATCGAATACACGACTATATTTGCTGTCAGCTATGCTCTTCCAAAATATATAAACGGATCTTTGTCATGAAGAATCCAATAATGATGCTCTTCTATGTTCTTGGAACGGTTCCAAAGGTTATTCAAAAAACATATATATATATATATATATATATATATATATATATATATATATATATATATACATATACACATACACATACATATATATATATATATATATATATATATATATATATATATATATATATATATATATATATATATATATATATATATATATATATATATATGTATACACATACATATATACATATATATATATATATATATATATATATATATATATATATAAGGACAGCGGATCCTTTCAAATAAAAGTTTGTATATACTATTTCACAAATTATAATCATCTAGTCTGATTGCATAGATCTATCTCTCAATGCATATGTTATCACATGAACTTGAGTGAACTATGCCCCTCACTTTTCTCTTCCTTTATTTTGAGTTCCTATTTACACTATTTGTATATCGTTCAAATAAAAAAAAACATATCCCACGTCTGTTTCTTCTCCTGAGTAGATGCAACTTTTTATGCACACCTGACTCAACGTAGAACAACAACTGCATTTGTATATTTTTTCTAACTGACAAAGAAAATGACCCAGAAAGATTTACGTTCAGTATAAAAGCAGAGGTTTCTTGCTGTGAGCTCTGTTAGACCCCAAAATCAGCACTACCTCGACACTAAAGGTTGAACCGCTCCTATGTTTGGGTAATAATTGAGGCTTTCAATAATTAAGTAGTAATTTAGTAAAGAATTTTTTCCGTCAATCATGCAGGAACAAATTACAAGATTATATATATATATATATATATATATATATATATATATATATATATATATATATATATATATATACACACACACACACACACACACATACACACACACAAACACACACACACACACACATATATATATATATATATATATATATTTGGGTTGATCACTTCGAAAGTTCATCATCACTTAGTCCTCATCCCTCCAATTTGTCAACTAATCCTGATTGCCTACCATTTACTAATACCTAGTCAAAGAATTCCAGTAGGACTCAAAGAAGGAAAATTGTTACATGATGATAACAATAAATGACAACCTAGTGATTGGAGTCTAGTGCCAATATCTTTGTTGGTAGTAGGATAACATCCAAAATGATTGGCAAGGCGGTTTTCCACTTGGAATCATCAAGTGACCAATGTTCTTTGGCAGAATGCTGTGTTTTGAATGATTAATTTGAAATTTAAGAAAAATTCTGATCGACAGATGAATTCTTTTCTTCACCTTGTCGGGAAATGATCCGTGAAGACATCATTAGAAAAAAACAAAAAACGTTAAAACTGCTCAGCTTGAAATAAGGTATCTGTATCTTTAAGGCTGTTGCCTCGGACAGACATGATTCCCTAGGAAAAAAGAATTGAAGGTAAATGTCTGATCTTTAAATTCCATCCGTGTTGCCTGATTAACGACCAAACGAGTTTGTGATCTTGTTTTCAAATAGTAGGTTCAGTTCAAAACAAGACTCCGTTGACACATTTTTTTTTCTAGATTCTATGTCACATTCCAGGAAATGTGGATACCCACTTTCAATAAACACGCTCAATTTACTAAGCTCATCCTTGTCCCTCGGTGTGTTGCATTGGTCATAAACCTTCCCAAAGACCGGACAGACGTATCAACTGTGTCAATATCTCCAGCACTTGTTTAATCTGTCACACAATCAGAATATTGCAGTTCGAATTAGATGTATAGGGTAATCCTGTACTGAGCACAGACGTAATTCTCAGTTCGTGGTCCAGACATTTGGTTGAGTCTCATGCTTCGACACCCTAGATGACTTTTAGGAAGATGCATATAATGTAGGCCCTTCCTGTATAAAATTAAATACTCTTTGTCTCGAATGAAAGTTTGCTTTGCCAGAAATTTACCAACCTACCGTGTTTCTTTGTTCAATTTATTCTCCTTATGAATATTCCATGGGAAATTTTCCCCCTCAAGTAATTGTAGTCGTTTACTTGTCTCCAAAATATCCGTCGCACATGACAATTGCTTTACTGAATTTGCATGATTTTCTGATTTCTAGCTTTCTTCATCTAAAAATGATACTGAAAATAGGAGTGATACAGAATTGATAAAGAGGAGTGACTGTTCATGTGGCTTTCAGTGCTTGAAACTCTCCTAAATAGAAGATACAATTAATTGATTCCTGACATTTGAAACCATCGTTAAGATTGCTTCATGTATATTTCTCTTAGGTTTGTCTTCCTGCCTCTGTTTGTTCAAATGAGTCCTTTTTTTTTTCTATCCGTCTAGTTATCTGTTTTTCTGCAACTAGTTCTGTTTTGAAAGTATCCAACGTCTATTAAGCGTCATCAACATCGAAAGAGTTTTTTGAAAGATCAAAGACTTCTTTGTTGTTTGTGTTGCTAACTGTGTTCAAAAACGTTACCCGGAAAAAATGTTTGGAAATTTAGTGTTCTCCATAATTTGGACACCGATAGGTTGTTTGTTTGGTATCAAAGTCCAGGTGAAAAAAAACAAATTCTTTTTGATTAGGAGAAATCTCAATGAAAATTCAAATTTAAATGTCATTGCTTCTGCTAATAAAAAAAAAACAAAGAAAAAAAAACATGATTTACTTCTCTTGTATTTTTCATCATATCAAGTCATTTTCAAACAAGGTGCCTTTCATCAAGCATTGTCTTGAATATTAATGCATACGAAAACATTATGAACTGCCAGTTGGTCTGTAGATCCTGACCATAGAGGAATATCTATTTTTCAGAACATTTCCAATACACAATCGACATATAAGGTCCAAGAAACAAATTTTAAGTTATTACACGTTATCATTCAGTGATCAATCCATGATAATAATCATTTCACATATATAGTATTTGTCATTTGCAAAATAGAAAAATAGTTGTAAATATAAATAGGTACTTGGGAAAAAACAAAAGATTAATAATGTATGTCGGATTTAGATGATTCTGTCATAAATAAATATGTCTTACCAAATAATTTATAAGCAGAGCTAGAATGAATATTGGAAACTCAAATGCTTGCAGGCATTCCATATCACTGATGCTTACTAAAATTGTCAACATTAGTTAAATCCATATCCAAGGCGGTCCAAACCTATGGTTCTATGCTTAAGAATATATGTATGCATGTATTACACGTGCAAATCGTGACAATGGTGTTCAAAGGACTGAAAATATCAACAATTACGCCTTAAAAATAATATTTCAAAATTCCAACCAAATAAGTTTTTAATTTGGTAGGTGTTTGATTAGCAGTGTGATTTTGCAGCCGGCAGCATTTACACTTGGTCATTGATGAATCAGACTTGCTCGATACCCAGCGTGGCGAAAGAGGTTATCAATTAGTCGATCATCAATTATTTGAATCTTATAACCTAATATCTAATACGTCATTAAAAGTTTAATCACATTTACCATGTTAATTCATGTTTGATTCTTGATAAGTAATGCCAATTTGTGTTTAAGCAGTCTATTTAACATGATTTCCATTTCGGGCTATAAAATAATTGGTCTTATCTCCATATTGTACCAAACATGCCGCAGGTGGGTCGGAAGCTTTTAAACCATTTCACACGCACATACTCACACACACACACACACACACACACACACACACACACACACACACACACACACACACACACACACTCGTGCGCGCACACACACACACACACACACACACAAACTTGCATGTGTGAATGCATCCGTGTGTGTAGGGGCTAGAAGCGATGTCTCCTCCCGCAGAACCAGATAATAATAATTACTCTTTAAATGCCTTTATTACATTCCCGTGGATGATGTCCTACTGACATAGAACAATGACCATCTAGAAAATGCTAGTTGAAGTTACAAAATTCTTTGTATGCAGACAAATAAATTCAAGTGGAAATTTGAAGAGACGATGAATCGTTGATACATATATATACAGATTATACATATATATATATATATATATATATATATATATATATATATATATATATATATATATATACATATACATATACATATATATATATATATATATATATATATATATATATATATATATATATATATGTATATATATATATATATATATATATATATATATATATATATACTCCTTTTTCTCTTGATTTCAATTCGTACACGTAACGCTTACATCCAACCCAACAACCGATGTTCACCTTTAGTTCTGGAATTGAGCCAAATTTGAATCAAAAGTAATGAAATTCTACAACATATTTTCATATACTTTTTTTTTTGACAAGATTCATTGATGAATAGTAGCCAGTAGGTACATGATTCGAATCGTCGTGTTCAAAACACATGTCTGCTCAAATCGTGAGCATAATTTCTAAATCTTTACGCAATGATATCAATTATACATATTCAATCTCATTTTCACTAAATTCTAAAAAAAGTTTGTTTTCACCTGTATACCCAATTTTCCAACTTTGCTATTCCTCTTCCAATATTCAGTCTTGCTCTCCGACTCCTCGGCTAATTTGTGCTCCATGCACACTAACAAGATAATCTATTTTTCTCAATCAATCTTACCTGCTCTATTCCTTCGGGCTAAACACATTTTCCTTGCTGTAACTAATCTGAGCATGTGTAAGGGATGCAGAAAGTACCTGAATTCATTCATTATTTTTATATCCAAACACACCGAGAAAACTGCAATGGTTTGACGAAAGATTAAAACATCGTGACACAATTCCTAACGAAGCTTTCATTCCACTTCGAATAAAATACTGGTTTCTTTCTGTAAGAATTTGTGCATATTAATATCAAAGGCATTGGAACAATGAATCATACAAAACAATCGTTGAACTCTAAAATTTCGAAAGATTTTCATCCAATTAAAATATAATGAACAAGTTTGTGGCTGCATCTGAAAAAGAAATGGGCGATCGTTATAATGGCAGAGATAGAAGCCTTTCCCTATAATTTTCCACACAGTGGTATAAATTTCGATTTTCAACGTTGGAATAGGGGCTTATCAATTAAGAGAGACGGAGAAATAGTGATATAGGGGCTGAAGTTGTAGCGTATGTTCGATGGTAGAAATTATCATAGGCTTTAATCAAATATTCAAATCGTTGATCTCATGAAAACTGTTCTTGTTCCTCCTTAATTTCAATGAGGATATTCTGGAATTTGTTTTGCCGAATTACTGTTTATGTAGATCGGACTAATACAAGTCGTAATGATACGAAGGCTTTTTACTCCTCCCTTCCTGAGCAATGATCAGGTTTATTCATTAAAACTGTTGTCAGACAACGAATCAATAAACTTTGCTCCGGTAGCAGAAATATTTTACGACGTGAATATTATTCTTTCGGTTATGATATTGGTGTTGTACTAATAATGCTGACAGTGCTGTCAAAATATTTCAGTTTAAATTGCAAAATTAATCAAAGGAAAATTATGATCATTATGAAAAAATAGACAAAATTCGGAGAAAAATATATTTTTTTTTTCATCATTGCTCTTTGACCTCCATAACGCATTTGGGGGAATAAATGAATGATATGAAAGCAAACTTGAGATAGAAAAGTGATGTTTTAGGAGTAAAATATGTTGGGGAAATATTTTCATCAGAGGAACGACATATCACAATCGTCAGTGCATTGTATGAAACAATGACATTAGCATCGTTTTTCGCAATTTTTATTAGCTTCTACTCCTTAATTTCTCCACATTCATTTCTAAAAAAACAATACAAATTGCCATTTAAAGTGTTCACATTGGTTTCTTCAGTTTTCAAAAGGTCTTATTTATTTTCTTCCTAATATGTCGATTTTTCTCCATTTAATTTCTGCAGATTGTACGTTTCTTCATAACTCTACCTTCTATTCAATCATTCTTATCATATATATATATATATATATATATATATATATATATATATATATATATATATATATATATATATATATATATGTATACATATATATATATATATATATATATATATATATTATGCACGTACACACACATGCATATACTTATATATATATATATATATATATATATATATATATATATATATGTGTGTGTGTGTGTGTGTGTGCGTGCGTGCGTGTGTATGCATGTATGTATTGAAATGTATTTAGCTGCATACGAACATTATCATTCATACTTTGCACACATATATATTCAAATTACAATCATGAACAAGAAGATATGTTTTATCGGACCATTAGGGAATATCTAGACCCCAACTCCAATAAAAAGTCCCCAATTGCAAGCAAACCAAGCAATACTAAGAAAAGTGGCACATGCATAGTTTAAGAGGGATCATATTTTCCGATGACTACTTACGGATTCCGTCTTCTACGATCTGAAGTTCGATCTGTGAGAAGAAAGACCATTCTTAGATTATCTAATAACTGATTTTGTGATGTAGACCATCCACTATGCTATGATGGGCATGATCAGTTAAAAACATTGAAAAAAGGATGATCAAAGATTAGATTACTTTTCTCGATTTCCATATCATAATATTCACTATAAATACCCAAACAGCATGAATGATGCAGGAAAGCAACCAAAGGACCGATTTAGTATGAATGTAGATGACAAATTATAATGTATTCATCGTGGTAATTTTCAACAAGACGTAACATAACCTTTTTTCAATACAAAACCATCCAGCAAACCAGACTAACTTGAAAAAGACTTTTGCTGATTGATTGGCGACTGTTTAGGTTGATAGCTTATAACCAATTTTTTTTTTTTTTTACACGGTTGCCTTTTAAGTCATTTTTCATGGCCTGTGACGTTGTTGGATAATTGTGTGCCAGTAAACATGTATGTGTAGGCGTGTGTATGCACCGTTTGTATGTGTATATAACTGCTTGTGTGTGTCTTCATGTATGAGTGTGAATGTGTTTCATGGGGGTATTTATCTTTATTTCTGAGGTAATTACATTGACGCATGACACTCAGAGAAATGTTAATCGGTCGTCCCGTATAGTGTCGATGTTTTTCGTATCCATGCAACTGTTGAAACGTCCCCAATGATCCTACCACTTTGAAATTTGATGAGAAATTGTTGCTTTAGATATAAATTTCCGGAAACAAGGCCAAAGTGTTTTAAGCCTGTCTCACCTGTTGACGATACGGGGCCAGCGGCATACTATTGGGACTAAGAATGATTAATGAGCTTCGAATAATCTAATATAAGACCTGTAACTTTTTACTGCCTTTTCTTTGGAGCGACTGTCAGGAATCGATCACAAGAAGGTTCTCTGCAAACAAAAACTTCATTGAACATCCAAAAAAGAAGAAGATAATGTTTAATTATTTTATTACCTATTTATACATTTAGTGAAACCATACGTTGGATTTATGAAGCAAATACGTCCGAATTTCCTTTGAATCCGATGATTAAAATTCACAGTCAATTAGCATGTTCTGATAGGAAGGAAGAAAAAAGAAACAATGGGGGCTATTGCTTTCAGTTGCATTTCATCCTTGATGTAAGTATGAAAATAAAAAGTCAATAAGAATGGTGACAGTAAGCATCTAAAAATTTATCCATGATATCTTCAATTTCAGCCTGCAATTTATTTTTTGGTGTTTTGAAAAAAAAGATTTGGAGGAAAATGATTATCACTTATCATGATATGAAATGCCACTGATAAAGGAATCTCCAACATCTTCCTTATCTTAATCATCTGCTGCACATATCCTTCAATCAATGACCAGCATGATTTCATTAATCTCCTACTGACAATCTTGTGTATCTCATGTCTTCAACATGAATATAATCTTTTATTAACTTGTTTATAAGCGTATGGTTTCGAATCACTTGGCTTTCAATTCCATATTTCGATGTTCATTCTTGGCATATACCCTGCTCACATTCATTTCGTTGCTCAATTATCTTTACGATATTGTTCATTCTCGTTTTCTGTCTGGCCCATGATACTTTCTTTTTATGTTTCTGAACATTGAGCATTAAAAGGTGCTTCAAAACCCTGGATTAGGATACGTATAGAATTGAGTTATGATGCAATAGTTTTATCAATGTGTCTTTTTTCCTTCTCAAATCATATCCATGTTTATTCTTGTCCCAGTAATATGTTATGAAAAATATAATCAGGTGAAGTGAATGTAATTTGTGATGTTGGAGTCAGGCTTAGATCTAGCAAAGAGCTTTTCTGTTTTTGATTCCTATTATAAATGACGGTTCCTTTTTTGAAAATACAGTTTCTGGGCCAAAAATGAAGAGAAAGGCAATCGTTTAAACGGTCTCTGTTTTATTTTGTTTGTATACAAGAAATACTATAGTTAACTGAAGGCAATAAATATAAAGAAGCTAAAAGATACAAATACTTTAAGATTCCAATGATATTTGTACAAAGGAACACAATGATCGATTTATCTAATGGCAAAACAGCAAAATGCACATCCACACACACCAACAAACACACACACACACATACACATATAAATATATATATATATATATATATATATATATATATATATATATATATATATATATATATATATATATGTGTGTGTGTGTGTGTGTGTGTGCGCGTGTGTGTGTGTTATGAACCTTTTTTTAGAATTTATTTTCTCAATATTGGTCATTGTTACTATATTCTCCCAAGACAATTCATTACTGGATCGTCAATATGTAGTTTAACTGATATGTATATAATTTCTCAACGTCTTATTTAAGCATTCCTACATTCCCTGAATCATATAACAACCTTTAAATATAATATGTTTCCTTTCAGTGATATTAGTGAATGACAGAGGCATTGCCTGACAGCCTTACTAATATGTAAAGCAAACACTTTGAGTGTACATGCCAGTCGATTAGGGTTTATTCAATACAAATTTGAATATAGTACATAATCGGTTTCAGAATTATTGCTTATTCAGTACAATACCATTGTACAATTTTCGGTGGATGTGAATATTAGTGCATTGTGTTTTGCAAAAGATCAACCAAAAAACAGGAATGGCATCTGATATGATCATCCATACATAGTTTTATTGACCTGGTTAGAATAGTGAGAATGATGGCTCTGAGTTGCATGTTTAGGACAAACTTGTAGACTTATAGGTGTACATTGTAGGATGATAGAAATAAAGAATGAAAACATATAATCATCACGAGAGAGAAAGAGTGTGCATGCATATTGAATGGGCAAAAGCAGGGACATCAGAAAAATGGGAAAGAAGAAGAGAGACAAGGGACAAAAAAGAGAAAAAAGAGAACAAAGGGATACACTATTAAAAAAAGAGATAGAAGAGAAAAAATAGAGGAGAGGGAGATGTGGGAATACTGGGAAAGGAAGGAGAGGAAAGGAGAGATAAAAGGGAAAGAATAAAAAGGGAAATCCCGTTATATGACCAGCCAATCTTTATTTTGGTTTCAAGTAGTAATAGTAAGTATGTTTCATTCTCTGGAAATACTACGACAATGAATATAATTTTTAATTATGTACATGAGGAATCATGCTTTTAGTATTACCTGGTCAACGTTTTAAAGCAGCCTTGATGGATTTTCGACAAGAAATAGTGGCATATGTTCTGATTCTAATTCTTCAAAGAGTAAAAACTTCCAAATTTACTGATGGCAAGTGTTTGTGGTTATTGGTTATGAAAAAAATGCATGGATTTTATTCCCGTCCCTGTCTGTTTTGTACCGGATTTACAAGACAAATCGAATTCTGGTCGATATCGTCAAGACCTTCCTAAAGAAAAAATGCTTAACACAGGAATCAAAAGAGTTGGAAATTAAGGAATCGTAAGTGTCCAGTAGGGGATGATTAGAGAATTATAAGTCATCAGAGTTTGTTTTTCTTTATATATATATATATATATATATATATATATATATATATATATATATATATATATATATATATATATATATATATATGTATGTATGTATGTATGTATAAAAGTAAATGTGGGAACTTTTTAGTAGATTATAGCAGTATCATCTTCTGAAAAAGATTGTACCTGCTGTTTTAGTTTGACGTTATGCCCAGGTTTTTCTTTTCTATACTGTAGCTACGTATTCAAAAGACATGAAATGGATTGCTGTGAATCTTTTTATCAATTTATTTTGCTCGAAGAGATCCTTCCGAATACGGCAACTGTTTGCAACCGGGGGAGGCCTATTTTAAAATATAAATACACCTTTTTCCGATCATTATTGGTTAACACAATCCATGAAATACGTTCAAAGAAGATGGAAAAAGAAAATTCGACTAACACTTCCGGAGAAATTTGGCTCGTAACAGGATTATCACACGAATTTGAAACAAATGCTTTTTTTTCGTTGCTGTGAACTAAAAAGAGCTTTGGGTATGTTGTTACTATGTCATGTTGTATTTGATATTCCCTTTTGTCACACGTGAATATCCTGAACCACCAATCCTAATAACCACCATCATTAGTAAAAACTCGAGTCGGTTGAGAGATTTCAAAAAAGTGTAAACATTAAGATACCATCATCATCGCCATCATCATCATCATCATCATCATCATCATCACCATCATAGTAGCTTCAATGACTATCTTTGGACATAGATCTTTCAAGGGCTTTGCGAGATCTCCCAATCGTTGGTGCCGCGCTGCCAAAATCTGTTATCTAAAATATAAACCGGTGTAAATCACCGGTCAATCATACAATTTTGCCAGACACTCATTTGTTTATGATTTCTGGAGATTTGTGTTGTAATGTCCATGAACAGCGTGCTCAACTCAATAAGTGGAATTAGTGGGGACACATTGGTTATAAAATTTTATACAAATAGGCGAACAAGCAACCTCTTTGGATTGAACTCAAGTGAATACGTTCAAGTTTGCTGTAGTCGTGTCATCTATTTCAGTGTAAGCAGGGTTTGGCCTTAGATGTCCTTAAAGACAAAGCTGATGTCATCCATCCATCGAATCATCAGAATTTTAGAGCCAAATAAAAAAAACAACATATTGTTTTGATATTTATCGGAAAGATGGTACAGTTTTTCAAGCTATCTGAAAGCAAAATATTACTATTGGAACATTTTAAAATGAAATAATGAAACTCAAAAGAAGCAATGAAAATTGAGTATTCCCTTGCCACGAAATATATTTTTTATGTGTGTCTGCTTATACACTAAATGTAACACACTCACTGGGCCTTATCGAATATCTTATGTTGTATTTTGCTAATGGGTGGACGGGAAAAAACGCTATAAGGGCTAGAGATATTTTATAAAAGTGAAATGGTAGGGAGTTATCCTTTGTGAAGTCGGAGATGTCTGGATGATTGAACAGAGTTGTCATAAAAAGGGGAATGAAGAACGAATTTCTCTCCGCTATAGATGGGTTGTTTTTATTGGGTCCAGTGATATATATATATATATATATATATATATATATATATATATATATATATATATATATATATGTGTGTGTGTGTGTGTGTGTGTGTGTGTGTGTGTGTATATCTCTGTGTGTGATTGTGCGTGGGTATAATATATATATATATATATATATATATATATATATATATATATATATATATATATATATATATATATATATATATCCTGGAAATCATAATATGAAAGCCTACGAGTTTTAACCATTATCAAATATATTTGTGTTAGGTCAATTCATCAGACTAACATCCCCTCATCTGATGTATACCTATGATTAATTTGTGCGTGCTCACGTATTTCAAAAACTCTTTGTATCTCTGAATACACACAGAAGGTTTCAAGGGGAACTTATACAAAAAATTCGGAAGATATCATTGAAAAAATCGGTTAGAAATGTATCATTAATGAGATTATTGAAATATAGAGAGTACAATATAATTAATTTACAAATAACTTGACAAGTATCGAAATTCCCACCTTTTTGTACATTTCACGACCAGTAATATGAATGGAAATAAGAGTGGAGAAAAATGAATTGAAATGAGTTGAAAATCAAATTATGATTTAGTTAAAATCATATCACCAACGAATTCAAAATGCTCATTCATCTTCGCTGTTATAAGTGTTAATGAGTATTAGATTTGGGACCTGTGAGTTAATATGAATTCTATT